>WBMW01004500.1:48213-79840 GCA_013396635.1 Penelope pileata | reverse complement strand
TGCGAGCAGATAGTGTGTCATTACACCATCAGCAGAAGCGAGTTTCAAAGCAATGTAATCACCTCTAGAACATTATAAACTGGATGACCAGCAAAACCAAAGTGAATCTGAGAAATTGACTCAACAGCAAGAATTCTCACTGATAAGCAGGTATCCTTTATTAGGGGCACCGAGCAGCACTGGGGATAGCTCCACCGTAAGTGCTGCACTCCCCTAGAGAATGCACTCCCTTATATACCTACAAAGATATGCATAAGCACTAAGTTTTCCCAGAATTCTATACATATACAAGACTATTCCTGGAACTAATGAATGCATGCTAATGTCCTCCTGTGCATGCGTTGAAGTTGTGTGGGGCAGCTCTGGGGGTCCTTTGGTGGTCATTGGGGAGTCTTCTTCACTACGATTGTCTTCATCACTGTGTCGTTGTCATGGATACTATCCGCTGCCTCCCTCTGGTCACCACAAAGCAGCCTGTGTTCCTTTGTGTATAACATTGGCAAGGTCAGCACTTCTTGACACAACTTCAACAGCTTCATTGTCTTCAGTAACCTTCTGTTGCTATAACAGTTAGATATGGCCACACTAGAAAGATACATTTTCTACCGGATATGGACACACACTGTATCACCTGCAAAACAAGATAAACTGAAGAAAAAGCTGAGGAGAGAATTTTGTTCACAAGGAACTGATTAAACAAATGTATCTTGCAAACTCTTGCTGGCTTGGCAAGATAAAGAGTGGACTTTGCCAAACAGGATTCAAAGATAACTCAAATTGGGTAAAACTGCAGGCTCTAAATCCAGATAAAAAGTATGTATAGATAAAGAAAACAAAGGGGGGCACCTACTGGAGGGATGAGTGCATGGTAAGTGAACCGAGAAGAATGTAACCCCAAGTATCTTAGCCAATGGGAAAAGGGGGAGGCCAGTATAGAGTCGAGGTTTAGGGATAAAAAGGGGTCTGCGTGCCCCAAAAATTTGAGAGACCCTACAGGGAAATGCCCCAGTGGGCTCTCCCTTTGTTCAAATAAATTTACTTTTCAGGACTCCTCTGTCTCCTCTTTGAACATTAAATTCCAGTAGCAAGATTTTTTTCCGTACACTTACCATTTCCACAGCTGTTATTTTTACCAGCTCTCCTCATGCAATGTGCTTCGGGTATTTGGTGTAAGCCCCCTTTAAGCTTTATTTAAGGGAGAGCCTTTTGCTATGGAGCTTCTGAGGGGTGAGCTCAGCGCCCTGGTAGCAGCAGCATGAGGCGCGTGGAGGAGCGTTCCGGGAGGTTTGGCAGAGCAGCCCGCTCCTCCATGGCGAGCTGCTGTGCGGCTGTTCGCTGCGGGGAGGTGGTGGGGTCTGCGAGCGGATTCTGGGACTGGAGGAGTGGTTGTCTTCGGCAACCTTTTGTTTTGTGCTGGTATGATTAGCTCGGCGTTGTTAGGCAGGGAAGGGCTGGGAACACGCTGCAGACTACGTGACGCTGCCTACAGAGTGCCACACAGCTTCTAGGCCAGAGGAAATTCTGGTTGCCGGCAAGTGCGCACGCGTTCCCATGTCTTGCTCTGGAGTGACTGGGATGATGTGATGCTTACTGGGAGGAGGGAAGTGTGAGTGTGAGTGCCTGTGGTCACTGATCTCTTTAGAAGGAGAGAAAGTCCTGTCTGAAGGTCCTGTTCCTGGCATAGCTTATGAAAGCCTTCACAGGTTGGTTGTGCTACTCAGGGATCTTGCTGCAAGGTGGACAAGGCAAGTATTTACTCTGGGGATGTCCCTCAAAATGCAGATGCACTGTGTTTGTTTTTTACATCTTTAAACTTAGAAATATCTAATATTTCAGTAGTATTAAGTGGATTGTACATATACCGATCAAACTGGTTTGAACTCTTCAGATGATTCATGTGGAAGACAGTAAATCCATAGAAATACGTATTATAATGGGGGAGCAGTTTTGAGGCAACTGGGCCTGTATTTAGTTCTGTACATGCCTTGAGACATAAGCAGGGAAACCAGAGACTTTGAGGAATGGGCTCCAGGGAAGCAAAATACCTCAAAGAGCTAGTTTTAAGAGCTGAAAATACTGTACAGGTAATACAGATAATAACCTAAATTGTGAAATTAAATAATGTGTGAAGGAATACATAGGAAGCCATTGTATATACATATGTTTAATACAGTATTTACACTGTATTATATATAATATGTATTTTTGTTCCGTATATATTTTATATAGGAACTGAAGCAGAAATATGAATATGTGCATATATGTGTGTGTATATAGGGAGCTTATAAAAATAATCATAAAAAGGACAAGTTAGTCAACATGATAAAAATAAATTTCACCAGAACTTCAGGTGCTGTAGATTTTTGCATTTACATACAGGAGCATGAACATGAGTCTGGGTGCACAGGTAGGCAAAGTTCCTCAGGTTAGAATGTTTTTTTTGTTATTTAGTAATACAAACCTGTAATTACGGCATGCTTATGTGCCTATTTATTTGTCACATTGTCCCTTGGCAAATCAGTTATAATCTTCAACCTAATTATTAGCTTTCGTGGTTACTGTGGGGGATGCTCAACTGGCACAGCCTTGGCAAATGACCTAGCATCTGCTACAGCTGCTTCGGGAGTCTGAGCCCCTTCAAGTGGTCTTTTATAACTGCTAAAGTTGTTCTCCGTAGCCTCTTGCAGTTTGATTTGATCGTCATCCCTTGATGTCTTTTGACTTAATTTAGAGAAAAATTCTTTATTTCAGAGGTCTGTAATGTTCTGCTGGAATTGTTACATTTTCTGCAGTCTTTGCGCAGATTTCCTATGCACCTTTAAAAATTGGTAGGAATCTCTTCATGCAGCACCCTTGCAGAGAACCTAACATTATAAGGTCAGTTGGGCTCTGACTGCCAGATTGTGCCTTGCGCCTTTTATGTCTACACAAAAATGACCCAGGACTTTTTACAGAATCTGAAACACAAAGCGAACTAAAATAAAGGTCCCCAGAAAGAGAGTTTCTGGTCTTTTTGAGTAGAAACTGAAATCTGAAGTTTATTTGTGGACGCTGATGAAAAATGCAGAGCACTATAAATCACATGGTGAACCTCTGTGCAAAAGTAAACCGGTAAATACTGAGAAACACACAGGAAAGGAGGAAGAAGGAATCTCAGTGTAACTGGAGGAAACACTGTAGAGCCCTTCTTGAGAGAGGGGGCCTTCAGGTTCCATACTGGCTGGAATTGTCAACAAAGATTCCTAGTGTTGTTGAGCCCTGCTCCATCCAGTGCCATAGCAGTTTATAAATTCATTTTTACTCAGAGATATTAGACCAAATCAATACCTGAATATCTTGCCAGATTTTTGTTTTCAATTGAAAAAAACTCTGTATGTTGACTAAAATGGTCAAAAGGGAAAAAATACGATCTCGTTTTTTATCTATAGCAATTTATATTAGAGCAAACTCATACTACTAGTACCTGGCAGTCTTTGAAAAAGATGTGAGGTAAGCATTATTCATTTTCCATTAAAATGTAGTCTTTGAAAGGATACAGAGAATGGAAATATTTGCATAGCATGTCTTCAGTGAATAGAGGAGCAGAAAAGCTTAATTACTTATGACAGTTTTGTTAGGCTACTGTTTTTTTCCCTCTTTTTCAACACAATATACAGCTGTGTATAGTGCATGATTAATTTCCGTGTTTCAGTCTATTAAAACCGTAACTTTTAACATTTTTTCAGTGTTAGGTTACATTTTGAGAAGAACAATCTACGGTCAGCACAAGATGGAAAGCAGTGCTGCTCTGAAGTTTTTTTTTAGCATACTTTAAAAGGTGATGCTCTTCTGAGTACTGAAAATCTAATTGCTCCTTCGTTACTTCGTTAAAGCGTATACAAAAGACCCTGTCATTTCTGTAGTTGTCAAGGTGCCAGCATCTTCAAGATAAAAGCATTCTTTCTTCTTTTTTTTTTTTTTTTTTTTTTAATTGCCTAATAAGCAGGAGGACTGAATCCAAAGTTTGCTGGCTGTTGCATGTTGCTGCTGTCTGCTGTATTTTGAATGCGTTGTGTAGTCATCATGGTGTTCTGTAAGTACGTGTGTCAGTGATTCCAGTATGCAGGGTTTATCTGAACACTCTAGGAAACTAATGTTAGTAGAAAAAGATAGAGTTCTACAGTGAAGGTAAGGTTCTTCCTAAGTTTTTAACTTCTAACTTCCCAACTCCTTGGGATGCTTGAATTTTTAACTGTAGGTTATTCTAGGAGAATACTGTGTTCTAAGTAGCTTTTGCTCTTTTGAAACAAGAACTAGATTGTTAATATCGTTATCATGGGTTATGATAATAATTTAAACTGGCAAACTACAAGGAAGGTTTAATTTAAGATGCCAAGTAAAGTGTTGTACAAAAAAAGTTGAAACTTTTAAAATTTCTTGCGTGATTTGGAAGCAACTCTAAACGTGTGTAGTACAGTTATTTTCTAGTGTATTCTGTTAATTAAAATTCAGGAAGCATTTTCCTGTTCCCTGGCTTAACTGAAGTTTTTGCTGGGCTTTTGTTCCATATCTGAATAGATGTTGTTGAAAGCCAAAGTGTAAGGGAGAACTTTTCAAAGACGGCATGACTCACTGAGCAGTGAGGAGATCACAAAGTGTACAGGCAGCTGTGCTCACAGGACTATTTTAAACTGACAGCTAACTTCTCAGTCAAAGGTAAGCATGAAGATTTTTAACTGTTGAAAAATGTTCAGTAACTTTAATGTAAGGTACTCAAGGTATGTGAATAGATTGGCAAGCAGTGAGATGAGCAGACAAGGGCTAAGTGAAGAAGCAAAATGGTTGATATTCAATAAGTTAGAGAAAGATTTCCGTAGCCAAGTTACTGTGATTATATGAGTTCATTGGAGTCATAGTGAAGTCTCTCATTTCAGAGGTCTGATGAGTTTTAAAATGAAATGCAGTTTAACATCTAAATGTGTTTAAACTTTTTCTCTCCTACTGTTTTTTTTGTTTGTTTTTGTTTTGTTTTGTTTTTTTTTCCAAAAAAAAAAGATGAGGGGAATGATTTGATTGTAGAGTTACCTTCAAATTACACATCTCTGAAAGAGTTTTTTACATCTTGCAGTAAAAGTCTGTTGGGGTATCATAGATGCACAAACTTTCATTTTGTTGGTATTTATACTGTATTATTATGAACCATGGCTAGCTGATGTAATTTAGGTACTGTGTGCAATCACTTCTTGGTAAGCTCACACTTCAAAATGTAAATACAGCTCAGTACTAATTACAACTTTTTTATTCATCTTAAATAGACAAAAACCTAGTTGAGCACTGATCTGTGCATATGAGAAAACTAAGTTTTGATCTTTCAGTGTTGTTTGCATTGTCATTATTATTTAGTTGCCTTTACAAAGTGTTATGACCAGGGAAGAAGGTTACAGAGAAGAATTTAGCTATGACAGGATGCCAACTTTGGAGCGGGGAAAGCAAGAAAATGGAAATTATATACCAGATATGAAATCCAGTGACCTTCAGCTATCAAAGAGGCTGCATCCTTGCTTTATTTACAGAACATGGATCTTTTCCTTACTGATGGGTGTAAGTACTTTAAATATAGAAAATTAAAAAATGTAGGAGAGTTCTTGGTACCCTCTAATCTATCCTCTTTCAGATCATTAGGAGAGTCACAATTACACCCCTGATAGTACTGAATATAAATATTTGTACAGAAAGGAACTTAGCAAACTTAGAATGTAGCAGTTTAAGACTAATGGTGTTCTTTGGATCATTTTGCAGTAACTAAATATGCTTTATGAAGGCTGATTTTTGTTTTTAAATTAAACAGCAAGTGTGGTTGTTGTACGTATCAACCCATACATATGTACCAGCAAGGCTTTTTTGTGAAGTTTGTAACCTATCCTGATCGTATGCCTTCTTTTAGCATATTTTTAACTGTTGAAAGTACTTTACTTGCCATGGTAGCATTTTGGCATTAAAAATGTATGCGATATTTAATTGCCAAATTCTACTTTATGTTTTCAGTAATCATGGAGTTATTTGTTAGAATCCTCATGTAATGAGTGACAGACTTATGTTTCTTACATGAACATCATAGTGATTTGTATTTTCATGTCTCTGGAGGAATCATTGGACACTGATTTTGCATAAGCATCATGTTACTCCATGTTCTGAGACAAGTTAATTGAAGTTCATTATAGCAATTACAATTAAGCCTTTTTTTTCTTTCTTTTTCTATCAGCTGATAAGTTTTGAAGAGTAATTTTTGTAAGAACTAATATGTTTCACTGTTAATACGGTGATTAATTATTTTTGCACAGTGAATAAAAGTAGTGCCTTATTTTTGTGGAAACAACGGAATGCTTTTTTGGTCCTGACAGTCTGTGAAATGTGGATTTCCTTTCTGATGTACAGTTATATAAAAAGAAAGAGCAAAATAAGAGCTGGCTTTGCATTAAATTTTCTCAGAGTCTGTGTGCTAAGCAACAGAAATTCCATGGTGAACAGAACCTTGTTTTGGGAGCAGTTGCAAACTCTAGAGTGACATCAGAGTGGTTGCTAGCAAAGGCTGTTCTTGTGCAGGAACATTTCAGTACACTTCAAGCACAATTTCAAATTGTTTTCTGTAAATACTGTTCTTCCAACGTGCCATAATTCTGTGTGTGTGTATGTTTATACACACATATATGTTATCCTTATTTTCCCTGAACTTTCTTTGGATGAAGACTTTTTAAAGACCCCAGAAATCTGCAGCATGAAAAAAATGCTCAAATAAGAAAGAACAGCCATTCTGTCCCTCATCTTTCCCAACCTCTTGAAAGGAGTGTCTACTCAGAACAAAAAGAAAAAACATTAGTAGAAGACATTAACCATTTAATGCTGGAAGTTTAGATCTGATATAATTATGGAATGAGCAGAGTAATTAGCAAGGGAACAGCAGAACTTGAGCATTTATGGTTGTGCCACTGGACTGAAATGGGAAGGGAGTTTGGAGGAGGAAAGGAATGTAGGTGGACGAACCTTCATTAATATATTCTAATACTATTTTTGTTACTATTTTTATGAACTCTGAATGTTGATGGAGCCAAGCAGAGAATGCAAAATAGAGGCTTATTAGAGTTTTCTGAAACATTTTTTACTGTTGAACCCTCTGCAATTACATTTTGATCTTTTCCTTTGGTATTTGCCAAATCAGGACACAGTACCTGATTCAAACATGCTTGTATTGTTCGGTGTTAAGTCTTGGTAACAATTGAAACATATTCCTCAGAAGTCAGCATGCTTTGATACTTTACTTCAAAATTGTTCACACAGACTGCAGTGTTGTCCATCAATTTGAAAATAATTACTGATGTCTACTTTTACAATAGTTTTATTGTATTAATCTATGTTATTTGTTACTTTCCAGATTTGCCTTCTTATTACTTCTGGGTTTTCACTGTATCTGGGAAATATTTTTCCATCTGAAATGGATTATTTACGTTGTGCAGCAGGTTCAGTAAGCATTCTTAATTATTTGCTGTAGGTGTTAGACAGCAAAATCTGTAAATAATTTTTTGGATTTATTTTCTTGTTTCATTCGTCTTTCTAGTACTAATCTTCTTCATGGAAGATTTAACTTTATTTAACAGTCTATTAAATGACTTTTCATCCCATGGTTAAGGGAAATAGTCATTTTCACAAATTGTGTTTGCACTACAATTTTTGTTAACCAGCTTACCACGGGCAACCGGTAATTATCTGCATGAATGGTTTTTCTGTGGCTGGCTTGATGAAAATTTGCATTGTTATATATTTGGAGAATTTCTTGCCTAAATACTATTGGAATGTATTTTGAAATACTACATTTTCAGTATATTTAAAAAGTTCTGTTTAATTAATTACTGTTTTGTTAATAAAATACAAATCAAGTATGTCTGACATTTTTCAAAATCCACTAATTTTTTACTGTACATTTAGGCACTCATATTTGTCTTACAATATTATATATTCTTAACCTGCACTTTAGATCTTTGTGTAACATGAGTCTGAGGTACTTGCTTTGTTCATGACAGGATTCTGTTTTGTCATTGCTGCTTTGGCAACTTGACCTGTGGATTTGTTTTAAGTTAGGTGCAAGGCTAGTGCTTTAAACAAGTGCCAGGAGTTGCTCTGTAAATGCTTTGTGTCTTATGTTTCTGCTAGAGGTGTTAGAATAAAGTTGAAGCAGTATTTGAAATGTTACGCTGTTATGAACTGTTTCAAGCTGCAACAGGAATGTAGTTACAGAGAAGAATCTTTTTCTCCCCCGCATACTGTCTCTTTGAACTTTGTGTTTACTGAGAATTTCCACAGGTCTCGTAGATACAGAAGGTTAAGCGACAAATGACTTTCATGTTGGGTTTGAATGGCTTTCTGTGAGTGAAGACGTGTGGGCAGTATGTTCCAGCTCCTCTTATGGGTAATGGAGGTAGTATAGTTGGAAGAGTCTACAGAGCTGTATATTCTATTGCCCACTAAGTATCTAGCTTAGGAAGAGCAGAATTGCTCTTTAGACTTTATTGGCCATCTTGACTAGGAGTAGAATTCAGTTGCCTAAACATAGTCATGTCGTGTTGTAGAGACTCTAGGCTATCCAGGACATAATTATATGTCTTCATGATGTTAAATATGGGTCAGTTAGGTGTTAAGGAAGTGCTGCCAAGAGTTTTGAAAGTCTATATTAATCTAATTGTAGTGGTTCCATTCTTAAGCCATCAGTGCTTAGACTTGTGAAAAGATAATTAGTGAAGGCAGCATTTGCTCATCATTTAGTGTGGAAATCTTTTGCATAATTTTAGTTTAGTGTATTTTTATTTTGCTGATGAATATAGTTTAACATTATATATATGTGGAAAATAGAGTTGAATGGATCGTAGAAGCACTAGATTGGCAAGGACCTACAAGATCGTCTAGTCCAACTGTCTTCCTACCACCAATATTTCCCATTAAACTACTAAACCATATTCCTTAGCACTTCATCTAGACATTTGTTGAACACCACCAGGCACGGTGACTCTACCACCTCCCTGGGCAGGCCGTTCCAGTGCCTGACCACTCTTTCAGAGAAGTTTTTCCTTACATCTAACCTGAATCTCCCCTGATACAACTTGTGGCCGTTCCGTCTTGCCTTATCATTAGTTATCTGGGAGAAGAGGCTGACCCCCTCCTCATCACAACCTCCCTTCAGGGAGCTGTAGAGTGGGATGAGGTCTCCCCTGAGCCTCCTCTTCTCCAGACTAAACAATCCGAGCTCCCTCAGCCGATCCTCATAAGACTTGTGTTCCAGACCCCCCACCAGTTTTGTTGCCCTTCTCTGGACACATTCCAGGGCCTCAATGTCTTTCTTATGGTGAGGGGACCAACACTGAGCACAGTACTTGAGGTGCAGCCGCACCAGAGCTGAGTACAGGGGGGTGATCACCTCCCTGCTCCTGCTGGCTACACTATTTCTAATACAGGCCAGGATGCCATTGGCCTTCTTGGCCACCTGGACACACTGTCGGCTCATGTTCAGCTGTGCATCAACCAACACCCCCAGGTTCTTTTCCTCTACACAGTCTTTGAGCCACTCTGCCCCAAGCCTGTAGCATTTCATGGGGTTATTGTGACCAAAGTGCAGGACCTGGCACTTGGCCTTGTTGAACCTCATCCCATTGGCCTCAGCCCAGCAATCCAGCCTGTCCAGATCCCTCTGTAGGGCCTTCCTACCCTCAGGCAGATTGACACTTCCTTTCAACTTGATGTTGTCTGCAAACTTACTGAGGGTGCATTCAATCCCCTCATCTAGGTTGTCAATAAAGATACTAAACAAGATGGGCCTCAACACCGACCTCTGGGGGACACCACTCATGACCAGATGCCAGCTGGATTTAACTCCATTAACCGCTTCCCTCTGGGCCCAGCCCTAGGGAGCAGCTAGGGGTTTGAGAAATTACTTTGTGAAGATTTTCCTTTTTGCATGATTTTTCTATCTAGCTCTGTCCTGATGTGGTGAAAGATTCCTAGTGAAACTCATAGAGGTCCTAGGCACAATTTTTAAAGTGTAATGTCTCAGAAGGTCAGCTTTTACAAAGTTCTTCAGAACAGTGAGATTGAGATTGGCTAAATTCTAGTTTAAACATCCATAATGTTGTCTTTTTAAAATAATGTGGAAACCTAGTGCAGGAGTAGCTGTGCTTTTCTTTTCCTTCTTAAGGATCTCATGTCTTGTAGAGTTAATTTAAACTAACAAAAACATGAAATGACTCAGGAGACCTTCTTGCTTTCCATTACTCATCACCTTATGCTGGGTAGCTAGTAAAAACTGAAGGATATGGAAGGCTTTTTTAAACTTCTCAGATACCAATTGCAATTAACGAGCTCAGGCAAGAGGGCTCGTCTTTCCTCAGAGTTTCTAATTTTGTTTGTCCAGTTATAAACTGTAATATATCATATTACATTGGACCCAATAACAAGCGTGTATAGAAAAATATTTAAAATTCTTTGTGCAGAATATCCCACTAGTCTTCTTTCTTGACTTTCACAGTGTGTTCCTTCAGCAGTTGTGAGCTTTGCTATAGCAAGAAATAAAATTAATGTGGTGAGTATAAGATTTTTATTGGCAATTAATGAGTTTTTTTTTGCCTGTGGTTAAGATGAGACAGAAACCTATTTTGAAACTTGTTTTACAGATACCCAATTTTCAGATTCTGTTTGTCTCTACATTTGCGGTTACAACAACGTGTTTAGTTTGGTTTGGATGCAAACTTGTCCTAAATCCATCAGCTATAAATGTAAGTAAATAAAACAATTATGCAATATTTATCACCTTTTTTTTTTTTTTTTTTTTAAGTATCTGCATTGTTCTCAATCCAGAGAGATCATCTACTGATAACTTTACTTTTTGGAGTAAGACAAGACCTGAAAATTGAAATGAAAGAGAAAGCATCACATGAATAAAAGATAACAGCTAACTTGCTGGAGATTAGTATGAAAATGACTTTCATGTCTTATATTTCAAGTTCAAAAGTATGAATGAGATTTTCAAAGGTGATCCAGTTTTATCAACTGGCTGTTTGTTTTTGTTTTTCTCTTGACTGTAATAACTTCTTTGTTTAAATTTTTAATTATTTTATTTATTTATTTATTTTTGAAAGAATAGGATCAGAAAAGAATTGAAAGCTGTAGATTAGCCCGTTTTCAGTGTTGAATTATACTGAAATGAGAGGGTGTCCCAGACAGTTATTTCTAGGACATCATCAGATTAATTATAATCCTTTCTTGAATCTTCTGCAGTGTACAGTTTTGCTGCTGAGGTCACCAGAAGTTTTGGTGAACATTTTCCCATATGTCATCAGCAAAGAGAAGCCAACTGTTAACTTTATTTGAAATGCAGTTATTTAATGCTGGGGAGAGTTGGTTTTGAGTCACAGCCTTTTAGCACTTGTCTTTCATAGTCTAAGCCAAAAAGTGAAACTGTAGGGTTTTTTTGATTATGGTAGGGTGTTCTGAGACCTCTATGCTATATAAGAATATGATGTGTGTGAGTGATATAGCAATAGGCATTATTGTTACTATTGATAAATGCTCAGACTGCCGCAGAACAGCTCAGTACAACTACGTCTTGCGTTTTGTATGAAGGTTAATGACTACCAGCATGTGCTATTTATTTTTAATTTCTTCTTCCACCATCATATCAGTTGTTGTGATACTAATGGCTCAGCAGTAATAATAGCTCTCTAAAATAATACAGGAGACCTGAATTGGTGTAACAAAAGACTTTCTAACAGAAAAATAGTACAGACACTAGAATATGCTTAAGAGCTAGCTATGCTTTTGTTGTAATGTCTGGTTAGCTCCAGATTTCAAAGATGATGAACTTGTAAATTAATTGTATTTGCTTCCCCTGAGAAAGCTTAGTATGTTGATTGGGCCAATACAAAAGAACTGCTTTTTAAATGATTAACTAATTCCGGATTCAAATTTCCCTGCAGCTTGCCTGATTTTTAGAGGTGGTGCATTGAGGACAATAGAAGCTGTGGATATTTAACACTCTGGACAGTCAGGTCACGTGAACTGCTGCTGGCTTTAGATAACAGGCAGTTTTTCACTGTGATTAATGGGATGTCATTGTGGCCTCCTGGGTTCTGTACAGACAGTTTACAACAGTCATTCCTTTGCACAGGCTTTGCTAGTTTATTGCTAGTGTATCAGTTACCTCGTGCATTCCCCCACCACCCTCCAAGTAGCAGACACAGGGGTACTGCCTTCATCTCTTCTACCTTCCTTTCCTGGTAGAGAGTTCAAATAATAGAAAACAATCTGAGCATTTTGAGAGGAAGTGTGACTTGATACTAGTGAGTGGCCTTTCTATTCCCCTTCCACTGGTGTGTAGACAGGATAACAGCCCTGTCAAGACAGTGGAGGGCTATGTCTGAAAGATGAGCCCAAGGGACTCATTTTGCCCTGTTACTATTCATGCATGTTCAATGTGTTTGTATTTCAAATGGCCCTAGCAGCCAGTAGAATTGAACCCCAATTCTAGTGATAGAGTGAGCTCTCTCTGCTGTCTGTATAGACTGCATCACCGCCACCAGTACTGGAAGCCTATATGATGCAGGTGCATGGAGATAGTGGAGTGTAGGTACTTGATTTGGTTGCCTAACCATAAGTGTGTGTCCCAATTAGCTGTACACTGGCTCATGCTGCCTCTCTGCAGTTGCTGATCCAGGAAGGCATCAATCTCCTCTTGGTCCTCCATCTGTCATTGTTCATTACATAAACTGGAAACAAGTTATGTAAGCTAGTGGTAGTTATAATGAGAATTTTCTTTTATGCTTAGAAATCTAACATTGAATTTCCCATTGTTAGAGATGGTTTAAAAAAGTATTTATTTCTAGCTTTAGCAGTATTTTCTTTTAAAAAAAATACAAATGGAAAAACACCCAATCTCCAAAACAAGATATTTTTGCTTTAGTCTAGGAATGTTGAATTAATTTTTGCAAGTAGAATGCTTTATCTGATATTCTATGTGTGGGGGACGAGGAGAATGAGGAAGCAAGACCTAGATCTCCATGGGGGTCTGAAAGCTCAATCAAGACACAGCCCTGGGCAGAAAAGCCTTGGGAGAAGAACACCCTGAAGCTTGTGACCAGACCGTGGATGAAGTAAACAAGAGCAAGGAAGAAGTGAAACATGACTGTTTGCTAACTGTGTTGTTCTAAGAATGGACTGTCTGTCTATGGTACTAATAAGGAAACTGTGTAAGACATACTGTGCCGCCTTGTGACTACATTACCTAATGCTATGTTACCGATTTAACTTTTAGTGGAATCTTCCAGTATTTCTGTAACAGTATAAAAGGTGTTATTAGCCTTAGCAATAGAGAAGAAAGGAAGAAAGCATATACCGCAAGTAGAGGCCTCTGTGTTACTTGCGCGCACGCGGCGACACTATGCATGTCACATCCAAACAAATACTGGAAAGTGTTAAAAAAATGTAGTTTATTTACAACTTTTATTTTTAGTGTTTACTTCTTATAGCTAGCACTACATGAGCTAGTCTGTCCATGTAATTCCAATGCTTCTGGACTCAAACTTGGAAGCCCACCTCAGTACCAGTGCCATGTGTCAAATACATCTAAATCATGGGAATTTACAGGATGGATTAAATTGTTCTGCAGGCCACATGTTTGACATGTCTTCTTTTGCCAAATAATGTCTTTATTCTTCATGCTAGCACTTTCCCTAGAAGCTTACCTTTGCGACATTTATTTCTGTTTGTGGCTCTAACACAGTTGTACAGTCTGTTGTGTACCGCAGAGCACAATTTTTTGAGAAGGATGAATTTCAGTACTCAAAAAAGCCTCTCAAATCTGCCACCTACAATCCTTTACAAAATAAATGTATATTATGCAAGATGCATGTCAGAGAAAAACTTAGATTCGATCACCCCAGCAACAGGTCTACCATGAGAAAACATTAGTTCATCAAACTATGGTTTGCTATACTTGTATAGGTTCTTAATGAGGATGGTTCTCTTTAAACTTTTGATGCTTTGCCCAATGGCCAGACCTAATCACCAAATATTTTCTTGGGCTGCCACTGGAAAAACATGGTGCTTCTAAAGACTTAAAGTGGGAGATCTACTCTGCCTAACTTGCATGCCTCTAGAAAATGATTAAACCCACATAACTAGGTAATGTCTCATACAAAGAGATAGATAAGAAACTGAAGAAAAATAATACATATTCATGTATTCTTGTCTTGCAGATGAACAATGGCAGGAGGAATGGCAGCATCTGCGTTTTTACGCAATAATGTAGTCTGTTGGACCAGCAGGAGTTGCAAAATCATGAAGGGTGTTCATTAGTGCTCTACTAGCGTTAGGCAGAACACAGAGCTAGGATTCTTGGCCCAGTTCTTTGAAATGTGTTTTCATTCAGCATTAGGCATTGTATGGCATAATTTGCATTGCAGTGTAGGGGTTGGAAGCCTGTGGCCTTCCTTCTCTCCCAGTGGATTTCCCTAGCCCTTGGGCTAGGCAGATTCCCTTGTTTGTCTTCTTTCTGTTCCTATGAGTCTTTTATGATTTGGTGCAGTGTTCTGATTTTACATGGGAGATCCTGCAAAACACAGGAGTGCTCAGTGACATTGCACTTGTCATTAACTTATTTTTTGAAAGATAGTGCACTATTCTTCAGGCAGATTGTTTTTATAAATGAAAAAAATATCTCTTTCTCAGGTAAGGTATTCTTAGTATTATGTAGACAGCTAAATATTACAGAAATTCATCAAAAAAGGATGTTTTTGAAAGTACCTAATTAGTAGATACATCTAAGTGTTGCAGAAAGTAGATAGCTGGATCCCACCCTCTGCTTTACTTTTAAGATGGAAGATGTAACTTATTTATGTCTGGGATTCTACTGACAGATAAATTTCAACTTGATTCTGCTTATTCTGTTGGAAATCTTCATGGCAACTACTGTGATCATTTCAGCTAGATCTACTGAAGACTGCTGTATGAGAAAGAAAGTAGGTACCCTACAAGTTAGAGTTCATTGTATTTTGATGTTTTTCTAAGTTAAAAGAGTATTAGATTTCTCCTATGTTTGTTGACAAGTTACTGGTGATTCCAGTGTACCATATCAGATTTCCTGATAAAATGAATATAATAAAACTGGGTTTAAACAATAGAACTAGATAGTAATGTTCTCTTCTGCCCTTAATAGTGCAATAGACCCTCTTTAAAATGAACTGCTACAATTATGCAGCACAGGGCCATGTGAATATTTTATGAACAGACATGGCAAATGTTTTATGTATATTTTGTAGAACAAAATGAAGTACGAAGCATTGGAATACTGTGACTTGTATGTATGCATGCAATACCTTTCTGATGCATGAGGTGGAAAAAGCATTCTGCATGTATGCTGATTTAGTGCTATCTGAACAATGAATATTGGCTTTGGGATTTTACTTGTGCTCTTCCAAATCATTCTCTTGTTTTTATGTTACTTCCTTTACCTAATAATGAAGCAAAAGTTTATGCTATGCCATTTCACATTCTGGTGAATCATTGCTTGCTAGACAAAGTCATGCAGTAAGCTGTCTTCCTTCAGTTACTGCTTATCCATGTCAGCACTATCTGAAGGATTTCTTTCAGATTTTCAGAAATCTTTCAGACTTTGAAAAGTTCAGGAAGAAAGTATGCTTTTTAAAAGTGGAAAAGAGAGAAGATGACTGTATTTCATGGCTGAGCAATGGTAATTTAACAGCTCATCTAGGACTACCTTGTTTGTTTTCAGTGTGATTGATGTGGTCTGACACTGACAAGTGTTGCCACGTGTCACTGTTGGTTCAGCAGACATTGCATGCCACCTCTAGGATCAGTAAGAGGTTCTGTAGGATGCAAGAATAAGTTTATTACTTTGCATATTTTTTCAGTTATGATTTTTATTCCCTTCTAGAACGCCACATATGAGAGTACCATCGTTTTGAGCAATGTTAGCTTTCCTACTCGAATTCTGAAGTCATACTCAGTAAGTACTTGTTTTCTTTCTTTAAATGAATTTATTCTTTTATTGTTCTAAGTACTGAACTCCCTTAAAGTCAGAAACAGATCCATATAGGTGAGAACTGGAAGAATAGCCTTAGAATCATAAATATGAGAGACATCCTAAAATGCTTCCTTTTAGAATGTTGTAAGATAAATAACTACTGTGTACAATGGGAGAAAGACTACTTAATGACATGAGGATAAATACTGTAAACTGAACTGTTGTTTACTGGAGCTAATAAATGAGAGTATAAAGATGTATAATGAAGCTGATGTTGTTTTCATTTAAGCCAGCTGGAGTTTTGTAATATTTTACATCTGCAGAACATAGACATTTTGCATATCTAATAGCATAGCATAAATTTATGTTTTTTCTCTTCCAGTGAGTACTTTTCACAGGCAAATAGGAAATTTGGTGTTCAAATGCACTGTTAGTAATGTGTGTGCTCTACTTTGTTTTAGGTAATCGAGGTGATTATTGGAATTTCATCAGTATTTGGTGGCATAATTGCTTTAAATATGGATGTTCTAGTCTCAGGTCCATATCTTTCAGTAACATTCTTTTGGATCTTAGTTGCTGTAAGTAGTGCAAAGGGAATGTACTCTTTTAAAACAGTGTATTTGATTTTTCTTTCTCTTTTTTACTCTACTGGAATGTTTATTTGACCCTAATGTTAATTGGCAATTGCTGCATTCCAAATAAATTAAGACTTCATTATACATAATATATTATGTAACATGATTGATCTATTTCCATTTATAAGACTTTGGTCCTTAAAACGTACGGTGATGTTTTCAGTCCTCAGTTCAGTAAAATGGAAATGAGTAATAAAACAAGGGTTTTGGAGGTATTATAAGTGTTTTGTCAAGTCCTAGTTTTTAGAGTATTTCAGGCTGCAAAATAAAAAGTTGAGTTTAATTTCATTGTGGTAGAATCCTAAGAATGTCACCTTTAGCCTATCTGCATTAGCTGTCTTCAAAGCCTGAGACTGTGATTGGTAACCCTTGTCACTAAAAACAGCCTGCACCTAGGAACAATGCACTCATAAAGGATGCCTTGTTACTCTGCTTGTCACAAGCTGAACAAGGTCAGAAAGATCACAATGAACGCTATATTTATATATGGCTCCTATGTATGGAAAATCCCTCAGCAGGAAGTGGAAAAAGATAGTAAACAAATTCTTCAGCATGCAGAACTCACAAAGTTCTGTAGGGTTCATTAGGTTTTCAGGCTGAAGCATCGAGTTTTGTGGTTAATATTTCAGTATGTGTAGGTTTAATGCATGATACTCATTTAAATGTAAGTTAAATGAAGATTAGTTTTATCTCTGTTTAAGTAACTGATTCACAGTATTGTCGTGAAAAGTATGTATGGTTTCACCTCTTTAGGATATGTAGGATGCGATCTGTGCCTAGTGGGAATCACTATTACACAACTTACATTGTTACACTTTCTTGTCTTGTATTATATTCAGTGCTTTCCAAGTGCTATTGCAAGTCATGTGGCTGCTGAATATCCAAGTAAATGTCTGGTAAGTATTTCAAATCCTTGGATTTTGCCATTAGAATGTAATAATATGTCTGCTCACTTCTTTTTAGTTACTTCTACAAATGTAACAAATGTCATGTGTAGCAAGAGTGTAAGTGAATGTTTCTGAAAAGAAATCGAGCCAGGTCCCTTGGAGACTTCCATCAATTCTGGAAAAAAGTTCTAAGAACTGTTTTTTGTACTGTTTCCTTGGAAGTGGATATTGCTGTATGAAAAATAAATGCCTCATATGGTACACTGAGAAATGCTTTCATGCTTCTGAGCTGAGTTCTTTTCCATTCTTTTCCCTTTCTGTTATGTACTGTGGTTTCTGAAAGAAGAAAATTAGGTATGTAGTCTATACAGGGCCTACAACCTGTTTAAAAAAGTTTCTGATCTGTATGACTAGCAACAAAAATGAAGAATGCTTTATACAGCACATTTATTCCTTGAGTGCCCCAGATGTGTAGCTAAGTCTCCTTAAAACATCTGCTCTAAGTTACAGTCATGCAACCATACTTAAGTCGGTAATGATGCATGACCACAACTGAAGTCAGAATTTGATCCTTTAAGATGATATTTGAATGAAAACTAGGCTGCTATTGTATTGCAATAAATTTGCCTCAAAGCACTCAAATCTATTTGAATGGTTATTTTAGATTAAGTCTGCAGTATCTGCTGTTAATTCTCATTATTTAACTGATTCTCATTATTTAACTCATAAACTGACGAAGAAATGATACTTCTTCACTAGCTTTCTAAATTTGGTATTGTTTCCTCTATCTGCATATGAAAGACACTTTTAAAATTAGACAAAAGACCCATCACACATCTTAAATAGAAAATGAATTACTAAAAAATTGTGTTTTGGCTAGGAAACCTGATTTAGTCAAAGGTTGCTTCTGTATCTCCATACAGTGTAATGGCTGTTAAGATTTATGTGTAATCTTACTCAGTTCTATACACTTCTGACAGCTCATCAACCAAAGTTGTTACTTGTTTTTGTCTCCATTTAACATTTATAATCTTATTTTGTTTAGGTTGAGGTTCTGATTGCCATCAGCAGTGTCACATCTCCATTGCTGTTCACAGCTTCTGGATACTTATCCTTTAGTATCATGCAAGTTGTTGACATCTTTAAAAAATATCCACCTGCTGTTAAAGTATGTATTTTTATACAATTGGAAAATTAACACCTACCTATTAAAGTAGCAGCAAAAGAATGAAGATATCTATATCTATGTCTCTATTTTTAGCAATCTTACGATGTACTACTGTTGCTTCTGATGTTGATGCTGCTAATTCAGGCATGCCTTACTATTGGAACTGTAATACAGTGTGTAAACTACAAGACAAAAATGAAACTACATGATTCATCGTGGACGGAGTCGCAAGTTAAAAAACAGGAGTATAGAACAACAGAGGTATGTATTTATACCCACTATAAATTGTAAAAATCACCATGAATTTGTAGAAGAGATGATAGGCCTTGCATGACCATGTTCTGGTAATGAGATAGCCATGTACTAAGAAAGGAATGAAATTAATGTTTTAAATGCAAGCAGACGTTTTGGACTATGGAATGAGAGTAGTCAGTATAACTGTGGCTTTCCAAGGGCTGTACATTTCCAAAGGGAATGAGTTTATTTAGCTGAATTAGTTCTAAGTTCCCTAAACTGCAAATGGGAAGTGTTAGCAAGGCCATCAACACAGGATCAACACTTGGCAAGCTGCGTGAGAGATTGGCTACCTGTGCCAGTCAGTATGAACTAGTGAACAGAGGAGGGTGTCTGGAATCCCAGGTCTCTCCTTGTCCTAACTGACCTACTGAAGTTGGTAATGAAGGTCAAAATTGATACCCTCCATTTCCTTCTTGCATTTACATGTTCAGGCCATCCTTTCAGATACAGGTATAGCAAGTAGTTTCATGGAGCATGGTGGTGCCAATATTACTGTTGCCACTTTTCATGTGGTCATTCAGGGCCAGAGTGTTCTTCCAGGGACTGGGAGAATCCAAATTTCTTCAGTATGAATAGCTTAACTACATGCATCTCCTAGCACAACACGGCACAGCACATGTAGCCCATAGGCTTTCCTCATCTCTTCTGAGCAGAGCAAAGCACTGTCTACTTAAAAGAGTAGGGTAAATCATGTTAACTGGGTGGTTACTCTATGGCCCAGCACTGGAAAAGTTGAGTGCTGGATTCAGTTGCTGTTTGAGAAGGAGCATCAGCACTGAAACAGCACAGGATAGAATGTGCAGGAAGTACACAGTAACACTACAGCTGTTATACAACTAGTAATGGAAAGTGGAAGCTGTGGGTTCCCTTGAGGCTGCTGAAGGCATTCAGCATAAGTCACTGATTGTTTGGTTCTGTGACCTGAGGGTTATGTTCTGTGTAAAAGATGGAGCACAGCAGCATTTCTGTGGCTGCAGGCTGCATTTTTGAGCATAGGTGATGGCATGGCTAAACAGTTCTTTTCTGGGGATTATCTAGATGCTAGTTAAATGCTAAAAGGAGCAATTTTCCCAGAAAAGCAACACCTTTTTGCTTACCTTGTAGTATTTAAACTCATGAATAATGTTACAGGTGAAGGTCTAGGTCCTTGTGGCTTTTAAGGAGTCTGCATTCTTAGGCAAGACCTTAATTTACTTGCATGTTTGTATATAAATCTTGCTTCAGTTGCATTTTGGGGGCTACTGCTGTCTGCTGTTGTGGGTTCAGAGATTTAGATGGGCTTTCAAGTCATTTTTCGACAAAAAATTGAAAAGTTGCCTGAAGTTACATGTTTAAAGAAGAGATTGGACAAAGTATCATTGACCCAAATGTTTTAAGTATTATACAGTTTATGTTATTTGTCTGTCGTAAGTATATACTGTACAATATAAGAAGTTATAAAATTTACAACTTATATAGTATTCAGACTGTAAATACTCATGTTCACATTCTCCCAGATTGTCTCAGATGTTTACTTGCTTAACATTCAGTTTTTAACCAAAGCATTGTTTCATGTTTCCATTTGTTTGAAATTTGTTTACTTTTAGGTTTCCTCCAATAACACCTTAAAGGATTTTGACAAAGACAAAGCCTGGAAAGCAGTTGTGGTGCAGATGGCTCAGTAGTTTGAATTCTGGAAATGCAGCCAATATAGTACAGTCCAATACAGTAAAGCAACTGTTTGAATTAAGGATTAAAAACTTTTCAGTTTATAAACAGCAAAATAGTTACAGCAGTAGGAGCCAAGTAATAACGCAATAAATATTGTTTTTCTAATCATTTTGAAGTATGTTGATAATATTTTTAACAAATCTGTCTTTTCTGTTGGTATCTGTATCTTAGTGTTTCTTTAAAAGATACCATTGGAGAAAAGAAAGTAATGACTCACATTTACGCTGATACGCAAAATAAAATATGTCAGTATGCAGTAGGCTTCATGTATTTGCAAGAGATTGTTATAACTGCAGTTATGCAGTCAATGTAACTGATAAATGCTTTTGTAAAGTTATGAGTACAAGTTGTAATTGTTGTTTTTGCTTATACTTCACTTTTGTAGGAGTTGTAAAGTTGTTTTTCATTTCATTGCTTTTATATAAATAAAAATCTTTATTATCTGGAAACTCAAAAATGTGGATTGGCATTCTAACTGTAGAGGTGAAAAGAGAATATTTTCTCCAATTCAGTTTCTGGACTGTTAAGGGAGGAAGGGAGTTTTGCTGAGTGTCCAAGCACAAACAAACAGCCAAATAACTGGAGATACTACTGATACTACTACTGGAGAAGAGATTTTTCACACATCAAAATGTATTTTTTTTATTTTTCATTTATTTTTCTTTAAATCTTGAAGAATGTAGTTGCTCTTTAACATGAATATCTTAAATCATTTGTTCAGTCTCGGTGTAGGGTGGAGCCGTTCAGGTATGTTAGTATGGTTTCTTTTGTTTTTAGGAAAGCTGATGACAATTACAGCATTTTAATACTCAGAGAATACTCTTTCAGCTTTAGATCAGTGCTTCTTAAGGGCTTATAGGGAAACAGTTGATCACAGCATGAACTGATGACTGAGCACATGGTGGAGGGGCATGGCTGGCCCAGGGAATACTGGTAGATCCCTTGCACCTGTGATTGGAAGAGGTGAACCTGGAGCGGAGTTGCCCCAGGCTTAGATGAGGGCCAGCCAGGCAAAACACAGAGCAACCTGAGAGAGATCAGAAAGCTGAGTGATCAGGAGCTGAGGAAGCAGAAAATGATGTGCAGCAGAGACCCTAGCTCCAGATGAAACAAATGACGTCACTGTAAGCCTCTCTGTTCACCTAAAAAAGTATGTCATGCTCAGACTAATCAACCAGAGGATGCAGCTGCTGTTTACTGGTGGTACTTGTGTGAATGTTTTCTGTGAATGTTTTCTGAAGAAGGCAAACAATATCATCTCTGCTACAATCTTACAATTTCTATAGATGCAAAGTGTATTTGATTTTTCTGTGTATAACTGCATGAAGAACTTTGATTCAGTCTTGGCAGAGAGGAAATAGCTGCTCAGAAGATGATTTTAAAATAAGACAGCACTGGTGTAACTTAAGGGTTTGTTCTTCCCGTGGAAATAAGGTGCAGTGTCTTCTGCGTATATTCTGGATGTGAAGTGACCTGGCAAAGTTAAAAACTACCTGCAATTTTTAAGACTGCCAAAGTGGGGATTGAAGGAAGATTGCCAATGTACTTGAGAGACTTAATATTTTCCCTAACCAACTCAGTTACAGCTGCAGACCTAAGCTACATTTTTGACTCGTTTAAGCCTGGGCAGGAACCTACATTTGAATGTGAGTTAAGGGGCAAAAATCATGGCCCCCTCGAGTGTCACCTTGGTGAGACAACACTGTTTGTGACAAGTAAGTGTTTCTGCTCGGAGTGCCTTGCTGGAATTGAAATTCAGTGGAATGATTGTTACGTACAAGTGCTTAGCTTACCAGGAGATAGGGTCCTAGCTCAAAAGAAAAAATGTAGTTCTAGCTAAAATAAACAAATATGGCTGAAGGATCTTTTGAAAAAGATAGTGCCCTTATCTCGGAAAAGGTAGGAAAGCAGAAGAGAAATGTTGCTCTGCAGTTCGAGCATTTTTTTTAATCCTCTTTGTTCCTACAGACAAACGTCTTCTAGCAGCACCAGGAGCAAGAACACAGTTATCTCTCTATATGCATTTTTTATTTTAACCTGCCTTGTAAGAACAGAATAGGGAGGAGGCCAACTGCAGTTAGGATCCAATTTCTCATGTCTCACCTTTTGATACTTCTGTCAGCTGGTTTTCTGTTAAGGTGTGCCTAATTAGGGCTAGCAAAACAGTATATCTATAGTTCTGTTGGACCTAAGTTCTACTGTAAACCTAAGCTTAAAATACCTTAGTCATTACAATGAGAGATCTGGAAGAAATGTTTTTACTACCTATGCCGCAAAAGGAAAACAGGTCTACAGGTAAAAGGAACTGTACATACTTGCTTTTATATGTGCATGGATAGTTTTGAGTCGATACAAGGTTTTTATATCTTTCCTACCATTCATCTCCAGCAGCTGAAAGGGGAGATTTTTATGAAATGCCTGACCTGATCTAACCTGGTGCTGAAAGGGATCATCTCCTCTGCCCCCCCACCTCCAGTGCTGGCAGTGTCTGGTATCTGACTAAATCATCAGGAAATTATCAATTAAAGGGGAAAAAAAAAAAGAATAGTTTTCTGCTGATTTAGTTAGACAGCTTAGGACACTGAGAACTCAATAGTGTCCGTCTTTGATATTTTGGACTTCACTGGAGATAGATCAAATGAATATTTTATTTTAGTACTTTCTCTCTTTCCATCTCATTCCTTACCTGTGTTTCGCCTTAGTGATATGCACCACCTCTTCTCCATCCTGTTCCTAAAATCAGACTTATACATGATCCATGCCAGGAACTGCAACTTTTGACTGGCCATATGATCAATATTTGTTGATCACTTTCAATAGAGTTAAATGAGTTCCTCAAATAAGAAAATTGCATGGTTTGTGATCTGTGCTTTGTGTTTCTGAAGAGAATCCATCAGATCAAAATAATAACATCTAAATTAGTTTCAGAAACTGGACTAGTCAGGCTTCCTTGGCAACTGATTGAGTTTTATAATACTTTCCTATTTTTTTTCAAATGTTAGAAGTACTAACTCTTGTTTGTTCCTGAGTGGGAATTCCCTCAGGGAGAAACTGACAGCCTGAAGAAAATGCTAGTATCGCTCATTTTATGAATGATTGTACCTTAGGTAAAGTATCTTCGAAAGATGAGATTTGGATCCCACGTGTCTGTGTGTTGNCTTGCATTACCTGTCTAATGCTAATACAAGATACTTCACAGTAAACTTTTTCTGCCCCTAGGAAAAGAACCAAGGAGTGTAGTAACAATGCTAGAACCGAGTGTGTCACGATGAACCAGATTCATGCAGAAAAAAAGCCACGGCTGCTGACTTTAAACAACTAAGAAAGGAATGAAGATGAAAACAGTTTGTATTGGCCAATTAATTTCTAATCAGTATTTTATTAATATCAAGTTGTGAACATCAAATATGATCAAAAATTGCTTTTCACACTTTTTCAAGGCAGGAGGGATCTCCCAATGTAAAATCCTGGTGTAATGCTTACTGGAGCTTTCCTTGGAGTATTTTTAAAACTTTTTTTTCTAATGAATTAATCTTTCTGTTTACAGGTCAGTGTTGATTCTTTAAGAAGTTGTACATCTGCAGTGAACAGGTTATAATTTTTCCTTTCTATCTTGTGAAGATTAACTGTAGCAGGAGGAAAAAGTATAAAACTGATACATTTTTTTAAAATTTGAGTTTCTCCCTAGCTCACTCCATTTTTAATTTCTGATCTAGCTCTTAATCTGAGAAAACTTATTATATAGAAGTTTGAAAGTGTCCATTTCCTCAAACAAAGGGCAGAGTTTTGGGTTTAAACTAGCTCTACTTCTTTCTCTTCTACTTCCTGTGGACCACAGAGGCAGAAATCCAGATATCCAGAGCTTTTAGGGATTCTGGTATCAGGAATGAGCCGAAATGAGAAAATAAATTGTGTTCAATGAGTGTATGCACAAGAGGATTTGCTGGCTTTGTGCTTTATGCTGTCAGACTTTGGGCATCCAGAATGAACTTGAAAATGTGTTCTGTATTGCCAGCTCTGCTTTCCAGCAGCTACGAGAAGCCAAGGGCTTCTGTAGCAGTCAAGTTGTAAGAGGTTGCCCAGCCCTGGTTGTTTTCAGATGCCCCATCAGAGGTGAGATGCTGATGGCATGCTCCCTGCCTCCACCCCGTTCTCCACTTCGCCTGTGGTAGGGTGTAGGCCGTCTTGCCTGCTGCTTTCTATTGACAGTGCAGGGATCATGACTGGTTCTTGGGTGTTCCCAGGCTCACCATTTAGCAAATAACCAGGCTTAATATCAACTGTGCTGGTATTTGTATTTCTAGACAGAGGCCTTGATTCACTTGCGCTCAGTTCTGAGGATATTTACTCTTCGCCAGCAATTCTGGTTTAAATTATTCATGTTCTTCTGACGGTCATTTACCCAGTTCCTTTGAAGTCTATGGAAAGAGTCTCATGTAATTCAATATAGTTCATCTTTCAGTCTCTGTACTTAATTTTTGTGTTCTTTCCAACATCTGATTTATATAAAAAGTTACATAAAATTTGTAGTTTTTTATCTGTGTTGTATAACCCTGAATTACAAGATTGAAATGGAAATGAAAAATGATAGCATAAAAACTTCAACCTACTCCATACTGCCTGCATCTACGGTGTAAGTTCCAGAAAGACACCTCTGATGCTTCAATCTGATCTGCCTAAAAGATACCCCATATCGCTCAAATTGCACGATATTACTCTTTGTTCTGAAGAAGTTTTAAAACTGCTTTGGTGTCCTATCATAGTTTACAGTGCGGTTCCGCAACCCTCAGCTCAACTGAAGGACTGAGATGCTACAGCACAGCAGATATGGTAGCATCTTAAGGCAGAGCTGTTGCTGCTTATGTTATCAAACCACAATGTCTGTCATGACAGCTGCTTCTTTAATTATCTCCCTGTTGTGAAAGTTCTTTTTTCTGCTGTACAGTCATGATGGGCCAAACACTGAGAATCAGACACATGACACAGAGCAGGTATTTGCCTGGAGGCTAGCAGAAAAAAATATCAGTAAATAAGTACGTATTTACATAGAAAGAACTTGGCACTGGTAAGTACAATGTGTAGTTTTCTATTACAGGATTCACATGTAAAGGTAAAGATGTGGAGCCCTTGTTGAATCAGGTATTAGATATCCGATTGAACTGAATGGGTAGGTACAGAGTTAGCAGTGATGGACAAATACATGCTTATTTTGCAACAGTTAAGCAGTTAGATAATGTTACACACCACCCAAGTCAACATCTGTGTCTTATGCTTTGTCTTATTATATACTTGTAGAAGCCAGTGTCAGTCTTCCTGTTGTTTACAATGGGAAATGGAAGTTCTTTACTTTTTATCTAGAAGTGAAGATTTATTGTGCCTGGAAAGCAGGGAGAAGTGAAAGAATTCCTTTGACACAACAGACCATAAATAGACAATACAGTGTGCTATATTGTAGTTAGAAATGAGCTTGAGCTTGCTTGATAATCACATTACTGCATCAAGCTCAGGGGCTTCCACAAGAAGATGTGGAGCTGTTGGAGCAGATCCAGAGGAGACCATGAGATTGTGAGATAGTTCTCTCATAACTCTCTGATCAAAACTACAGCGTAAGAATGAAAGCTGTCTTGTTTGACTCTGTAGTGAACAGAGGAGGATAAAATCTGAAGCCTTCTGAAGATCCTTTTCTCCCATTTTACCAGCTAGAGACAGAGTCTAATTTCCAAACTTTGGCACAAAAATGAAAGTAACAAATTTGACAGTGTGACCACGAGTCGTACTGCAGCACTGAGGCAAGTCCCAGAGCTGGGAGGCCTCTGGAGAAGTCTCCTGCCATCTTGCTGTCAAGTGTATAGTGAGGGACAATCAGTTCAGGCACTTTGCAAATATAACAAGTTGGCTGACGGTTAGCATGCTTTCTCAAAAACCTATGTCCTAAGCCAAGAAAGGATTTAATTAAAGTAGAACAAAAACTAACCCGTGAGATTCCACTTTCTGTTAACTGCTCTTTTCTGCTTGTCCTTGCTCCTCTGCTGTTGTTACATAAATAGTTATTACATTGCAAGTTTCTTCTAAACCACCTAAATTTTGATCTGCACAGGCTCCATGCTGATGTAAATGTCTGATTGCTTACTAGGGCCCTACGTAGTAAAGCTAAATATGTTATTTCTTCTAGCATTTTTAGGACTTTGGCTTCTTATCTCACTGGTGGTCAAATAAAACCTGCATCTTTGTGTATGAAACTTAGCAGCACTAGCAGTTGCTATCTGAAACTTGGAGACCATGTGATTGCAGTGACCTTCTTACTTTAACTGTGAATGAGCATGTTTTTGCACAGTGATTAAACATCTGGTCATAATGCAAGTTACGGTGTCTTCATTTCTTACCATCCAAGACTGATGCAAAAACAGCATTTGTGTCATGATTACATAGATGTAAACCCTTGGAAATTACTAACGATACCAACATTAGACTAGAAAGTTATACACGTTATTTCTGCACAAAGCCATAGAAAGCATGACCTAAGCAATTGTTTACTCAGAATATATATATTTTTTTCCCATGTAATATTTAGCTGGCTTTATAACGCACCTCATGAGCTCTGAAAACCCACTCCAGAGAGCAGAACAGTCAATGCTGGCAGAAGAAATGTTCACCTTGCCAGGTGCAGGATGTTCACAGGTTATTCACATGTGGGTGGACGCTTACAAATACAAACAAAATCTGAGTTGGGTTCAGAAAACTCAGCACATCCCAACATCAAGTATAACCTGACGCATTCTGTTGTTTAACCATCTTCTCTCCTGCAAGAGAATATACGTAAGCAAAATCTGTTATTTGAGATGTACTGGTAATGGAGAATATAAAAATGCTAATCTTTGAGATACCTCATTTACTCCCAAGGTCTTTCAGAAAGGTGAAGTAGATTCATCAGTCACTCAGCTACTGGCATTTAAACATAAATTGCGTAACTAGAGTTTGGCCTTAAATATGCATTCCTTTCTATTGCATGAAAAGAGAATGAAATGCTATAGCTTTTAAAAGTGAGCTTCTTTTAGAAAGTTGCACAGGTTCCGTGGCTGTGATAACTTCTGCAGTGCCCGTAAGATGGATCAGTTAATGGGTCAAAATCATAACCAATGTGTTATTTGAAAAGTGCATGTGTACTTTTTTCTTTTCAGAAAGCTATGCTGCTAGCATGTATTAAAGCTGAAAATAGCTGCACCCTCTGAAGACAAGGGCTTCCTTTAGAAATGTTTTGAATAGGAAACTCCCTGCCTCTAAAGGGCATTGCTTGCATGACAGATATTACAAGCATAGCAGATAACTAGTGTTGCAAGGAAAAAAAGTGTTTTAGTTTGAAGAGCTATTTTAAAGCAGTCTTTTCTTACTGATATCACAAGCAAAGGAAGATCAGTGATTCTTCACTGTGAGTAACAAGTACACAGAGCAGTTAAAAGGTCAGAGAATTTGAAGGAGTATGTACTGCACTGGAGCTGTAATTTACAGAGTGCATACTTTTGCCTGACACTTGTCCAAAGTTCCATACTCCATCAGGCAGCTGACAGCACATATGATGATCTTAGGAGTTAAGTAAATATGGTCTCTTTAAAAAAAAAAAAGTTCCCGTATTTTGGAAAAAAAAAAAACACCTAACAAATAACACACTTCTAATCAGAATAACAGGTTATTTCTCTGGACTTCCCCAGAGTCTAATTTCTTCCTTTTCAGTAGGAGGATTATTGTTAAGTATAAAAACAAAGATTATGCAACAGTTCAGAAAATATAGACACAGTTACTGTCTTCCAAACATGCAAGCCCACGCATACAGAAGTTTTTAAGTGGATGTTAAAGTGTTTTTAAGTGGCATGTGAATATCATTCTCTCACTTAATGTATTTCATACGACCAAATGTCTGATGATACGAGCAAGAGGAACTTGGTAGGTTTTTAATTTTAGAGCTTGGTATAGTTCAGTGTCTTAGTTTCTAACAGAAGTTACGCTTCTCGTAGTGTNGAACTTAGCTATCTGCTGAGTCAAACCATAACATTCAGATAAATGCCTCAGAGTCAGGAGGCTGGTGCCAGTCCAGTGCCTGAACAAAGTATTTTTTTCTATGCTAGTCAAAGGGTTAGTCGAAGGATTAATTTGCCAGTGTTTCATCTCCAGAGGGCAAGTAGACAGTGGAATTCCTTTAGAGTTATTGAGGTATTGATTAAATATAGTGAAACACAATAATGTGATTTATTTTAGAGGACTTTTGGAGTACAGCAACTTCTGTGTTATCCAAGTGGGTTGTTTAAATGCCAGCAGCGGAATACCACAGGAAAAAGCATCAAGAGAGATGTACATAGAGATAAAGGTATTATTTACTGAGTGTTCTTTTTTTTTTTTTTTTTCAGTTTGTTTTTAAAATAGCCAAGGCATAGCTTGCAATGAATACATTTTTAAAGGATCAATACTGTGTTTTTTCTTTTTTTCATGGATGTAACTAAAATGGTTGCAGTTTGAATTTATTGTCATTGCAGCTGCTTACACAGTTGTAGACGTTTACATATAATCATTGTAATATAATTTAAGTGGTGTACAGAGAGTTGTAGGAATGGAGAAGTATCAGGAAACTGCAGTAAGGGTCCTCCATTCCTATTGTAATTCAAATCTCTTTTCTGAAACAAAGAGTTTGAATAATTTCAATTTCATAGAATCATAGAATCATCAAGATTGGGAAAGACCTCCAAGATCATGTAGTCCAACTGTCTGCCTACCACCAATATTTCCCACTATACCATGTCCCTCAGTTCCATGTTCAGACATACCTCGAACACCTCCAGGAACAGTGACTCAACCACCACCCTGGGCAGGCCGTTCCAGTGCCTGACCACTCTCTTGGAGAAGGTTTTCCTAATATCTGACCTGAATCTCCCCTGGCACAACTTGAGGCCATTCCATTTAGTTGTATTGCTAGCTAGCAGGGAGAAGAGGCTGACTCCCTCCTCATCACAACCTCCTTCAGGCAATTGTAGAGTGCAGTGAGGCCTCCCCTGAGCCTCCTCTTCTCCAGACTAAACAATCCCAGCTCCCTCAGTGGCTCCCCATAAGACTTGTGTTCCAGACCCCTCACAGTTCTGTTGCCCCTCTCTGGACACATTCCAGGGCCTCGGTGTCTTTGTTGTAGTGAGGGGTCCAACAATGAACGCAGTACTTGAGGTGTGGCCTCACCAGAGCTGAGTACAGGGGGATGATCACCTCCCTGCTCCTGCTGGCTACACTATTTCTAATACAGGCCAGGATGCCATTGGCCTTCTTGGCCACCTGGGCACACTGCCAGCTCACGTTCAGTTGAGCATCAACCAACACCCCCAGGTTCTTTTCCTTTACACAGTCTTTGAGCCACTCTGCCCCAAGCCTATAGCGTTGCTTGGCGTTGTTGTGACCAAAGCGCAGGACCCGGCACTTGGCCTTGTTGAACCTCATCCCATTGGCCTCAACCAAGCAGCATGTCTAGTGCATCCTTTTGCAATTAATTTAGTGACTTTTCTGAGGAGTGAAGACAAATGTTAAGGGAACAATGTACCTCTTACCTACTGCTGGCATGTGCTGGTCTAATACATACTCCTTCATCACATAATGTAGTTGCACATGTTGCTTTTGGCCTAGTTCTGCTCTTCCTTTTTGTGTGGCTTTAACTTTCTTAAAAGCTTATAAAAAAATGACTTCTATCTAAGCAAAGAATTATTTAGATAACTTGAGGAACAAAACTTACTTCCATTTACACTTTGGCACAAATCTTTGCTATGAGCTTCAGTTCAGTTAGGTCAGGGACAATGGCTGGATATTTCAGAGCTGAATGAACACAGAAACTTGGTGTTTATGTAGTTAATCAATGGTACATGGTATTGTTTTATGACCTGGGACTTCCCACGGCATAATGAATCAGTTATACGACTGGCTACTGTGAGATATGTTTTGGATATAACCAGGATATAACCATAAAATTCAAGGATTTTTCATATCTGCTGGGAAACAGAGGTTGGTGGCAGGTTGCTGATAGAGTGTCTGGGGAACTGCAGAAATAAAAATACACTCAGGAGAGAGATATCAATCCAATGATGAGCAGAATAAGGCATGGATATCTGAAGAGGTATTTATCAGGATAAGAGCATGAGAAAGGTTGAGCCCCAGTTCTGACATAATCAGGCACGTATTGAGCTCTTCACTGTAGGACTGCCAGGGCAAAGGGCAAATTTGTGTCAGTGCTTTCCTAGCATTAGGCAATCCTGTCTTTCAGGGGGTGGCCAGGGAAGGCTTGTGTAATGGAAGACATCCCAAAACTCTACAACTACGCTATCTGATCTTCTCTCTCTTTTTCAAGCTGCTTCCTGCTTTGCCTGGCTGGCCTTTATCTAAGCCTCAGGCAACCCCGCCCCAGGTCCACCCCTTCCGCCCACAGGTGCAAGGTATCTACCACTATTCCCCAGGCCAGCCACGCCCCTCCACCATGTGCTCAATCATCAGTTCGTGCTGTGATCAGCTGTTTCCCTACCCTCCACCCTTTCACAGCATGAACAGATGATTGAGTGCGTTAACATTTCACCATTGTTCTTTACAATATTGGTTACAGCACTTAAAATACATTTACAAGTTTGTATACATTACAATAGCATTTACATAAACATCTTATCAGTCCCAGGGCCAAAAATACATCTTCAAATTCCACTTTCTTCACACTCTTCAAATCCTTCTTCCAGTTCCTTCTTCACACTCTGCAACGCTCCAGTCTCTGCAGCAGTGCACCTCCAAAATGCCTGATAACATACACGACTGGGAGCATCCAACAAGAAGTAGAGCTCACAACAGCTTCAGCTCCATCTCAGGG
>WBMW01004500.1:8238-47949 GCA_013396635.1 Penelope pileata | reverse complement strand
TGTCTGTTTCGCTTGTTCTCACCCCTTCACAGTGAAGATGCCACACACTGTTGTTATCTTCGGCCCATTTACAGTAAAACAAAACACACAACAATCAGTAATCTATGGCTCATCTCACCTGTTTCCACCCCTTCAGGTGAGCATACATCGGTACATACAATTTCTTACCATTTTATTTATCTCACTAGGTCCCCATTGAGCCATACTTAAATTTTTCTTTAACAATTTCTGGACAGAGAAATTATAATGTTAATTTTCTGGGCAGTAATACGTTAAATTAACTTCATCTTACTTAGTTTTGTAAGGCATATATAGTACAACGTATTGCATAAATTAGCAACTCACCGAGGGTATCGCTACACCCAAAACCAATTTGTCTACCTTCTTTAACTTCAAATATCATATCAATAGTCATTTGTCATATGCTAGTGTCATTTTTTAGGTGAAAAGAAGGGAGCATGAGTGTGTTCTTAAGATGTGACTTTTTCTCTTGCATTTGATGTTTATTCTGTTTTGTATGTGGAAGTCTCCATGTGACTTTCACTGCATGGGTATTATGAACACCACTGGATGTAATTTTTTTTTTAAACTCAATTTCTCTTTTAGAAAAGAAAACATTTGAACCTAAGCAAAGGGACTATTCTCCAAACAAAAGCCAGTTCCCTCCGCAGTGTTAATACAGCTGTCATACATATCTTACAGTTACAAAGTCCTTCAGCTGTGGAATGTTTTCTATTGTAACTATGTATGTGCATAGACAAAGTGTTGAGATATGCCGTGAATACCACTTGTTGTTTCGTAATCTTCTGAGTGCTTTAATGAAATGAAAGTCAAACAGATTCTTGGAATAATAGTAGACATTGCTTGCCTTGTTGGTGACACCTACCTTGAGCAGATTGTGTGAACATTTCTGTACAGCATTTGCCACATTTCTGCGCTCACGAGTCGCACAGAAATGCATACAGAGGCCCTTTGGGGCACACAGAATTCTTCTTCTTTTTTCTTCTGTACTGAAGACATTTTCAGAGTAGCTGACTGTTCTGCCATACTCATTGAAAATAAAGGAATTACTTTATCATTACTATTCTATTGGTCAATATGCTTTTGCTACTGCAGTTAACTGCTTTAAATCCAAGTCCTGGCTGAAAATTAGATTAGGACAATGAATAGGGCTTTACATAGCAAATGTTTAAAAGAAAAATACCAGAATAAATACAAAAATAAATAATAAATAAATAAAAGAAAAATCCAAGTATATTATGCATCTCTCTAACAAGAATTTTCAAGCTGTAGAATTCAGCTGAAATTAGGTTTCATGACATTTTTCCTCTCTGAAAGTATACAGAATAATAAGCAGAAGATGGCACACTTTGTATCTGAAAAAACTTTCAAGTGGAAGAAAATATGCAAATACTGCAGCACCTTTCACACAGCTCTATTGCAAAGGCATTCATATTCATTTCTGAATGTCTGCTCCAGTTCTGAGAAGATGGACAAAGTGATAACTGATAGCAGTGTTTTCTGTCATTCAGGGCACTTTGGTCTTTGAAAAAACGTTTAATTTTAGATTTGTGTTTAGTTTTCTTTCTTTCTTTCTTTCTTTATTTAAATCAATAGATTTGTGAAGATGTAAGTAAATTGATGTTGAAGATGATTTGTCATCAACAACTAACATGCAATATTATAAACAAAACCCTTTAACACCATTATTATGGCAAAAACTGAGCATTGTTGACTGGCACAGAAGCTGACCCATCTATCAGTAATTTGTAGCCAACTCTGCGTGTTTGTATGCTTTTTTGCAGGGTTAGTTCTTTACTGGCTTAAAGAGTTGCAGTGACTGGGCTGTGTCAGACCGGCACTGCCGGGCTGTGCAGAAGAACACTACTGCCCCTTCAAGCCCTCTCCTCATATGGGAGATGCTCCAGGCCCTTTATCATCATTGTCACCCTCTGCTGGACTGTCTTTTTTGAACTGGGGAGCCCAGAACTGGACACAGTGCTCCAGGTGAGGCCTGACCAGGGCAGAGTAGAGGGTGAGAATCACCTCCCCTGACCTGCTGGCCACACTTTTTTTAATGGACCCTGGGATACCATTGGCCTTCTTGGCGACCAGGGCACACTGCTGGCTCATGGCCAACCTATTGTCCACCAGGACCCCCACGTTGTTCTCTGCTGAGCTTCTCTCCAGCAGGTAGGGAATGCCTCAGCCTGTACTGATGCATGCAGTTATAAGCTGGTGTCACCAGCTTACCTGCAGTACTTCAGTGCCCCCACTTGGAACATGCCCTAGCTGTGTGGGCTCACTCAGCACAGTAGATGTAGGCAAAGTTCTGTAAAACTGCAGCTCCCAAGCAGCTCTGAATCATTGTGAATATTTTGTTGTGATGACAGTAGTACCCCACACGGCTCTACTCCAAAGCTTGACTGACATGACAAGAAGCTGTTAAGTTATAAACATTCAGCTGTCTTGTAGTTGATGTGAGTAGCCCTAAGGCAAGATGTCTGCTGCCTGATGCAGGCAGTGTGACTGCACACCGAGTTCAAAGAGAAGCCATGGGACTGTGGTGGCTATGATCTCGAGACAGCCGTAATAGTAACAAGATATGGGTGCCTGTGCTGGTGAGACATGAAAATATGTAGTGTTGTACTGCAGGATACTCTTGCAAAATGTAGTGTGAATACAGCTATTGTGCACCAAGGCTGGGACTTCTCCAATATGGATATGACAGGGACATGCCTTCCAGCTTAGGCGTTGACATGTTCATCTCAACAAAGTCAGTATATGTGTAGCCAAGGTAGAAGTCTATGTAGATTTCTGCGCCTGAACTCCTACAAAAGAAGTCACAAAATCCATGTTTGGCTGCTTGGATATGTCTGGTGATACATCTATCCTAACTTGCATTTTCAGATAATGGGATGGTGGTTTTTCTTGAAATGGGCCCACTGTGCAGCCAAGTATGCAAAGTTTCTGAAGCCAGAGGGAGCCTGAGCTGATGGTCCACAGATCAGATTTGACTCAAGAGAGAATGCAGAATGGGAAATACTGGGTTTTGCTCTGTGCTCTAGATTCCGCCTCTGCATTTTATTGAAAAACAAAACCATCCAAGCCTGAATGGCCAGGCTACCACTCTGAAACATGCAAGACCTGGGCTCAAGCTCTACATGGACCGAGAAGTGTTTAGATGTTGGCTTTTCTGTATTCTCAACCAGTGCTCTAAAGCTTAGAGTGCAAAGTGTCTGTTGCTGAAGTGCAAAAGGAGGCATTTTCCTATTAAAGGTATTTTTAAAGAATGTTCATTCTTAAGACTGAGGGGAAGCTTGTAGAAGCAGGATAGTATATAAGTTGCTATTATCTGTTCTTCAGTGATGAAGTAATAAAAACCTCAAACACAAGACAAATATGTACTAAAATATAGGTAGGCTATAGTTAAGGACGAAGAATAACATAAAATTGTTATTGAGAAATTATTTCTGAGAATAATTATGGAGAATCAAAGTCCCATTTGAGCAGAAAATAAGAGCTAGTGCCCATATAAATTTCACATGCTTAGATGCTTCTACATAAATGATAGTTTTCAAAAAACATAACATAAGTCTACTACACTGTCCAGCTTTTAATGAAAATGTTAGCCTAAGGGATTTCAGTAACCTGGCATATTAAAAAAAAAAAAGAGCACTGTAATTCCAGGAAACAAAGTTTGTAAGAATGGAAAAGTAAATTGTGCTACATCAGACAAGATTTTAAAAAAGTGTACTGTCAAATAAAGTAAAGGTTATTACTTACTGAATTTAGTAATGTCTATTACAGAAACTCAAGACTGAAAGAGTATACTGCTACAGCAGTGCTGCTGACCACTGTATTCATACAGTGACAGAGGAAGAGGTGTGCCAAGAAACAGAGAGAGTGAGAAAGGAGAAAACTTAACAATAGTGAGTGACATCAGTCACTTCTATGCAGACTGGAGGAGTGTTACCGCAGGGCTTGATATAGAAACTTGATTTGTAAACACTGTAAATGACTGTTGCTTGGAGCAAGTAATCACAGACCCCATAGGAAGAAAAGAACCCTTTCTAAGCAGCCTCTTAAAAAGCCACTCTTTTCAATAGCAGCACAAGTTCAACATCCAAAAGATGTGCTATGCTAATGTATAACAGAGAGGACCCCTATGAAGTCTAGGGAGCTGACTAGAAATGGAGTATGAAAGGACACCTTATGTTCAAGGCATGACACAATAAAACTTGAAGTGTTTGTATGCAGTAAAGTTCATTACAGGAAAACATACTGAAGAGTAAGTTGAAGGAAATGTCTCAGTGTTCTACAGGGTCCCATAAATTGCAGTTGAAACTGAAGTTGCAAAACGACTAACAGTGGTGCGTGTTGAACAGTGGTGTATGTTGGCTTGTCTGCAATAAACATACTGGTAAACGTGATACACTATGGGAGAGGCAAAATGCCTTTTTGTTGGAGGGAAGTCATGCTACTGATGATTCAGTCACCATCACTGTGCATAAATGATCTTTGGGCTAGTCACTCCTGAATAGTCCTACGCAGGACCCTCTGTCTTACAAAAGGGAAAAGAGAAAATAAAGAGGTGTATTATTAATCTTAAAGAAAAAAGAAATTTTAAAGAAAAGATGCTTAAAGTTCTAATGCTAGAACAAGAAGGGAACCCAAGTGAACTATTTAGAAGCAGTTTTTAAACTCAAAACAAAGCAAGTAAACATAGTTTAATAGTGTAATGCATTGCCACAGGATGTTTTGAAAACCAAAAGGATAAATAGATGCTATTTGTATAATAAATGTTATTGTACAAATTCATGTAAGAAAGGTCCAGAAACAGCTATTAAAAATAGTGGCATGCATATGGCTTTCAGTTTAGGAAATTTTTAAGCTATGGATCATGGGAACTTGGTAACATTTGTGCTATAATCATCTATGGAAGAAGCACATTGTATTTAACGTCTTCCTTATTTTATCTAAGCATATGCTATGGATTCTGCTTGTTACAGGGGAGTAGACTGGACGGATCTTTGATTGGAAGTGTTTTTACATATAAGAGATAATATTTAATTGTTATTTTTTTTAACCAAGGTTATTTAATGACAATTCAGTAGTGTGACTGTTACCAATTTTCATAATTAAAAAAAAAATGGAAAATTCAAACTGGATTCATGTGATAGAATCTAAAAATAATTTTGGTAGATATATTGGCAGAGTAGACATTGTCTTGCTGAAATAAATATTGGTAATGCTTCATCCTATCAGATGGATTGAATTGTGCATCTCCTACTGTAACTAATGTGAAATGTTTAACTAGAGCACTGAAGATATGGTTCTGGCACTGTCCTGCTGGAAGATATCTCTCAGCTGTGAGCAAACCGCCTGTGGAGGAATACTTCCCCATTCCACCTTTAGGCATAACACACCACAGAGCCTCCATGTGAGCCAGAAAGTGTGCGGTCTGAAATACCTATTCCTTGTGGTTGGTACTTTGTAGGGCAGCACCAAGGAATGCATTCCTGAGCTAAGAATTACTGAGGTGCTATTGCTGTCTCATACACTGCTGTCAGAGCTGGTGGTGTTCAGCTTCTTTGGCAGTGTGCATGCTTCCCAAGTGTGATGAAAATCCAAAAACTGGTGATAAGCTACAGAGCAAGAGGCTTCTGTTGGTACAATTATATCATATGCAAAATTAATCCAAGACACAGATTCCTGGGATAAAAGAATCTGTTTTTCTTGTTGATGACAAAGAAGAATCCGGTCTTCCAATACTGCTTACCCCAACACAACTGTTGTTATTTTTTTTTTAAATATATTTTTATTTTATGTTGCATTAGAAAACTAGGAAAATATGTAGACATAATGCATTTTGATTCCAGTGAACCTGCCTGCTAGGAACAAAATTCCCATTAATACATAGAACCTACAAAAAAGAAATGTACTAAAACTCATTCAAATCTGACATGGTGAAATCTAGAAGAAAAAGACTTTTACTGCAATAGTCAGAAAATGTTTCTAATTTTTCATTAAGGAACATGAGAAATGAGTTGAGCATGCTTTATATTTCCCACAACGAGCAATTTTCTGTCTTTGGAAAGTTTTAGAGGGAGGAGTTCAGAGGTGCTGTGGGAGGGACTAAAATTCATATTAAAGTTTTGGCATGAGAGAGAATTGTCAGAGTAGAAGATTTCTTCTGAGGTTTTTCTTTTTCCTTTTTCTTTCTTTCTTTTCTTTTTTCTTTTTTCCCTTTCTTCTTCTTCTTCTTCTTCTTTTTTTTTAAATTTAGGATGATAAGTATTCATGCTCAGATTCTCCTTATAATTCTATTTTGGAATTCTGATTGTCATATTGTTCCCAGGATTGAAGAATGTGGACTTTCATGTTCTCAGGTAACCTCTTACTTGATCCTATTTGCTATCGCTTAACATAATGGTTGTATGCTGATGAAATAATTGTAAACAAGGTAAGAAAGGAAAAATGGAAAATATTTCAACTGTTCTGATCATTTTCTTTATATTCCTGTCATTCTGCATTAAGTATCCAAAGTGGCAAAGATGACTATTGCAAGGAAATAAGAAAATGCATCTCACATTATTTCCAGCTATTGTTGTTATTATTACCTTGTAAAATCTGTCTTTTGTATTTGGAAAACAGTAATAAAAATGATTTAGTTTATATTAATTACTTTGGAGGTTCCGTTTTTTGCAACAGCAGTGTTATCAAAGAGATGACAGGAGGAATGTGAGGTTTCAGAAATTGCTAATTGTGTTAGGAATATAGGAAACACTGATTTTCCTGTGAATAAATGGATTAAGCTTGGGAAAGAGTCAAGTCTGTTTTTCATTTTGTGGAATGAATGTAACTGGACTATTACATTTAATGACTTATGTATGTGCACGAAAATGTAGTGAACTGTATACGATCTCTTTAACAGCTTTAAATTTTGAATGCTTCCAAATATCCCCACAAAGGGGCAGTATAGAGATATTCTGCTTCTGCTGGCTGTCTGAAAGTTCAAGAATGCTGTGCGCCGAAAGTCATATTAAAAAATAAGATGAAATAATAGAATATAAATAATAGTTTATCTGATATTTTCAGTCCAAGCAGGCAAAGATAAACATGTAGTTGCTATGGACAAGTGGAATTAATAGCATAAAAGAATTTGGCTGAATGTGGACTTCTGCTTGAAAATATCACAGTGTTCTGTAGTCCCTAGGACAGACAGCTGAGACACGCTAAACATTGTCTAAATGTGATGGTACTATCCAGATATTGTCATCATACAGTGATTAATTCTATATTTTATATGTGTATCCTAGAATGTATTTGGAATAAAGATGCTTATAACTAGAGTTGAGGGGAAATAAACCCTCTATTTCAAAAACTGTTTTGTATTCCTGAAGTCAGATTCCGCGCAGTCTCTCCACACTTACTTATTGTTTTAAAAATGATAAAATTTAGTCATAAGAGATTAATTTCTAGATATAACTTGTCAGCAAGTTACATGCATAAGTGTATGAATGCAAAAACAGATGCATTTAAAATAATTTATTCTCCTTGGTCTGCAACGAGTGTTTAAAAAAGACCTGATTTAGCTTTCTAATTTATTCCTCTAGAGAGTGTTTGCTCTCAGACTCAGAATATAAAAGCAGTAACAACTTTTACTCCAGGGCCCTTGAAAGACATCTTTCTCTGTTGTATCTTACGTATCTCTGTTAGGAAGGCTGATTCACTGGCTGCCCAAGATGTTGACATAGTCCTGAGCCTAGGGAGACTGGATCCCTTACTTTGCTTTCAAGATATTGTCTTGCAACTTTTCCAGTGCTGAGGGCTGGATAAGTGAGAAAGCTGTATTTTATTTTATTTTTTTTATTCACATGGAAAACACATTTTTTCCAGTATAACAGAATCATGTATAAATACAATCTTGGATGTTAGAAGATAGAATTCAGTTCATGTTCTGTATGTAATGTTTCTGCTAGTCGTACTCAGTAGAATCTTGAAAGCATTAATGACTTTTTAAGACAAAAATGTTTTCTTACTGGAAACAATAATCATCTCAGCAAGACAAATTACTGCCAGCTTAGCATTTTCAAACCAGTGCAAAGCATTTTAGCCACATGAACATTAGAGTCTCGTGACTAGGTTGTTAGAGAAAACTCCTTTTTCCTTTTCCTGTGGAAGAAAACTCAGTTTTCCTACATAGCTCATCACAATCCCATGGCTTCAATCCCACTCCTATCTGAGTTACTTTAAAAGAGTGCGGTTTATCTTCTTCATAATTCACAACTCAGTTGTCTTTATAGGAGCACTATCCAGAGGTTACAGTTAATCTTTCAATTATGTCCAATAAGCACCTGCTGCCTTCTGCTAGTGCATATCAGGTCACAATATAGAGAATTTTGAAAAATGGAATTACTTTTTCTAGTGATATACTTAATGGAATAATGAAGAATTGGAATTTTAAAGCTTTCAGAAGCTTCCTGTAGCTGCCATTGTTATAAACGTATATTATAGGTTTTCTTTGTCCTTTGTGAAGTTTTCCTGTAAGTCTGTACACTCATTTTCTCTTCTGCACAGTCAGCCCTGAGGTAGTATGGTTCCTCATAAAGCAATAGGGAAATGAAAAGCCTTTTCATTTTTCTGCATTTTTCAAGCTGTGGATATTGCCAGAGGGATTTTGAGCATATTTAGTAGCTAAAGATGCTGAATTTGAACAGCAGACTAGATTTTAGAATGGCTGGGTCCCTAAGTGTTTGTAAGAAGTTTTGACCTCCTTGGGTAGTCCGTAGCAGAGGAAAGCATTGGTCATGCCATGAGAAAACAAAAGATCATTGCATATTTATGCAAGTATTACATGAAAATTTAAACAGCATGAAAATATACTGTTGTGGTTGAATGATGGCAAACAACAAAGCTTTTATTATGTATTATGATCTTTTTCTCCTTCCTTATTTTAATGACTTGTCTTCAGAACTTGCATGATGTTCAAGTATTCAAAGGTTAACTACAGTGGGCTTGGTCTCCAGGGCTCACCCAATAGCAAATGCAGTTATCAACCAAGCTTCCCTGTAAAAGCAAAGGGGAATCCCAGCTTGCAGTTGAACTTGAGTTTGTGCCCTACTTGCTTTACAATCCACATTGTTTGCAGGCTGTGCACAAAGAAACAAGCTTATGCCAAATTTAACTCAACAGCTGGTAAAGATCAAGAACACTACATTTAAAAAAAACTTACCAGAAAACTATGAAAAAGTATTTGCATTGTCTGCCATTACATGTAGCAACATTTCCAAAGTTCACAAATAAAGAAAACCCTAAACTGAATCTGGGATTTCCCTGCAACTATAAAGGTTATTGGCAGAAAATTCTTGAAATTGCTGCTGCCTGTTCATGTTATTCCTAGTGGAATTATGTAGTGTTTCTTGACTGGATATTTATGCCATGGATCAGACTGTTCTGACTGAATACTACATGCTGCAAAAGCAGAAATATAATACAGCCCTCAGTCTGCTAACTCAGCTGACTTTAAGGTAATGTTCATTGTTTTTTATCAATGTAAGCAATTTGTATTTTAAAGTAATCCCAAGACCTAAAACAATGTGCATAAGTATCTAGGCATCTTAATTCAGCTTTTCTCCAAAATCTGTTTGAAAATCAAGAACAGATCTGGTTTTCTTGGAGTGAGAGATACCAGCATGGAGTCCCAAGAAGGGAAGAATCAACCACAGGTGTTTTTGTGTGTGCAAAGACATACCCAATGACTGGAGGAGACACATAAAAATATAAAACATATTCTCAGATAAAATTTGCTGTTGTGCAGTGCAATTGTGAGAGCACACCTTAAATAGAAAGTCTGTGTTTTACATCCCCACCTGTTATTGATTTACCTGTGTGGGCCTATTGAAGTAATTTTACCTCTACAGTTTTCACAAGTACAAAATAGTGCTGACCTTCCTGTGTGATGTGTCTTAATTACATGCTTTAATTAAGTGCCTTGAATGCTATAATTAAGTGTTAAGTTTTCAGTAAGTTTTCAGTCAAAGCAGTCATACTTAGGCAGCTCTCAAGTCACTGTATTAGAGTGATATTAACCCATTTTCTTGCCTTCTCTGATTGCTGTCAGGAGAGCTACTCTTTAGTTTAGGTGGCTTATCTCTTGATGCATGTTTTACAGGGTCAAAAATAGCTTGGCAATGATATGAGACACTTGGCTTTCATGTTTCCTGCTGTGTGCTGTGCCACTGGTTTGTTGTCATCCCATTTCCTCGTCTCTAGAAAAGAAAACAGTCAGATACAGATACAAACACGGACTTAAACTCTCCAGTGTTCCTCTGCAATTCAAGACTTTCAAAAAATGCAACAGTAGCTCTTGTTTTTTTCTTTCTCACTTCCCCTCTGCAAGAACTCCGGAAAAAGGTTAGAAGGTCTGGAAAGAGATGAACCACTGGAGTAGCAAAAGCAAAGTCACTACAGACAATCATGAAAGCTCGGGACACAAAATTAGCTAATGTTGACATTGGACCTCCTAAACTTCAATTACAAGGCTATGCTAGAAGTTCACCACTATCAGATGTCAACACAAATACATGCAATCAGTACCTGTACTAGGAGACAGAAATCATAAAAAAAATCCATGCTCAGCAGGAGATGGGAGCAGATGACCTTTATTATTGGCAGAGGATTCTAACTCACAAAGTAGGGAAGATATCCTTAAGCTCCATTTGGACCCAAACCTCAGGGTGAATTCAGAATTCAGGTGCTTTGCACAGTTGTGGAATAATGCTCTTTGACTGCTTTACAGCTGGGAAACTGCTTGTAATTTTGTCTAAACTGTGCCTTCTAATCACAAAATCGTGGAATGGTTGAGGTTGGAAGGGACCTCTAGAGGTCATCTTGTCCCATTCCCTGCTCAAGAAGAGCCACCTAATGGAAGTTGTCAGGTTATGTCCAGATGACTTCTGAGTATCTCCAAGGAAGGAGATAATTTAGGCCAGACAAATTTTATAGAGAGTGGTAATAACTTGTACAAGACTAGGTGGTGTAACCTAGCTGGAATTCTTGCAGGGAAGTCAGGAATTGGCTTAATTTGTACATTTGCTAGAGCTGGCAGTGCTGTACCTACTACTTTGTCATGATGTATACAGTCTCATTCTCCTGCTCTTCATAGAATCATAGAATGGTTCAGGTTGGAAGGGACCTTAGAGATCATCTTGTTCCAACCCCCCTGCCATGGGCAAGGACACCTCCCACTAGACCAGGTTGACCAAAGCCCCATCCAGCCTGGCTTTGAATACTTCCAGGGAGGGGGCATCCACAACTTCTCTGGGCAACCTGTTCCAGTGTCTCACCACCCTCACGGTGAAGAATTTCTTCCTTATATCTAGTCTAAATCTACCCTCTTCCAGTTTATAACCATTACCCCTTGTTCTGTCATTATCTATCCTTGTAAAAAGCCCCTCCCCAGCTTTCCTGTAGGCCCCCTTCAGGTCCTGGAAGGCTGCTATCAGGTCCCCCCGCAGCCTTCTCGTCTCCAGGCTGAACAGTCCTAACTCCTAACTCTCTCAGCCTTCACAGAATGCCTGTGTTTGTGAAAGAATCAGGAGTGATCGAAACTGAGAAGAAGCAGAGGTTTTAAAGAATTCCTTTCTGAAGATAGTTTTGGATAGTCCCCTGGCTTTTTGGTGTTTGCCTCAGCATTGAGGAGCTCCCAGGTAGGTTGCTTGTACCTAAGAAAGGAAGTCAAAGCTTTCTATCACTGACTGAAAAAAAAAATTGATTTTTGAGAGCTATGAATTCCTAGGTACAATGCTGTGGGTACCAAACTGTAAAAAACAGGAATCCACATTTAAAGTTCTGTGTTGGGTTACAATCATTCCCATAAGAGATGCGTTTGTTTTATACATCAGTTTTGGCACAGATCAATCACAGAACCATAAACCAGGTTGTAAGTGGCCTCAAAAGATCATCAGGTCAAGTTCAACTTTTCTTGAGAAATGCAGCGTAAATGAGATTATCCAGTACCCTGTCCAATCACATCTTGAAAACCTCTAGTGATGAGGACTCCATCCTGTTCCTGAGGAGGTTATTGTAGTGATTCATTTTTTTCACTGTGAAAATGTTTTTGCTTGTATAAAGAAGAAACCGTTTCTGGTAAAACTTATACCTGCTGTCCTTTGGCTTCTCCTTGTAGCTTCTTGTGAAGAGAGAGCTTCTGTCTTCTGTGTAGCCATCCTTTAAGTACTGAAAACTGTGATAGTGTCACCCTTGAGCCTTCTTTTCTCCAACTAACTCCTTCAGCTTTTCCTCATAAGACAAGATTTTTAGCCATTAGATCATCTTCATAGATGTTTTTATAGTACTTTTGGTGCTTTCAGGAAAATATATTTCTTTGTAAAACTTTTCCCCCTGATTTTCTTAATATTTATTAGTTGCTTTTTGAAGGCCAAGAAATTATTTTCTTTCTCAAAAGTGTAGATAAAACACAAACCAGAGAATGTTCCCCAACAGTAGTGTGTGGCAGAGGAAGTTCCAGAGCAGCTCTGAACTACTTGGCTAGGAACAATCACAGAACCAGTAAATTCATGTATATTTAAGTGGGTTGTGGACACATCATAGCCCTGACTCTGCCTTCACAGCTATAAGAATTAACTGGGCCAGAATTTTATGAAGTCATGAATGATCTAGAAAGTCACTATGGCTAATGATGAACACTGTAACAGATTGCCCGCTGGGCTTGTAGAGCTCTCCTCATGTGCTAGGCAAATGTCTCTCAGATATATCTCAGATAAAGATCATTCTTCCTAAGGCAGAAATGTTGAATAGATGGCATCTTGAGTTATTTTCTAACTATAGTATCTCCACTTTTATGTGTAATTTCCTCTCTTTTTGGGATCTAAAGATGATCATATTCAAGTCATACTGCTTTGTAACAGTCAACAGAGCCAAAGACCTACCTTGCTGTATTGCACATGCTGTCCTTTCAGTATGCAAAACATGGGACTCGCAATTTCATTCAGGAAGTGTCTATGCAAAAATAAACAAACTTTAAATTTTACTTAGCAAATAATCAGTCGCTCTTTCTCCTGCAGGAAAGTGTTTCAGCCTAGTTGCTTTGAATATGTGTGGTAAATTTCAATCACTTCTGGAAAACTGATTGTCTTGGAGTTGCCTCTACTTGCTTGCATATTTTCAGAAAGTATGAATCATATAAACACCATTGTACAATACTAGATGTGCATTCATTGTCCTTTCTTGGAAAAACATTGAGGAAATAGAATATATTAAAACTCCACTTTTGTTTTTCCCTTTTATTCCTATTTATGAAAACTTCCTTGATCTTTTTCTCACTTTCTCATCTCCCTGACCTGCTCTTCTTCCTTCTGTGACTGCAATGACAGATTTTTCCATTGCTTTAAAAATGTTAATCTTTGTATTATAATTTTCCTTGTTTATACATTTTAAAAAATTTTAGCAGTTCTCATCAAAGTATCAACCTTCAAGCTGAATTTTTATCAGTAGCATATGTTCTTTTAATTTTGTGCCCTCATTTTTCATATATTATTTTTCTATAGGATACAGTATAATTTTAGAGTTTGGTCATGTCTCTGTTAGCACCCAGTCTGCTTTTGTAGCTTATTTTCTCATGTACTTTGGGGAAAAAAAAACTCACACTTTTTAGGAGAATATGTGGCCTGAGTGGTTTTCAGTGAGTAAGGGCTATCATTAAAAATGATACATAGGGTGAAGAAACATATGAAGGTACAGAACACTGGTGGGTTCATTAAGCTGAGGCCATGCCCAGGAATCATTGCTGCCTCTAGGGACAACTGCGTGATGAGGATAGCGAGGTGAAACAATGCTGCTGTTGTAAAGCTGGTGGAATCCTGCCTGTTTGGAACCACTTCTTTTGAACGTCTGCCACCTTTAATTGGACCTCTGCTAGCTTTAACAACTACAGATTCACAAGATAAAGCTGAACTAGGTAATTATTCCTTAGGTATTTCTTAAGCCCATTACTCCAAAATTATGAGTTAAGAGTAAAAAAAGAAGACTATGTAATGACTTTTACAGTAAATTTTAAAATATTTTATATGATTTATTCTTCCTTAGAATTTCCATTTTTTATTCCTAACTAGCTTCTGTGTCTGTTACCTCAAATTGCAGATGTTTCAACTGAAATGCACAGTATAGATGTTTTCATTATGGCTTTTCAACACAGCTAACTCTCTCAGGGGGAAAATTGTTTTGGCTTTTGTTGCTCCTGACAGTAGAGGTATATATGCTGGGAATCTGGTATAATTTTTTGATGTAGGATTAAGACTTTCAAATGTCATAAAAATACAAATATTAATATTTGGAGAATAAATGATGTCTCAAAAATTTTCAGGTGTACAGCTGCAAAAAATGTTTTTCACCCACATTCACTAAGATGAGTTTCACTGCTGTGGCTAGAACGTTTCTGTAACTCAAGCGAGCACAAATAGAGCTAGTCAGATATCTTTTTCATGAAGTCTATAATGGAAGCAGTTCCTTAAGTGGTAATATGGCACTGAGGAGGAAGACAGTGGCCTCTCAGGATTGCCATTTGAGGCATCTGCTCTACCACTGCTTCTAGCATGGCCGGAGGGATCATTTGCATTGCCTTGTATCCTTACACAACAACATGACAAGCTAATGCCAGAATAAAATTCATCACTTAAAAATTCTTCTTAGCAGGAAGAACTGTAATCAGAGGTACTTCTAACTTTACTTCAGTTTCAAATTTTTCTGTGTCTGTGGACAAGAGGAAGAAACACCATTTTAATGGGAGCTGTAACCAACAGAGGCACGCTCCTGTATTTTTCTCCATGGCTTTGAAGCATATCTCAGACCTGATATGTGACTTCCAAAGTCTTGAAATTTTTATAAGAAATTGTTGCTAAGTCTGCTTTCTTGTTCTAAATTTTGATATGACTTTGTGATCCACATTGTCAGTGTAGGGAAAGGGTTAGCAAGTTCATTTTTAAGAACTCCCTTTTTCTTCTCCAAAAAAATTCAGGAATAGTATCTGTACAACATTCACAAGTTGTATGATCCTGCTCCTTTTCTATGGTTCTAGGTTATTAAATGCAGTTTAAATGGAGCTTGTAAGATAGCATTAAATATCTGCAAGGGCAATATGAGAAACCTGCATGCTCAACATAGTGCTGCATGGGAAGAAGTAAAGCACAATATTAGTCTAAACTCTACTTTTTTGGAGTCCAGACACCTGAGTTAGGAGCCAGTTTGATGTTCTCTCTTCAGAGCAGCTTCCCAGAGCCACTATTCCAAAGTTTCAGGCTTCTTTTCATTTTATTTATTTATTTATTATTTATTTTTCCTGATGAATGCTTAATATAAAATGGAAATAGCCTTTGAAATAGGAAACAGATTTCACATTTGAATGTTGAAAGCACTCAATTTTAAAACTTACCCTCCCTCTTGCCTGTCTTCTCAAACCATCAATTTTTCATTTCATACAGCATCATTGTTTTGATAGAAGGCCTGGGAAATTCTCATTTACTGATAAGCATTGCAGAAAGATAACGTGTAGGGTTAGAACTGCTTCAGTCTAAGGAGGATGTTGAACCTGGCTGCCTCCTGAGGTTTGGACTTGAACAGCTAGAGTGTAAGAGCTGGAACATGCCCTTATTCTGCTTATATTCCCCAATACTTTCAGTTTGGAAGAGAAGTGAGGCTTCAGCTTTGTCAGTTTGATCTCTGTAAAATCTCCTTCAGCCACCTGCTACACCGGGGACACTCACTATCTCACAAGTGAGTGTCTGCTATCCCAAAGAACTTTGGTGTGAAGTAGATCCCATTCCAGATCAGTTCTGGTCATGACTAGATACCAAGGCCCAAGCATGCAGGGAAGTTTCAGATCAGAAAGAGAGCTGCCGAATGAGCTTAGGTGCCTGTAGAATTAGGTGAGAATTAATGGGATATTGCGGGTTATGATGTTTGGCTATGATTACTACAGCTTGCTTAAATGATGTTTCAAGTACCTAAATCCTCTTTTAGATTTGGGCCGTAAGGCTGACCTAATCTCATTTTCCAGATGACTGCAAAATGACTGACTTCATTTCACTATCAGTAGTAAGGCAAAAGCCACAAAGAGGAATTGCCTTACTTGGAAATGGTCTTAGTGGCACTTTTCTCACGGGCAAAGGTAAAGTTTGTATAGGCAGAAAGTTTTTACCATACTTGAATCTGATTCAAAGTTCATTCAAATGAATGGAAAGAGTTTCAGTGACTTTCAAAGATTTGCAGTTAAAATTGTAGTCTTCCACGGTTTGTGAATGTGAACAGGATGGCATTTATCATTATCATGTCTAACCTGGTCTAGTATCGGTCATAGTACTTCTTCTAGAAGGAGGGTGGACTTGGTGACCTTCAGAGACCCTTTCCACCCAAAATTTCCTTGATTCAATTTTATCATCCTCTGGAGGAGAAATCCAGTCATTCACTGAAATAGCCATTAATGCTGTGTTAGAATGTCCCTGTCTTATTGTTAGACTGGAAGTGCTGATTTGGTAGATTAGTTGCCCTTTCAAGTAGCAGAGTGGTTTGAAATTTTTGTCAGTCTATGTATGGGATGGTGCTGATTTATACCATCTGAGGGTATGGCATTCAAAGAGCATTTTAATTTTGCTTTGTCTATTGTATGCAATCCTGTTTTGTTAACAACTTGTTTTAATATTTTAGGAAATGACATCAAAATGATTGACTTTATTTACTTATTAATTTATTTTTGTTTTCATTTCTAAAAAACAAAATAAAACAAAATAGAAGCTAGAGCATGCTGTTGCTCCAAGAAAATTCTGTTTCTAGTCCTGAAACTGAAGCACACAATAGATCAGGCAGCTTTTATTTCAGACTGTCATAGCTCCCTTTGGTCCAATAAATTTAAAACCAAATGTTTTCTGTGTAGGCCCTTTTTTGTACCACAGCATTATTTTTACATATAATTCACTTAAGCAAAGTACAAGCAGGGAATATTCTTCCCAGCTGAGAGACCTCAAAACATTGTTGTTTTGACTGGACATTCACTTATAGGATGAATGCATGCCACTGCAAAGAGTTCCCAGAGATACAATTACTGTGCTGCTAAACTCTTCCACTTGTTCCATCCTGCAAAAGGGAGACAGTTACAGAGCTGCAGTAGTGGTCAGTGGAAGCTATATGACACATACAGCCTGGTTAGAATATGGGAACAGGTTCCCTCGGAATCAAGACAGAGCAGGAGGAAGCATATACTGTTTTGAACACAAGAATTTCTGTTGTATCTGAATAGTAGCAAGTAAACAAAAATCTAAGGGGCCTGAAAGACTTGTGTTAGTCATTTGCATTATTGAAATACTACTAGGCAGTAAGGGCCTAGTTGTTGGCCTTCAGTTTTGACAAACACCAGGTTGTGGAGGACGAGGTCCATACATTTGCTTCAGTGAAGCCTTACTTCAATAAACCTGATATTCTCTTCCCTGTTTGTTCATTGTCAGCTCAATGGAAGTGGAAACATGTCAATGTGGTGTTAACGTATGCAGAAGATAACTGATGCTGTTGGATATGGGACAGCTCTTATATAAAAGATAAGATCTCTTATCTGTGGCGCCATTAGCCCAATACTGATCCTGAGCTTAATATCCCACCTCTCAGTTCTGCTTATCCTCTCAGGTTCAGCACCACACTAATGTGATGGGATGGTTTTTGTTCAGTTTGGAATACATGCAGAGGGACTAATTTCTGATTGGAGCTGGATGATACATACTCATGACTCAGAGATATTTTGTTTTCAGCATTCTGTAATAAGATCTGGTAAAATTCAGGTGGTCTTGTAGAAATAGTAGTGCAAAGTAGTCCAGAATAATGCTTTGCAGTAAGTTCTAATTCCTCTTTCTTTTCTGCTTGGATAACAGTCTAGATTGTTTTCTTCTATGATTGTGTAGCTGATCCCATTATATGCTGTTCACATGTACCTGATTACCACGCTGTCAGTAAAAGTTGAAGAACAGCCTTGTGGTTTGCCAGAAAGATAGTTTTACCTTGGCAATGAAAGTAATTACAGGTGACGTCAAAACAAACACAGATGCTCCTTTTAAGAAAAGGTCTCTTGGGGACACTGTGTCAGTAGAACTAACTGAATCCTTAGCAGTTCTAAATGTTCATATTATGTGTATTAATTATTATAATTCCTCTAGTTCTCAGTAAATATATTTTTTTCAATCTCCAAGTGTGTTCTTTAGGCCTATTATTTTTCATTTTCACCCATTTCTAATAACATACTCTTTTGCATAAGTACTTGACCTTGATGTAATTAAGACTTTTTTTAATGAGACAGGAACCATTATATTATGCTTTCTCTTACTGTAAAGGATTCCGTTTCCTTATTTTTGGGAAGATAAATACAGCGGTGATCTTTATACTTGCCTTAAAATGAAATAAAATAGAGTGAGGAAAGTCCCCTGAGGTTTCAGTTCTCACCAGCATCAAGGATATGTAAAATGTAAAGTTATTATCTCATTCGTGTATGAAAATAGCTCTGGGAAAAGCTAAAGCATACTCAGTTGTTTGCACTAATGAAGTTTTTCCTAGATGGTTTCTGGGTATGAACATCTTTGTAAGAAATTATCATAATGTGTTGAAAGTATGAGGAGATTATGATACAGCTCTTAAACTCTATTTCCATCCAGTGGCTGCCCACCCTCAGAGACCTTTTTCTTTATGGAAGTGACTGAAATTGTATTAGTATTTTCAGGATTTTCATTAAAGGCCCTGACAAATCATTTAGGACCAGGCATGTCCAACCCGCAGCCCACAGGCTGCATATGGCCTGCCACAGCTCACAATGCAGCTCGCTCCCTGCTGCTGAGCCATCATGGTGACGGTGGCCTGGCCTGGCCATATGCCTGCATCCGGCACTCAGCAGCTAGCTGAAGCCAGGGCAAGGGGAAGGCTCAGTGCAGTGCTAACTCAAGTTATGCAAATAATTTTATGCATTTTGATATATTGGCTAAACACAGTCCTGTGAACAGCGAAAAATATGCAGCCATGCCTTCTGTTTTGATAAAGGAATTTGAGAATAGGTTTCAAGAATGCCAAAAATTCATCAGTGTTTTGATATATTTTAACTCCATTTTCAGTTGACATAAATACATGACCTGCAAATTTTCACAGGCTGTATTGCTGGGCTGAGGCCAATGGGATGNTTGTGCCAGGGGAGATTCAAGTTAGATATAAGGAAAAACTTTTTCTCTGAAAGAGTGGTCAGGCACTGGAATGCCCTGCCCAGGGAGGTGGTAGAGTAACCGTCCCTGACGGTGTTCAAGAAACATCTGAATGAGGTGCTATGGGATATGGTTTAGTAGTTTAGTGGGAAATATTGGTGGTAGGAAGACGGTTGGACTAGATGATCTTGTAGGTCCTTTCCAACCTAGTGTTTCTATGAGTCTATGATTGTATGAGTTGCAATCAGACATTCAGCTTAAAGAAAAATTTGATCATGTCTCTGTACTAGGCTCTTATAAGACCTATCTTACCAGAGAAACATATCCCTCACTTCACAATCACGTCTTATTCATGTCATCACTTTTTGGCAGTACATACATTTGTGAACAACTATTTTCAAGGTTGAAGCACAGAAAGAGTAAAATTTCTTCAAAAAATCTCTGACGAACACCATGAGAACTCACAAAGAATTGCAACCACTTAAATTGAACCAGACATTGGTGCATTAGTACCAAAATACAAGGTCAAATATCCCACTAGTTATATGTTTTTGTTGCTATCTTTTATGTTTTAATAAAAATATTAAAAAATAAAATAAGTTTTGTTAGTTTTATGCATTAACTATATTATGTATTTTATATGCGACCCAAGACAATTCCTCTTCACTCAATGCAGCCCAGGCAAGCCAAAAGGTTAGACACCCATTATTTAGGACTCTTTAAGGTCCAGCATCTGTAGGCTCTTCCCTCCACAAATGGAACGAAATGCAAATGGAGAAAAGAAAGGCTGGTGGTGGATTGCTTGCCTGGGAAGGGTTAAGCAGCCCTCTCTGTATTGCAGGATAGCTACCAATATGACATGGCTGAGACAAAGAATAATATCACTTTACAAGGAATTAAATAAACCCTCCTGGAAAACTGTCTTCAGAAATGGCTGTCATCACACCATTAGGAGTAGACTAGACTAGGCTAGACTAGACTAGACTAGACTAGAATAGAATAGAATAGGAATAGAACAGAATGGTTCTTCCTCAAAGATCTTTTAGTCCAACTGCCTGACCTCAGGAAAGATGTATTAAAATAGAAATAAATGCTGAGAAGGAAAGGCTACTGCTGGAATAGTGGTAAACTCCAGAATATGATCACGTTCCTTTTTCTCTTCTCTCTGACAGTTTGGCTTTATATAGGAGAGTAGGTAGTAACTTTGCCACTGAGAATCTCTCAAAAGACTCACTTTATATTCACTGACATTAATGCAGGAATCTTGAAAGAGTGAATGTGGAATGTCTGACAACGTGTCCCCAAATTACAATAAAAATGCATTTTAGGGTATTTTCAGGCATATTACCGCTGTTTTTGGAATTGCAGAAGAGCTGTCGTGCTCTTCTAAGCAGATCATATTCATGATCTTCTAAATAGATCGTGAAACCAAATTTGCCTTGGAATCTTTCCTGCATTGACAGAACATTCAGGGAAGAATTTCTACAGTTCTCCTTTTGCTTCAGTGCCTTTTGCTTTTGCTTTAATACCTGGAGGTATCAAAGGAAATCAGAGATATGTCTAATCTTTGTATCTTTTCCTTAGCAGTTTTATTTCATGAAAGTACTCCTTGTGCCCCCAAATCCAAGTCTTTCTCTGTTGATCTTTCTTCTCTACAGTCACTAAAAAACATGTGATATTACAATTGATTTAGATTGAGAAGTTGCTGTGCTAGCTAAAAATTGGCACCACACCTCCTATTCAGAATGGTGCATGCTGGTGGTTTCTGTTCAGATAACCTCTAGCTACAGTTGAGCAATACCACAAATGGGGAAAACCCTAGTGATATAGGAAAATCCCTAACTGTTTGTTCATTGTGTAAGTATATTTTGCTTAGACTCTTTGCCAAAGCAGATATGAATCAGAGATGCTTTCTGTATTTCACTAAAATGTACCATCATGTTCAAGATCTTATTTTTGCATAAAGGACACCCACAGCATTTGTGAAAGGGGAAGAATATTTCCATTCTGGTTTTACTGTGTTATGTTTTTCTATTGCATTCATCACTGAAAATTCCTGAAAACAAAAGATATAGAAAGTGGGAGAGGAACTTGGTTAATTTATCTGAGTTGTTCTTTGAGACAAATGGTCTCTTTTGACTATTTTGCAAAACGATTATAAAAGAGGAAAAAAAACCCTTTGGTATTGTACAATAAAAAGAAATCACTTATTAAAAAAAGGAACTGAACTGTGACCAAATGCTTGTTTTAACTGGCAAATGTTTGAGCAAATGCTTGATTATTTATGTAAACCTTCCCAACAACTCCTCACCCAGAACAAACCTAAGCACCCAAGAACCGCAAAACATCTCTTTACCAGAAGAAAAATCATTACTGGACATGTTCCTTTTTTCCCATGGAGTAGATGAGAAAATAGACACAAGATGTTACTGAAAAATGATCAGAGATTAGGATTCATCTAAGCAATAGTGAAAATAAGATTTAATTGAGATAGACTAGAAGATACATCTCACAGCCCCGGAGAAATTGCTGGTTTGTTTTCTTATTTGGAACTTAATTTATTTACATATGATTTGCATTTTTCAGGTGTCATAACAAGGAATCTGAAACATTGGTCTTCTTTGAGTAAAGACTGAATCCTCTGAGTTTTTTGAGATTTTTATTGTTTATTTCAATGGTATCTTGTTTTTTATCTAATGAATTTTTGTACCTTTTTTTACTGTAAAGAAGTATCAGAGAGAAGATAGCAGACAACTAGTTCAAAGATGATCTTCTAAGAAATTTTCACTTGCAATTGGGAACTCTCTCAAACCACCTGAATAGAATATTTTCAATAGTTTGTCTATAAAATGGGAAGTTAAAAAATACAGAAGTAATTTACTAAATTATCAACCTCATTAGAGAGTAATTCCTTCCAGTGAGCAGTAGCTCATCAACTAGCTGATGCAATAGTGAGATTTTCTTACCAAAAAGCTAGCTCCCTAACTCACTCACTCACCAAATTTTTTGCAGTTAGTTTGTGTATGTCTGCTGCATTCCCTAAGGCCATCGAGGACCTCAAGAAAAAGAGACTGAATTCAAGTTGTCCTCCCGCATACTCCTGAAGGGTCTGATTAGAAATAATTCCAACTTAGGGCTTTGAAACTGCAAATACAATTGCAGTGGAGTTTTGTATGAGTTGGCATGTTCCACTTCTATTAGATTAGTGTTACGCTGAGTAAATCAGAATACTATAGTCTTCTATTGATGAATCTGCATTGTGAAAATCAGCAAACTAGAAACAAAACCTTTCTTCAGTAATAATTTGTAAATGACAAATATAGCTATGATCACATTGTAGCAGGAATAAGGTCAGATAAGTTACACTTTTTAGTCCTTCAGGGAGATTTGAGGAATACATGAAATCACTGAAACAAAAGAACTCCAGTGTTAGAACAGTTATGTAAAGAAGTTTGATTTTCATTACATTTCCTTCTTTGAGTGTAGACATTGTGTCATACAGAAGCATCCAAAATCATATTTTTAACAATATCACAAATAATGTTTGTAATTTTCAATTTACGAAAATATGCTCCATCTATCTTATAATAAGTGTCTTAAAATGCCTTATTTTATGCCTCTGCAACTTTTATGGGTCATAGTGACAAACTGCCAATTACGAAAGATGACAACTTAGCTCAAGAAGTGATTATTAAAAATAAAATTACCAAAACCACAAAGGATTAGTGGGGAATGAGAATGAATGCATGCTAAGTACTGATTAGTATTTTTCCAAAGGCCTTCTTTGTAAACAGGCTTATCTTGCTAAAAACTCCATTGTGGTCATGAAAGACGAAAAATACACTTAGCTATTCTTAGGTAAGATCATACACATGCACAGCTACTACAGGGCTATCATTTCACACTTCCAAGAGTAATATGATTTTACTCTACAGCTGTGTTTTTGGGGAGGACAAAAGGACCTGTGGATGACAGCCACATTGGAAGACCAAGTATTAGTTCTTTCATGACATGCTAATACTCGCTCAGGCTGCTGACTGCATTTGTCTACAACTTGAGAACTTCCAAATGTCCACTGAGAGACTTTTGCTGGCTTTAAATCTCACAAATTGTTGGCTTACTGACAAGGTTCTAAAATGCTTTAAAAGGACTAACAGCTGCCAGTCCATCTGAGAGCAGAGGAGACAAAGTGATGCCTGCTCCTATTGCAGATGTAACAAAAGCATCTCTGTGGAAAACACACTGATTTTAAAGGAAAGTAGAGGAGAAAATACTTTATACCATATAGTAAGGAACACTGGTATAAGTGCTATATCAGAAACTTGAATGTCAGGACAGCAGGAAAATGTATTTTCTTGGCTTAGTAATAGCCTGTATTTAGCAAGTGATGCATAGTATTCAAAATAATATTTGTTATTTTTATATTCTACAGAGTTTTAGTGTGTGGTTGAGTGCTTATTTTACTTGGAAAAAGGATGTAGTCTGTCTGAAAAAATAGCTGGTAATCTCAGAATCAGGTTCACTTTGCCTCCTACAAAAATGCTTGCTCACTTGAGCATGGTTAAGTATTGTGCCTGAGTAATTTCAATTTCAGGATTAAGAGCCAGATCATTTTCAGAAAAAAAAAAAAAGGCAAGAAAAAGCAAGTCTTATTCCTCAGCTTCACTTGCAGTTGATTGCAGTACTTCCTTCTGTTGGTCTAGTGTGACCTTCTAAAATTCATCTAATATTCAGAAGCGTTCTAGATACCCCCCTTAAAAAGACACTTGGTTCCTTTGCCTGATATATTTATTTATGCCTGAAACAATAAATGAACTATTGGTCAGTGTGAATGACAGTGCCTGATAAAATGAGGTCTCTATTTGATGGAACCTTAGACTTGTTCTAAGTTACTGCTCAGTGAGAAATACATGAAAATATAGACAGTGCTGATCTTGTGTCCCTGTACTTATCAGGCCATCATGTGAAGTAGTGGTGTGCATTTTAACCGTATTTGAAAATCTGTATAATTTGGGAAGTGATTTCTGTTATGGACTGTGAATATGCTTACCTTTTTAAGACATGTTTACACTTGTGTTTAATTATTAAGTAATATTTATATTTATCATTACCTCAGAGCAGCTATTATAATATTTTTTGTTTCTGTTTGCAGGGGATTCATTGTAAAAGCAAACCTTCCAGTGAGTATACATAATTCACTTTTTACTGCACTTGTTTTTGGAAAATGAAGACAATTTATTGCAGATAATAAATCCACTTTCTTTGTCACATCAGATTGCTGTGTCGTTTGATAGGGTATTTACCGCAGGTTTGTTTGTACAAAACATAGGATATTGGTAGGCTGTAGTAAATAATAGGGTAATAATTGTGCATTGTTGCTTTACAATTTTCTTAACCATAGATAGTCATTGGGAGAATTTGCTTTGACATTTCACTCACGTTTCCATTGCTTCTACTTACTATTTTTGGCTACAATGATAATACAGGCTCTTGAATTTCCTAAGCTCTGAAGCCTCCATCGATCACTCCTCCAGTGTGTGTATTTGCTTGACAAGGAAGTACAAGGCAACTGCCTTGTAGGCTGTCCCCTTTGAGAGGATGGTTGTACCTGGAGGCCCAGCTCTGAGCACTGCTTGTCTCCACCAAGCCTTTCCTGGATCCTCATGGCAGAGTATCCATGGACAGGGAGAAGCTCTGGCAATGAACGCAAGCGTGTGAGGTTCTGGAGTTATATGGAGTGGGGCAGTGAGCTGGATGACAGTTGTACTGAGTCTTATTCTGAAAGCATGATCTTTATGGGATGTGTACAGTTGAGGTGAAGAGAAAGAACATGCCTTTGGGAAAGATGCACTTAAAAGTTCCACTTGAAAAAGTCATTAGCCTTCTCCTATTAAGGATATTGAACCATCAGTGACTGATTCAGGGCTGTGAATGAGTCTTATTTGACTTAGACAGCTGAGCTGCTAGTTACACAAACTGCATGAAAAGAATCATAGGATAAGAGAGAAACAGGTATTGAACTTTGCCAAGCTGAAGCATGCCTTCATGCCTTTGAGCAACACAGGCTGAGGAAACCCTTCAACTCTTGCCTCAAAGGAAAGCACGTTTGCAATACTGTGGATTATGAGCTAAAATCATTGCTAGGTGTTTCACAAATGCAGATCTAGATAGTGGAGACGCTACTGGTACCACAAGATGGTGATTCATTCTACCTATCTTAGGGCAAGGTGACTTATGTGCTGGGAGGGAGGCAAGAGGGGTTCTCCCTCTGCTTTGACTGCCAAAGGTAAGCACCTTACGATGTAAATAAGCTTAAACTAGGTGTTTAACTCTTAGCTGGATATACACTTTGGGCCTGAACAGCTTGTAAACTGAAGATTCTTATCTTGCAATACAATGTACATCAAGCAGAACTGGCTGTAGGTTTTCAGTGCTGCCTGAAAATGACTTATCAGCTATCTTTAATACAAACAGCATGTAGGATGACTCAGCCTTATAGAGGTGATGAAAAAAACATTTTTTAGCTTTCATCCTAGTTGTCTTGTGCAACAGTGGGTGTATACTCATTTCCATACTTCCTTTTCTGTAGTCATACTTTGCATTATTTATTTTTTGAGGTAAAATTATCTTGAAAGACCTTAAATGTGTAATACAGCACCTTTGCAGTAGTCATTGCTTTCAGCTGCATCAAAAAGATGACTTTATTCTGCAGAATTCACAGATACCACTGCTGCAGTTTGGCAATAGGGCTTTGTTTCTGCCTTCTCCCTACCACTCCCACAAACTATTAGTAGTACATCAGGGCTACTGTAGTATTTTAAATTAACTGTACTTTTTCATGACTCCCCTGATTTTAAAATCACTCAGAAAATGTATTTAATGTAGTATAACACCATATCATTCATTATTTTTCAAGTTTGAAATACATTCTCAACATAGTACTGTGAAACTCTTTTGAATTTGCTGTGCATTGAAATCTAAAAGAGAAAATTGAATTTTAATCATCTTCATATTGGTGAAAGTACTTTTGAGTTACAGACTTTGATATTTGTTAACAGAAGTGTATCATGTTGTTATCTTAGGAGTGTGTTTCTAGTTTGTTTATGAAGATTGTTGAATCATCATAACGCACAGATGCAGCAGATACTGTGGTAAATCATATGCAAATAGGTTTGAAATGTTTCTGCAATTTATACTCATGGAATGATGCCCCAGTGAAGTAATTTCAGTGCACAGTAGATATGCTAACAGATTTATCCCTGTCAGTATCCTTAGTAGTTGAGATTCTTACTGTTCTTGAAGGGAAGAAATACCAGAAAAAAAGAAAACAGTTAGGAGTTTCTATTGGGATTTGCCCTAGGCCTGTTATTAATGGGTTTTCTCTGCATTTTTTTTCCTGTTCTCCAATTTCATCTTCTTGCCTGAGGCTTCAAATTATCCATCTAATCATTTCTATTGCGTATTCATTGCTCAGCCCTGGCTTCTATTATCCAAGGATACATAAGGTATGTTTTGCTGTCATGACAGTTCTGGGTTGATTGCTGCATCATCAGATAAAAAATAATCTGCTGTGGTTAAGCTGATGGCAAAAATACAAGGAAAGTGTCTACATGTTGAATAATAAGTCTTGGCTTCTTAATGCCTGGGTTTACATCTGTCCATTATTAAAGATTCTTTTATTACAGACACAATCCTTCTCTCATGTAGGGCTAATTACAGTTATAATTCACAAATATAAAGTTTAGGCAAGATTTACTGAGAAGATGGTTTGTGTAGCAAGATGTATCTTTATGTCTTCTGGGATGTAGATCAAACTAATCAGGAGAAAAAGACAGAGGTGTGTGTTCCAGAGGAAACTATTTAAGGGGGGAGGAGGATTAAAAGATGATAAGAGAAGAGTTTACTGAAGAATTAGTCAGAAATGAGTCTCCTTTTGTGATTACAGAAACATCTGTGATGATTTATAGAAAGTAAATTATTTTCTGTAAGCTCTTCCTTGTATCATGTATTTATTGAGATCCAAACTAATATCTTCATGCATGATATGATCCATGTAAGTTATTATGAATGAGTTGTGCAGCATCTTCTGCAATTTGCAGAATTAATGGAAAAAAATCCTAAAATTAATGGAAAAAAATCCGAAGTGAAAGCGTCTTCTCATTTTATCCAGTGTATTGCTTTTTTGTCCTCGGTTTGAATGTAAAAACCACGACCAAGAAAAGCAATGTCCCTGCTTACTCACAGGCAGTAGTCCTAAAACTGTTTGTACTGATCCGATGTTGGTAATGCACCTAGACATGACCTAGGATTGACCTTAGAGAGGTGCAAGCCTGTGACATCTAATAATACTATACCTCAAGCAGTAATAACTAAGGATCAAATTCAATTGCGTCATAACAACCTCTCCTAAAAATATGTAGGATCAAATAATATGGTCAAATTCACTCAGACAGAGCACTTTGTCAACAAGTATCACAGTCCTCTTCCCTTAAATTATTTCTACACAGGCATAGGAGTAGATAAGGTAAGGTCATGATCAATAAATTTACACCAGCAACTAAGGAGCTAAGCTGAAACAGTTTATTGGCTTATTTCAGATACCATTTATTTTCATATGAAAATAACATAGACTGATTATTTAGGGCAGGCGTGCACAGCTGCATATCATACAATATAGATCTAGTGGCCCTGGTCTGAAATGGGTAGACCTGGCGGCTGCAGAAATCCAAGAAAATATGTTTTAAGCAAAGAACTGGAAGTAAAACTGATCATTACATTTTTAGCACATTAGTAATAATAATAGTTATCAAGTAGTTCTGCAATATAATAACCACCTAATTAACTGGGTGGATTGATTGAGTGTTATAGAGTAACTCTCCATCCTGAGACCTTCAGGAATATTACACATTATTGAAAAACAGAATATAGTGTTCACATCTGGCTGCTATGCACAGTACTTCTTAAGTCTGCATTATCTCTATGGAAATGTGTTTAAAAATTCTTTGAAAGTCAATGCACTCCTCTTACGGACTAATCTGTATATTTTGAATGATCTGTGTTTTTTCTTTGTCTTACTTCTCTCACTGCTGATGTTACCTTGGATAACTGAGAGTTGGCTTAGCTGTCAGTTGAGGTGAAGTGTTTTCGTTTTTTCACTTTTCCACTTAGTTCATGTCACCATAACCTGTTACCTCCACAGTGAGTTTAATAGCAAAAAAACCACACAGGATAATGGAGAAAAGATTGAGGTGTGAAGTGTTTTGTATTTTCTGAATTACGATATCTCCTGATGTCAAGTGTGAGGGCACCTTAAGACCTGAGTCAAACCAAGTTACCACATTTATATCAGCCTGTCCTCATGTTCTATGTATATCAGAATCTCATCCCTGACAACAGGCTTCTACTTCAAATGGAAAGTGAAAGCGCTGGAAAGTGCTCCTGTGCAGGTTACTGTTCTTTCAGTCTTTAAATTTGGAGCACTTTCCTTCATGGCTGAAGGATATGCTTTGTCCTTCCATCCTACCTTTCCTCTGGGAGAACTGTGGATGCATCTTCCACGTGAGTCAATGAGCATTCATTCTTGTCAATAATTATTGTCTAGATATTGAGAGAAATGGTCCCAGGATGTGCAAGAGGAAGCGACTTGACAGAACAGGTTCACTGATGGTCTTCATGATCTCGAAGGTCTTCTCCAACCTAGATGATTCTATGATTTTATGCTATTTTTATGGCAAGCACAGTATCATGCCATTGCAGTTTCATGCTATGCTCTTTACCACAATAGTTGAACGTCTTATAGGAGTATGCTTGGCAGTATGACTAACAAGAGTCAAAAGGCTGAAAAGGAGAATGGGCAGTGAATTACTTTGTTTTATTTGGATGCCTTTTAACCTTCATGCTGAAGTTAAGAGGGTAATAAATATTTCAAAGAAACTGCTATTATGTAGTTGCAGCTAAATGAAGTGTGCTGCATTGTAAACCACAAAGCTGAGGGAGAAAACCCAATTCCATAGCTATTCATTCTGACAGTCTCTTGAACTCTGGTTTTTGGGACTACAAACAATATACGAGATAAACTTAAAGCATGTATTGGCGATTACATCCACTGTACCAACATAATCTCATAAACAAATAACTGATTGCTTTGCTGAGCAGTCTGAGAGGTAGAAAGAGATGAAATATGACTAACTGCTGGGACTTGGGGCCTTCAGACTGATTTTTCTTTTACATTAGTCTACAGAAGGCTGTTGTGTGTACCCATGTCCAAATGCTTTAGGACATAATAAATTGGCATAGGAAAATACTGCGAGACATACTAGTTTGGTTAAGAGGGTTCTGTTTACACCTTGAAGAAGGCCTGGATAATGTGTTTTTTTTTTTTTTTTTCACCCCTCCATCTCTTACTGTACTGGTCTAACGGAATGAAATCCTGTAGGTGGGGGATTTTTCAGTGACTAGGAATGCAATGGTGCCCTCTTGTGTGAAAATTATATTTTAACATCGGCTGAGATCATCAGCCCATGCCTCCTAAAGTACTACCTACGAGAGTGCTCACAATATGCAGGTAAAATTTTTGGGAAAACAAACAAACAAACAAACCCTACAACTTAAATTATTAGTCTAGCCATGATCTGGAAAGTCTGATTACTCAGAATGACTGTTAGACTAGCTGCACTCTGCTAGCCCTAACAATCAGAAATATGATTCCTTCCTTTTTTGAGTTAATACTTCCCTAAGCCAGGAAATTTATTATCAAACCCCATCTGTAATATACTTCTTTCCCACTGCATTGCTGGTGACGTCAACCAGCCTGTCAATGCGCTTGCTGTGATTGCACAAATGTCTTAGGTAAAGTACTGGCTTTACTGAAGTTGATGGCAACTTTTCTACTGATTTCAGGAGAGCGGGAGCTTCATCTTTGGTGTTTTCTCCCCCAGAAATATCTTGTGCACAGTGAGATTTCTCCTTGTGTTTTACATTTGCAGGTGGCATTTTTAGCAGCTTCTGCCACAATGCTCCTGCATCTTTATCTTCTATGGTTCTGAAAAGCATGAAGATATCAACAGTGATGAAATGTGTCCAAGGAAGCCCATGCTCTCTTCATTTAAACATTAAAGGAACTCTGAGTTTGGATGGTAGGAAGCAGATTTGCTACTGAATCATTACCGTTTACTTTTTGCATATAGTTGTTCAGCTAAATTTTGTTCCTTAGTATAACACTTGTGTCCGAGATGTTTTCATGTAGTTTTACCAGACATTGTTTTCTGGAACTATTTAACTACAAGCCAGGATAAAGCCCTGAAATTTCTCAAAGGAATGAGAACTGAGATGAATTCAGTACAGCTGAATATTTACTTCCAACATGCTACACTTGTCCTCTACCAGTGCCCCTAGAACACTGCTGCCCTTTTCTTTCTTGCTCTTTCACACGCAAGCATCTACACGCACACACAAACACACAAATTCCATCTGCCCTGGCAATGTGGACATGAGTGACTGCCCCGATAGAAGGAGAAACTGGTTTTGCCTCTGAAGTTACAATTCTGCACCAAAATAAAATGAAAGCACTCAAATTTTTTGGCATTGTTTATTTTTACTAACATTCTGCCACGCATGTGCTTAGTGTGTTACCATTTAGACATTTCCTGGTGTGCTTCACTCATTGTGTGATTCATAATCATTTGCGTGACAGTTTGCATACTTGAAGCCTTAATTCATAGCAATCTGCATTAAATCCATGCTCCCACCTCCATGTGCATGTTATATATACTGTGGCCTACTTTACTGTGGTAAAACATATGTACCTTTCACTTGGGAAGTTTAGGATATGGTATATTTTATTCTCATTTGTTTTATTTTTCTGTTAAAGATGTTCAAATTACATTTTTGAAGTGTATTCCTAACTTATTTCAGAAAATATTCGTGGGCTGGAAATATGTTCTTTTTCACTGGACACACAACAATCTCAATGCACAAATGTGAGGTTTGCCAGGAAAAAAAGCAAGATGCTTAATGGAAAGAAGGTAGAGTTATTTTTTGGCGGTTGTTTCTCATTTAAATTTTTATGAGCCTTTGGAAAAATATATGTTGTATTTCTCTTTATTGTCTTAGTGATTTTGTGGAAAACTGCAATTAAATGTATGTTTCAACAGTATCATGTGAAACTCCATAACAAAATGTCCTCGCCTTGTGATTCTCCACCATTTTTACACTTCTTCCACCTAACTTTTATCAAGAGCAGATGCCTCTACAAAGCCTACTTTTCAGAGTAATCTTGTAAGCTTTCTTTTTCTGCCCACCAAATTGTGGGGAAGCTTTTGTTACTCTGACTGCTAGGAAGCACAGTGCCACAGGGACTGTTAAGTACATACATATTTATTTAGGTCCAGCCATGTCAATAGAATTTACACATCTGGAAGACAGCCAAGTGCCTACGCACTTGTGCACATCTGTTCTAAATTCATGATAGTAATTGCAACAGCAGAGTACAGTTTTGGACTAAACTAAACCCAGAAGTATTTGTTATTAAAATCTACAGCTGGGGAAAAAAACAAAAAACAAAAAACCAAAGAACCAAACTCAAACCAATCCTTGACCCACTGCTTAAAAGAGAGGAATTCTTGTGTTCAGTTAGTGGTGGATAACTGTTATTAATCCCATACAAAGAATGTTACTTCATGTGCTTTGTTAATGTTACGTTGATTGCATGTGTGAAAGTTCTACACCTGAACTGCAATTGCAGACTACACTCAGTATTACTCGATGATCAAAAGTCCCTACAGGCAATACAGGGCTGGCAAAGAAAAATTGGTAGCTTTCAGAGTAAGGTGGATTTTAGAGGCATGGCTCAACAAACATATTTAGTAAGCTTTTCTTATTTAAGTTTAATGAGTAGAAATGTGAGATGTCTTTTACTCTCCAAGGCCATTTGTGTCAAATAGGAGTACAACCACATGAAAACCTGTATGGAATGTAGTAGTTACTACTATCAGTGAGGGAATGACCTGCTATAACTGGACCTCTGCTTTTGCCTCGTAAAATACTTTCTCAGAACCTTACTGAAATGAATATATTTGCTGAAGTTGATGTTAAACATCATGATGTTTTAACAGACATTTTTTTTTCTATTCTGCAAGTGTTTGTGCTTGTAAAATGCTTAAAACCTTTGGGACTTTTGATAGTACAAGAGACATTTTATCCTTTTGTAGTTCAGTGAGCACTGGGCACGTATATTTCTATGCTTTTAGTATTATTTGATAGCTCATAGATATTTGGATCACTGGAAGTGAAGAATACTCCTGGATTAAAATTAATGATACTCTCTGAAATCCTTTAATTAAATGGCATCTGTTTTTTTTACATTCTTAATGCTACAATATCTGAGAATGCTTAGTGCTCATTGTAAATGTAAATCAATTTAAACAAAAATATTGGTGGCTTAACTCTAATAACTAGTGGTTTTCAGGTATTCTGGAAGTCACACAAACTTATTTTATGAATGTTTTAAACAGGTGCAGGTACAATTCAATTGCTTTGAAGTCAATGTAGCACAACACATCTATGTGACCATGAAAACAGTGCCGAATTACTGTGAAGTCAAGATGAGTCAGGAATACTATGTTGAAGGTAGGAAAACATCTTAAAACAGATGTTTTTCAAGAAACATAATTTCAAAGAGAAGAACAAGACAAGACCAAACAAAACAAAACCGAAAGCTCCAAACAAAACCAAAATCTAAATGCAAAGCCGAATTACATTTTGGGATACGCTGATCTAAATGAGACTATATTATGTATGACATCATCAGTCTTATTCTGTTTTGGTGATTTATTTAGCGCATGTAAATGTCTGACTTGCCAAAAACAAACCCAGAGACCAGAGTCGGTATTTTAAGGTATATGGAAAATGACACTGTGCTTTTATCCCAAATTGCCTTCCTGTGATTGGCATGTGATCAATCTTGACCAGCAGGTTCAGTCCTGTGTGGTCTCTTTGCCTAAGCTGGAAATTCTGTTGTCTTCTGTTAGGCCTCAGGTTGTACCAGAGTTTGAGGAATACATAATAAGAAAGTGTAAAGAAATATCTTATTATTTTCACTAGTTTGCTGTTCTGTGGCCTGTTTTTATGTAACTGAGTAAGATAAGATAGCATTGGTCCTTGGTTTCAGAGTAAATTACCTACTATATGCATATAAAAGTAGATTCAGCACAGTGGTCCAACCAATGTGGCTGGTGCATGTGAGTGGTGGTGCAAAGAATGAAATGAGAGCCCTTGTTCAGCCCAGTGCCCCTGCCTCTCCTGCTTTCCCATCACCATGGTCTGTGGGTGGGCTGCTCTTGCCCATGGCTGCTGGTATGGTATCATCCCTTGCACACAGTATCAGATATGTTGTGGCTGCCCAAGTAAAGCTTTTCTCTATTGAAAAAGCATTTCTTTTTCTTGTTAACCTGCCTCCCCCCAGTTCACTTTTGAAGTAGATATGCACTTAGTGAATGAGGAGGGGAAAAATAGGGTTTTAAAAGCCTAGTTTTAAGCCACTTTACAAAGAGGAGCAAATAAAAATGAAAACAAAGGAAAATGCTTCCCTTTGGAAAATTGCAGTGTGGGGAAATTAAAGCAAAATACTGCTCTAATACACAGTTAAGCAAATTCTTTTGAAATCAAGATTTAGATCTTTGAGATACAAGTATTAGATATTAGTTCTGAAAATGTTGGCTGGCCTCTAGTTCTGGCAAGCTCCCTGGGAACTAAATTAAGGTAGTTCTTTACAAGTCTAGAGAAGAACCAGGATAGCAAAAATACAGAAGAATGAGTGTGGTAGACAACTGGAGTGACTTTCAAGGTAAGAGTAACTGAAATTATTATTACTTACATTATTATTAGGTACTGGGGAAAGAAGTGTGGTGTTATATCCTAGTTTGCTACCTTAAACTGCTTATGAGGTTTCACAGCAGAAACCCCATACTGGTGAGATAGCTCCTTAATGCAAGTTAAGACATTGTGTGTGTGGTACCTCCCTCCTCTTCTTCACTATCTAGAAGTGGATGAAACTCTGCCTTTAAAAGGGGTGTATGGGATAGCTTTTCTGTTGGAAAACTATTTGATAATTTAATTACACATCAATATAAAAAAAGCAACACTGAAGAAAATTCTGACCTCTGTTTTGCAGATTGCAGAAACAGTGATGTGGGAAAGTATATTCCAGCTTGTTTGGGTGAGCTGATTTTCTGTATAACTTGAAGTTGTGGGATATTTCTTGTAACCTCTACAATGATATGTTTTCATAGCTGAATAAGCAAGAAAAAAAAAAGATGGTTTATAATTGCTACTTACAATTATATATTGGATAGTTAATGTCCTGTAAAATTTCAATGTTTGTCTATATTGACTTGGAAATGCTAGATAGCAGATAAAGATATTGACAATCTATTTAATACTTAAACATTTGGAAACAGATTTGTGTCTTTTTCATACACTTTGGATTACTAGTTTCATATTTTGTCTAAAAACAGATCTCATTAGATTAAAACTAATTGGTCAAACTGCAATTTTCTTTTTCAGCTGGAAAGTTAGATTATAATGTAGACAGGGCAAGGAAAATCATATCAGTGAACGTATCCAACTTTCTTCGAGATCAAGATTATTACGTTCGTTTGTGTCACAAATGGTTTACCTGTGAAGATGTGGGGCAATTCGCTGTGGTGAGTTAAAGCTTGAAGCATTGCTTGCTTGAAGTGGTGGGTGGAGATTGCAGGTAGAAATGCTAATTCATATCATACTTATAGGAAACAGCCTTCTATATCTTTGTTTAGCTTTATTAAAAGCTATTTACTGCCCTGGGTTCATGAACATCTTTTTCATTTCAGATAAATGGGAAGGATTCTTTAAAATCAGTTTCTCTGAAATACACTCAGCTGCTCCCTTGTCTTTGCATTGAGGTAACAGTTTGGATTTTATATATACTCATGTTTCTGATAAATACATTTTATATGGGATATGTGCTAAAAAAGAAGAGAAAGTCAATAGGAAGAGGCTCTACAGCTACATTTTTGGCTAAGGCTTGTATGACTTAATGGTTATGAAAAAGTTGAAGAGATTTTTCCAGAAAACACTAATTAAAACATGGAAAAAAAACAGAAAATAGAATACAATTCACATTAATTTATGCAATGTTAATTTGACTGATTTTTTATAAGTAGTGAAAAGACAGCAAATTTATTCTGAATTTCAACATAGCATTTGGTGTAGTTTCACATTCAAAACTAAAACATGAATTGGGGAAGCTGGGGCTTACAACAGAATCTGTATGGCAGATAATTTATTGAAGAGCTAATTCAACTGCTCGTGTTGAGTGGTGCAGCAATAACAGGAAGGTTATTTGAGGATCTTAGGATCATTTACAGGATCATTTAAGGATCTTAAGGATCATTTAGGTCTTACATAAATGTTTTCATTAATCACATGGGCACAAAAGTTAGGAATGTGTTAATGAGATTTGCAGATAATAGAGTTGAGTGATGTAATCAAGGTAGAAGAGAATCAGGATAATTGGAAGAGACTAGACATCTTCATATATGAAATAACTGAAGAAGGATGAAGTGTAATCGTATGAAGTGCAAGGTCATGCACTTGCTCTAATAAAAACATTTTTTACTGTAAAATATGAGTCCTTTTTTGGAAACAACAGCAGAGGAAAAGGATCTGGGTGTAATAGTTCATCCTAGGATGATTAAATGAACATGCTTACATGATGGAAAGGTGAACAATGATCTAGGGGGCTAGATTATCCCAAGCTAACAGGAAAGTATAGGTAAGGCCTTCTATGAAATAATACAGGCAATTATTGCATCCATATTCTATGAACATTAACTAAAATGGAAGATGTACATAAAAAATCTAGAATGATTGAGGAGTGGAAAGACTGTCTTAAAAAGGAGATTCGAAGAACACATTTTCATTAGCATGATAAAGCACCTGCAAAGCGAAAATACATTTGTTAACTCAATATTCAGCAGAATGTTCTCTTGTGAGAAACAGTTTTTTAAGCTAAAGCCATTCTTGACACAGAAATGAGGATGATAAGCTCCTTTCCTGTAATCAGGACATCTACGATTTTTTTTTCTGATATTCTGATAAGCAAAGTTCTGGAATATCTTTCAGTAAAATAAATGAAAAGTCACCAAATAATTTAACATGATCTTGATAAAATACAAAAGAATAGTTTTGCAGTGAATTTTGGGGTAGGATTTAACTTGTGCATTAAGATAATTAAACTAATGTCCATATGTAAATAGGTACATATGAACTAGATGACCAAATTCTTTAGTCAATGGTAATCTAATCAATGCAGTCAGTAAAGCCTATAAAGTTACTCAGTAGACCAAATGTAGTTGCCTGTTTTGGGTGAGCTGGATAACACTGTAAAAACTCCTGTGTCTGCGTTGCCTGGAACTTCATATGGCTACTGTAATAGGAATTTTGGCAGTCTAGTCACATTCAGATGCATACATTGTAGACACCTAATATCACATACCTCAATATACAAGATGAACCAGGAGGTCTCTTTGAACCTAGTACTTTACTTTTTTAATTTCATCCTGAAAGGTAGGAGATCACTAGAAGTATATTATTCTGCCCAGCATATACACAGAGAATCCCACAACATGATTGCTGAGCAAATAGTTGGGAACTGCGAGTAATAAAAACATTTGCACATGAATCTAAATAATTAGTTTATACTAACAGATATGCATCGATACTTGCAAGATTGGGTTAAATGTTAGTCCTCAAACTTTAAGAATGCATCCTTAAACATAACAAAGGCCATGAGATTTGGTACTACGATTCTCAAATATCTTTTCTTACCTCTAGAATATAATGACGCTGCAAGAAACAATGAAAATCAAACTGGAAGTCTTCCTAAATGAAATTGGGCCAAATACATGACTCAGAAATTGTAGGAATATAGGCCTAGAAGGGATTGCCTTGGTTCATCAGCTCCAATCCCAATAATGATGAACAATAAAATAGATATCTAGTGCAAAATTACCTTTTAAAAAAAACTTCCCCAAACTTTCTGATAAATATATGCATCTTTGGTAGGAAGGTTGTTCTTTCACATTCTTTCTGAAATGTTAAAAATTGATGTATCTGAAAATCTCTAGTTAACGACAACTTTTTGGGTTATAGGGTTGGCTGGCAATTCCAGATGCAAGGAGGTTACAACTTTGCCCCTTCGAAAACGGCAAGTATTTTGTGATTACTCTTAGTCTGAGTGTTCTTTAGCAATTCCAGTAATATGTCACAATTTGAAATTCATCTAAGGTGAAAGCCATGCATTGCGAAACTGCAGGAAAATCATCATACTGTTTTCTTACATTACAGGTAGATTAAATAACTTTTTATCAGACCAAATTGCTCATAAAGTTTATGCCAATATAAACACTAAGTAACTTTTTGGTGTTTTCCACTTTTTCTTAAGTAACATGCAAACTGGTCAGAAGGAAGAATAGCCATTAAGGTCAACTTTGAAATGCTGATTTGAGGAGGGGGCTTTAAGTGAAGAGTTGAAGAAGGGGCCTGACACCCATCTCAAAGGAAGGAAGGGAGAGGTGAAAAATAAGACAGTTAACTGCATATGGGAACGTTAAAAGGAAAGAACAGAGGATGTAGTATGTTATTCTGATTCACAGAATCACAGAATCACAGAATTGTAGGGGTTGGAAGGGACCTCAAGAGGTCATCAAGTCCAGCCCCCCTGCCAGAGCAGGTTCCCTACAGCAGGTTGCACAGGTGGGCGTCCAGGCGGGTCTTGAATATCTCCAGGGAAGGAGACTCCACAACCTCTCGGGCCCGTCGCGGCCCGGCCGGGCCCAGCGCGGCGGCGGCGGCGGCGGCGGCGATGTGGAGCCGGGGCGCGCGGCTTCGCTGCTAGAGGGAGGCTGGGGCTGGCCCGCCGCCACCCGGGAGGCCTGGCCGCAGATCCCACAGATTCTCAGCTCTCCAGTCTGGAAAATGTGTATTTTACATCCATGTTGAAAGGACAGTCATACAGGAGAAACAAGGAGATTGCATAAATCTTTGTAGACAACTTGGCTGCAAGCGGTTAAACTGAAATTGACTTCTGCCTTCTGACGGCAGAGCACTGCTTGGCGTTTGTGTGGGATACTCTGCAGACGAAATCATGCCAGCATTATCAACTGGATCTGGAAGTGACACAGGTCTGTATGAGCTGCTGGCTGCATTGCCAGCCCAGCTGCAGCCACATGTGGACAGCCAGGAAGACGTGACCTTCCTCTGGGATATGTTTGGTGAAAAAAGCCTTCATTCACTGGTGAAGATTCATGAAAAACTGCATTATTATGAAAAACAGAACCCTGTGCCCATACTCCATGGTGCAGCAGCCTTGGCAGATGATCTGGCTGAGGAGCTGCAGAGCAAGCCGCTGAACAGCGAGATCAGAGAACTGCTGAAACTGCTGTCAAAACCCAATCTCAAGGCTTTGCTTTCTGTGCACAATACTGTTGCTCAGAAGAACTATGATCCTGTCTTGCCTCCTATGCCTGATGATATTGATGAGGAAGAAGATTCAGTCAAAATAATCAGACTTGTCAAAAATAGGGAACCATTGGGGGCTACAATTAAAAGGGATGAACATACCGGTGCAATTGTGGTGGCCAGGATAATGCGTGGAGGAGCTGCAGATAGAAGTGGTCTTATTCACGTTGGTGATGAACTGAGGGAAGTCAATGGGATTCCTGTAGATGATAAAAAAAAAAACCTGAAGATTCTTTTCAGTCAAAAAATCTCAAAAGGTCTTGGGCTTGTGCTGATACAGGAGAAGTATTTTAAAAAAATTACTTCTCTGGCATTAGTGGGAGAGTAGGTAACTGGGAGAAAAAATCAGCGTGTCTACTAATTTATTACAGTAGCTATTTCAATCTGCCTCGTTGAGAGAAGGAATAAGACACAAACGAATGCGAAAATAGGTTTTTAAATACATTTTGTTAGTAAACAGGAAACCAGTAAAAAATGGAAGATTATTTGCATCCCAAAAAAGAGGAAAGTGGGCAAGAATGCCAGGAGGCCTCCATGGATGAATAAGGAGCTCCTGGGCTTTCTAGGGCACAAAAGGAAAGTCTATAGGGAGTGGAAACTGGAACGGGTTAGCTGGGAGGAATACAAAGAGGTGGCCCGAGCAGCCAGGGACCAGGTTAGAAAAGCTAAAGCCCAGGTAGAATTAAATCTAGCCAAGCACATAAAGGGGAACAAGAAGAATTTCTACAGGTATATCAATGATAAAAGGAAGACTAGGGAAGATGTGAGCCCTCTCCGGAAGGAAACTGGAGACCTGGTCACAAGGGATGTGGAGAAGGCTGAGGTGCTCAATGACTTCTTTGCCTCAGTCTTCACTGGCAAAGGCTCTAGACACACCGTTCAAATTGCAGAAAGAGAAGGTAAGAACTGG
>WBMW01004499.1:299772-313589 GCA_013396635.1 Penelope pileata | reverse complement strand
TGGGGCAGGTGGGCATTGGGGCAGGTGGGTGCTGGGCAGCCCTGGCTGCTGTCCCCACAGATACCGGCCCTGAGGCCCAGCCCAAGCCTCCTGCATTCATGGTGCAGCACAGGCATGGGGATCCTGCTGGCACCAGCCATGGAAGGAGCCATCTGGCTGCAGGCAGCGAGCTGGGGGAGCAGCTCCTGGGGCACAGAGCTGCAGACTTTGCTGCAGTCCTGCAGCTTGGTTGCCCTGTGTCAGTGCTGGTTACTCTGTGGTCATACTTGGGCAGCTTTCAGCCGATCTGACTGGCTCTGCTGGTCCCTGTGTGCAGACCTTGGCAACCCGCTCGGAGAGCCCTGCTTTGACCTTGAGCAGAGAGTAAATCTGATGGGCATGAGGTGCTGGCCCTTGTCACACTCCCAGGCTCGATGACAGTTAACATATTGCTCCATGGACGGCGCCTGCTTTGTGTGACCGCTCTTATCGCAGCCAGCTGACATGTTTTGCCCTTTATTTTCACCCATGTCAAGTATCACCCTGTCCCTGTGAGCCGGCCTGGCTCTCATGCGCTGCCTTCCCGGCAGCGGGACGTGCCGGCACTTCTGCTGCACAGTGCAGCACAGCTCGACGCTGGGCACAGGAGGGGATAGGGACCCCTGCAGCACCCCTGGGGTCGGGCTGGGCTGTGAGCGAATGCGGAGCACCCACAGTGAAGCCCACAGCATCAGCCGGGTCCTGCAATGCACGCACGGCCCTGGCTCATTGCTGTTGCATGGCCACCTGCTCATGGCACCATGTGTCACCAGCACGGGGCTCCTCCCACAGTGGGCAGCCAGGACCTGGTGGGGCCTCGGGGTCCTGGTTCCACTGTGCTGGGGTGGCAGGACACGGTGTGCCATCCCCAGGGTGATGGCAGATGGCTTCCTTGGGTGTCCTGCCCATGGCTCCTCCTGCATGGCCCTTCCTGCTTTCCTCCCTTGCTGGGTTAGGGTGCTGGTGGAGCCGGGCTGGAGCAGGGCACGCTGTTGACTGCCATCCTGCAGTTGTCCCACACCGGACCAGGCCACCACTCCACATCCAATGGAAGGCACTGCAGGGAGGTCCCTGTGTCTCAGCTCAAGGCCACCAGCGCTGCCTGTTTGATCCTTCAGGAGAAGCAAAGCACCCGAGTGTGCTCAGTGCCAGATGCTTCTGCAGTGTTACAAATAATCCGAGTAACAGATTACCGTGTCACCACTTGTTTGCTCTGTGTGCCACCAGCATTGTCTTACATCCCTGCAGTCACTGTGTCCTCTCCAGCTGCCATCACTTGTCACCATCAGTCACACGCACTACCCTCAGACTTGGCCACTAGGCAGATTAGCCTTAATTGGTACTGCTCGTCATCACTAATCGCTATCTTCATTGTCAACTTCAACACCACCCAACGCCTGTGATTTTCACTTACTAGAAGTGTGGAGGAGTCTCTGACACATCATGCCTCTGATCCAGAATCAGATACCCCGTCTGCAAGGGACTTCCTAGCTCAAACGTGCTCTGGGAGCCCCGCTCTGAGCAGGGCCTGCCAGGCTCCCAGGGTGCTGAGCAGCTTTGTCTCTTCCTGCCTTAGGAACTCGCTCATACCCACCTGCAGTGGGCCCGTGCTGCGGTGATGGGATGCAGATGCGGTGAGATGGGGCCTGGCTCGTGCCAGTGAGGAGGAGCCTGGCTCCCTCCGTGCCTGGGTGAGCAGAAGGGCTCAGGACTTCACATCTGGGCTGCCTTGGGTTTCTGTGGGGGCTGCGTTTCGCAAGGGCAGAAAGTGGGGCCCATCTGCTCCTGCAGGATTTTTGCCCAGCAGCTGGGCCATGAAGCAGGCTGTGGGCAGGGTGGGCACGTGGGAATGACATCCTTGGTCTGCTTGAAGGCTTGCTGCCAGGGTGCTTGAAGCAGGGCGGGCACAGCACAGAGGGACAGTGCCTGTGTGCGGTGTGTCCATGGTCCCCTGCTCTGCCCTGGGTGGCAGAGGCTCCTGGAGGAGCCCAGAGCACTTCCCCCTCTGGTTTGGAGGGAAGGGGAGCGGTGGTGCTGGGGTGCCCAGAGCCAAGGCATCCCCGCACACTGTGATGCTCCCCCCGTGCTTGCGCCAGGGCTGGCAGAACACATGGCACTGGTCTGATGTGCAGCAGCTGCCAGCGAGGGGGGAGCAGCTGCTGCGCGTTTAGGAGAGACTCAGAAAATATTGGGGTGGGCTACAGGGAAGGTCAAACAAACCATTTATTTTCAGTCAGAATGGTCACATGTGAGCGTCTCTGTTTAGGAATCGCATCCAGATGCTGAAGTTAAACATCTGGGCTACACCTCTGTGTTTTGTCTATGCCCCGCGAGTGCGGTGCAGCCTTTGGATCCATCTGCCAGGTGCTGTCACCTCATCCATCAGCTGCCCCTCACCTCCAGCCAGGGCTCCCCAGTCCCCTCCACTTCCGCAGCCGTCACTGGTGCAACGAGTCCACAGGCCTCATGTCCATGGGTGTCTCAGTCCTTTCCCTGGGGAGGTGGGGGATAGCAATGTGGGAACACTTCTGGTCCAACTTGGAGTCAGTCCTTTCATGTCCTGAAGAAGAGGGCTCTCCCTGCCAGGAGGGCCTGGGAGGACGGGTGTTTGCGCAGCCCCCGGGGCACACGGCTCACTGCGTGCTGCCAGCCCCGCGCTGTGGGGTGCCGGGCCTTTGGGGGCGTTCGTGTGCTGGGCCTCTGCCGCCCAGGCAGCTCCCATCCTGCTGAGCAGCTCAGCTGGTGCAAACGAGTTGATCTGCCTTGAAGCTCTGAGCACCGCCAGGGCTGGAGCAGGGCTGGCAGAGGGGTGTGGGGCAGGGAGGCCTGGAGCAGGGGATGGCAGGGATGGAGGTCTCTGTGCAGGAAGGTGGCTGGGGCTGCCGCCTTGGGTCCTGTGCCCACTCACCATGGCGACATGGCCATTCCTCTGAAATACTGGGAACAGCCCTATGTCCCTCCTGTGGCACAGGGACCGACAGTGCTGCCGCAGTCCTGCTGCCATTTTCTTGGTGTCCCTGTAGACGTTGGCTCCTACAGATGTTTCCCAGGGGCTGCGGCCCAGGGGCTGCTCAGTGGGTGGATGCAAAAACCAGGGAGCATCATTCCCTGAGAGTCACTGGAGCTCCGGTGCAGGGATGCCCTGGTGGCCTTCAGTCCCTCCCTGGGGACCAGGCAGGCTCGCTCTCACCAGCTCTGGCCCTGTTCCCAGAGGAGGTGGCTCTGCCAGCGGTGGAGACTTTGGTGGGGTCTGTGCCCAATGCGGGGTGCACAGACTGTTCCCCACCTGGATGTGCAGATGCCCCATCTGCAGTGCTGTGAGCACACACTGGGCTGCAGCTCACCCTGCTGCTGGTGCAGCTCACTTTCATGCATAGGGTGTGGGGGCAGGGCAGGCTCCAGGCCGGAGGGCCTGACCCTGGTGGGCACAGCCCACTGCCATGGAGGCTGTGCATGGAGACCCAGTGGAAGGAGCAGCCACAGGCTCTGTTAGGTGATTCCCAAGAGCTGTGTGCCCCAGTGCTGCAAGTGCTGAGTCCTCTCCGTGTGGCTGAGCTCTGCTCTCTGCATGGAGCAGGTTCCAGAGAGGCTACAGTGCTCCAGACCCAGTGCTGTACAACCTGTCTGCACTGCTGCCAAGGTTCAAGCTCTTTAGATGTTTTCTGTGTGAAGAGCTCTGGCTCTACAGACTGGAGTCCTTGCTTCTTTTGGATGATCCCACGCAGCAGCACAGGAGATGGATGGGATCTTCGTATCGGTAGTGGAATACTCCGTATGTTTTCTCTTAGTACAAAGAAAACTGCCCTTGCACCCCTAGCCTCTGGGAGATGAATAAAAGGGTTGGTTTTGCTCAGGGGACTGCAGCGTTGTGGCTGCAGCCAAGCAGCAGGAGGGGAGTCACCACTGCCTGGGCAACACCAAGACCCAGCTCTCGTGACTTTCTCCCTGTGACTCTCTCCCTGTGACCCCCGCCTGTGTGGAAGCAGGGTGCACTGGAAATCTCACTCACGTCTGTTCCTCACCCAATTTCCAGGCCAATGCTGCAGACTTGAGAAACTGCAATGGAGTATCTGAGAGCCTGAAGAAGAGCCTGAATTCCTGCCGTGGTGACAGTGCTGCCTTCCCATGCAGAAGCCCAAGGCACATTACACGTTATATTCTTGTTCCAGGGATGCTCACCACCTCTGGAACTGGCTGTCGGGCTGGAGAATGAAACCTTTTGCCTTCTGGAGCTTAGCCAGGAGATGTCCTTTCTGCTTTGGAGGGGAAAATAAAGCACTGAGACATATCCCCTTGCTTAAGGTAGTCAGCAGAGTTGGGATCAGAGCTCTGGTCCCCAGCACCTTTCTGTCAGTCTGCTCCAGGGAGACCTCCTGGGAGGGGTGAAGGGCTCTGTGCTGCTGTCTGAGTGAGGAGAGGAGCCATTGCCAGGAGCAGAGATCACAAACCTGGCTGGGAAGTGCAGCTTCATGCTCAGTGCTTCCTTGGCTCAAAGCATCAGGCACATAAAGATCAAAGAGCTTTCCCTTGTTTTGCTTCATTCTTCTGCTGGGAAACTTTGTAAGTGTCCTGGCACAGATGGCCTTGGAGCACCTTCTCTGTGAAGATCAGATCCAAGATAATAAAAAAAAAAAATTTGGTTCCTTTCAGGCTTTCCAAGGGGAAAGAAGCCTGAACCCGAGCTGCAGCAGCAGAGCACGGGTGTGTTGGCAGCACCTCTGGTCCCAGCTCCTCCACTTGGGGCTGGGGCAGCTGCTGGCACTCGTGGCCTGCCCGCACCTGCTCGGGGTGTGCTGGCTGGGGGCAGGCACAGCTGCCCTTGGCGTGGCTGGCTCCACAGGGTGCTTCCATCCCTGCTTCCCTTTTGTCACGTGAACCCAGCTCCAGGTGTGCCCAGAGCTGCAGACGCGCCTGCTGGTGGGGCCAATGCTCTCCTCTCCTGCAGGGCGCTGGGGCTGGGACAACACAGCCGGCCAGCAGCAGCTGTGTGCTCCCAGTGCCTGCCTGCGGCCGGGGTCTGGCTGCACAGGGTCTGGCTGTGCGGGGTCTGACTGTGCGGGGTCTGGTTGTGCAGAGTCTGGCTGAGCAGGGTCTGGCTGCGCAGAGCAGAGTGGCAGCCGCGAGGTGACCATGTGCGGTCCCGCTGCCAGCAGCCCTGGTGTAAGGGTCTGTCCTGACACTGTGTTCTGCTGTCCTGCTCAGGCGGGCCCATCACAGACATTTGGAGCCCATTAATTAGTCAAAGGCAAGCGGCTCCAGAAACAAGGAACAGCTGGCCACCTGGAATGGAGACCAGCAGCAGGTTTATTGCAAAGCCAGCGGCAGCGAGCGGGAGCTTTGGAGGGCTCAGGGATTGCTTGCAGCTAATTGCCACCTGACAAACTCTTCTTGCCCCCCCTGGGGGTGCCCTGTGAGATCTGTGACACCTTTGTGCAGCCCCTGGTCGGAGCTGGGCAGCGGGCAGCTTGCCCTGTGCCACCCGTAGGCTGTGCTTGATGCAAACAGCGAAATGTTGCTGTGTTGGTGGCTGTGGAACACGGTGGTTTGGGTGCCCTGGGCATCTGCCTGCTGCTGGGAAAGTCTCTCTTGAACTCTTGTATTTTCCCCTAGGATCCATGGGCAGCCAGTGCTGGGTCCTCCTGGCAGAGCAGCTGGGGAAGCCCTTGGGAGAGAGCGGCCGACAAGTTTTGCCCCACTGGAAATTCTGATATTTCAGAATTTGGTTTTGTCCTCGAGAGGGTGGAAAAATCAACTTGTGAAAATCTTCTGTGGGATGGAATGTTCCAGAAAAAAAAAAAAAGCAACAAATGAGGTCAGAAACTCTGAATTCAGCAAACTTCACCTGCGTATCCCGTGCTGGCAGAGCGTCCCAGCCCTTGCACTGAGCTTCAGGGCTGGAAATCAGGGGTGCTCGTGGTGGGATGTGTGGTGTGTGGATGGCAAGGTGGGTCCAGGTTTAGTGTCCAGCTGAGCTCATACCCTTCTGGTTGAGCTCTGCAAGGCATGGCCTTTGGAGGAAAACCAGGACGTTGTTGTGGGGAAAACATTACTTTTGCAGAAGCTGTGATTTCCACCAGAAAACTGCTGACTGGCAATGCTGCGGGCAGATGAGGCTTGGGTGGGTGCAGGGCTCTACAAAAGTGGGCAGAGGCTCTGCTCATCCCTGGGGCCTCTGTTCTGACCCCAAGCTCATTAGCTGGAAAGCAGTGAGCCCCTCCATCCGCCTCAGGGCAGCAGCTCTGCTCCTGCCTGATGTAACCGAGTCTGTCCCTGTCACAGAGTGTTTTCTCTGGCCCAGTTCTCCAACGCGAGGACAATGCTTACCCGTGGGTGTCTGCTGGTGGAAGAGGAGGAGGGGAGCTCCTCACCTTCATCTCACATCTGGGGTCCCACCGTCCCAGCATGGGGAGCGTGGGGTCTGCACCTCAGACTGGCTTTTTTTCCCTGGGAAAAAGAGCAAAACAAAATACCTTGCCTGTGCTGATTGGGCTGGATGATCTTAGAGGTCTTTTCCAACCCTAGTGATTCTATGACTTGATTCCCCTCTGGGCTGGCTGTTTCCGCAGCTGCCTGCGCCCTCTCGCTGTTGTTATCAGGGCCAATTTGTGCAGCAGATTAACTCATCCCCGAGGTTGGAAAGAAGTTTCCATTTTCTGTGAAAACACATTAATTAATACCACTGGAGATGTTGCGATTTTGTCCATCTGTGGATCAAGGTCTGACAGCACCTGATGTAAACCAGCTGCTCCCTGCTCAGAGCTATGCAGGCACCCCCAGCTCCCAGCAGATTGCAGCTTCCTTTTTGGAGATTTTTGGCCTGGGGCTGCAGGGCAGGAGGTGCTGGATATTGAGGATGGCCGTGCCAAGGGCTGGGTCTGTGCTGGATGGGCTGCAGCAGCTTGCTGTGGTGCCGTGGGAATGATGCACCACGCGCACAGGGTGAGGGAGGGGATGGGCTCCCATTTTGGGGAGTGTCATTTGGGCGTCCGTTTGGCTGCACGTGCATGAACCCTGTGATGAAATGAGGGATGCCTGGGCTCTGCTCCCTGTGGGATGCCTGCCCCAAACGCAGGTGAGCTGGGCTGGGGCTGGGCTGGATGCAGCCACATCTCAGTGCTTCCCAAACACCGCATCTCAGTGCTTCCCAAACACCAATTGCCTTTGCTGGAGCCGCAGACTGCAGAGGGAAATTTTCCAGCCACTGTGGAAAACCCAAAATCATGAGTCAGAGGGCTCAGAAACCAGAAGGTGAAGAAACAGATGGGTGTTTATTAAAAATTTTTGCAATCTTTCAATTTTTAACGCCATCTCATAGTTTTTCTGGCTTTCCTAGGGATTTCTGTCGGAAAGGCGTGGGCACGTCTTGTCTGGGTGTGCCCTTGGGGACTTTTTAATGGCTTGGCAGGTTTTAGGTCAACTTTGACGCTGGATCCTGCAGGTTACGTGGCAAGATGCCACTGCCTGGCTGGCTGCGCCTGGAGCAGGGCAGCTCCTCTTCCGCACCCGGAGGGATGTGGTGGGAGATGGCTTCAGCCTGGTTCCTTTTCGGGCATCAGTGAATGCAGCCAGGAGGTGAATTCCTGGAGATGTGGCCACTGCTGGGGCTGGTGGCATTTTCTATGGGCTTTTGATCTCCTGGTTTCTGAGCCTGTGGGCTGCTGTTGGGCTACTCTCAGCATGCAGCTTGCATCCCACGAAGCCCAGGGCTTTGCTCCCGCTGCCTGGAGCACTATGGTGAGCCACGCAGATTGCAGCGCGAGCAAGAGTTCAGCGCAGGGTGAAATGTGTCGGGGCGCTTGCAGGCGCCTGGAGCTGCAGGACCAGGAGCTCCCTGCTGCCCTCCCAGCTGCTCCGGGGCAGCCGCGGTGCAGAGCCGGCCCGGCCGGCCCGGAGATGGCAGGGGCGGTGCGAGGAGGGGGGCTCTTCTCTCAGCAGACTGCCACTTCTAAGCCCATCTTCACAGAGCGGGCTGGCTTTGAAGGAAAGCTCCCAAGTATGCGTTTCATTAAGATTTAATAAAGCAGCTGCCTGCTCCTGAAGCACAAAATGATTATTAGGCCCTTTATTGAGGATTAATAGCTACGTAATCAGCACGTATCTGGTTCCTACAGGCATCTATTACCTAGCTTCTAAACCCCAGTGAATATGTTTCTAATTGGCCTTTAAGAACATGCTGTTGCTTTATTAAAGCCTAATTAAACGCATATTGGGTGAGGTCCATTCAGAAGTGGTTACTGTGAACTACTTGTCATTACCTAATATGTGCAACCTAATGTGTGTTCAGCTTATTTGCTCTGTTAATTATTGTACTTTATGGCCTTTGTTTGGGCTTTGTGTCAGTAATTTGGATCGCATATGTTGTTTTCCCCCCATTAGCAGCGTTCTGAAGATGTGGGTGCTGCCGTCTGGGCAGGGCTGGATGGAGCAGGTGGACTCTGCGGGCTGGGCTCTGGGCCTGGGCTGCTCCTGTGGGAGCTCCTGGGGCTGTGGGGCTCCACGCTCACCTCGAGCAGCTTCCCTCCCTGGCTTCTTCCCTGCCAGCCAGGGGATCAGGACTTTTTTTCTGCCTTTGTGCAAGCTCTAAGCTCTGCCAGGCATCTCCTACATGGACACAAACCTGTTTCTCAAAGCCCTGCGAGCACAAGCCTTGGTACCCCAAAGATGAGAATTCAGGGGTCTGGAGGAGATCAGAGCACAGCCTGGTTAAACAGCAAACTAACAGATTCCGGGGGGGTATCTCAGTAGAAATGAAGAGCTGCAAGGGCAGCCGGCCAGCAAATGCTGACAGGACGATGGTGGGAGCAGGGCAGTTTGGCTGCAGCAGGGTGCAGCCGCTCGGACTGCCTTTCAGTCTGGGATCTGTTTTCCTGGAAGGGTCAGAACAGCTCGACTCAGCAGGCTCAGGACTGGGCATCTCCAGCGCAGGTTTGGGAGGAAATGATGCTTCGCTGTAATGTGCTGTTGCGTCATGTTGTTTGAGGCAGAATGGAAAAGTCAAAAATCAAGGAAAGTCGGAAGTGGAGCAAAAATGCTTCAGTTTGCCCAAAGCAAGCTTTTTTTCTTTTTCTTTTTTTTTTTTTTTTGAGGGAGAGAGGAAGGAATTTTCCATTGTTGTAGAATTTCACAACTCCCCAGAGCCACGGGGAGGGGGATGGTGCCAGCCACGAGCTCTTTCCCAACAGCCGGTTCCTGTCCTTTGCTCGGTGCCGCTGCCCTTTGCAGTGACTGGCAGCAGCGATGCCTCCGTGGGCAGCACTGCGAGGACACACATCTGTCCAGCTCCATGGGAACTGCATGCTCTGCATGGCTGGGGACACGCAGTCCAGTGTTCAAATGGAAACCAGGTCACCCCGTGCCCATCTGCTGGGCCCTTTGGGGTGCCACCACCTGCATGGGGCTGAGCTGGGCTCCTGGCCCCGCACTGCCCTGCATGGCCAAGAGCTGGCTCTGCCCACACCCCTGCCCCTCCTCGCTGCCTGTTGGGCTTTGGCCTGGCTTCCTGCAGCCCCACTGTGGGACTGCTGTGAGAAACACGGACAGATGCTCAGATTCCTGGAGAACCAACACCTTGCCCCAGATTTCACCTCCAGCTTGAACTGCCCCCAAGGCAAACTTGCTAAGGTTTGAAAACGTTTGGTTAACTCCCCTCCCCCACCTTTATTTTTTTTTAGGTTTTGCAGCCTTTGTACTTTCTACATCCCTGCTGGAAGCAAAGGTGCCAAAATACTTCTCCAAAGGCTGCTCTTGCAGTGTTTCCCAGACCTTCCCGCACCAGGAAATGCCGGAAATCGTGGGAGCAAGGCTGTTCTCCGGAGAGCCTTGACACAGGTTTTGCAGACCCTGAAGATCTGGAGAAGCCTGAACTTCCCGAGGCATGGACTTCTCTCCAAAGCCAACAGGAACTCGGAAACTTTGGAGCCTCTTGGTTTCTCTGCTCTGTAGACCCTGAATCTTTAAACTCAACCTTTGTTTTATATTTATATGTTGTGTGAATATACCCTTGTTTTTCTAATTAGGGAGCCTGGGTCATGAATTCCTCATTAAAGCTGCCTGCAGGCCAGGATTTGTCTTGCTTGACTTGAGGCCAGATCACAGAGGTTTCTGGGTTTGGGGCTGTATCTCCTTGCCAGCCAACCCATCAGGTGCCGTAGGGAGAGCAAAGGAGCCTTCCTGGGCTCAAGCAGCATCGCTGAGTTTATCCAGACAGCCCAAGGAGGACATTCTCTTCCATCTGAATTTTGGTGAGCGCAGAGACTCCCATCCAGCTCCCGTGCATGGCCTCAAGTTTGAAAAAGAGATTGTTCATCTTCCACGGAGAGGTCACCTCCTGCCCAACAGGCGGCAGGGGATCCATTTGCTGGGGCAGGGCAGGGCTGGGGCTGTGGGTCGGACGCCCGGGTCAGCTGGGGACACGGTGCAGGGTGTGTGGGGTAGGCGAGGGGCAAGCAGGATGTGCTCTCCCCAGGAACACCGGCTCTGCAGGGCCGCTTTGGGTTGGAGTTTAAGAAGAACAGCAAACTATTGTTTGTTCATTTAACAGGCCATTTCCCAATGACTTTGCTCCAGGCTGATTCATTTCAACGGGTTTCCCCTTCCTGTAGATTTATCTTGCCTTTCTTCTCCTTTCTAGAGATGGATGACAAAGCGGTGAAGAAGATATTACGTTGGGAAACCTCATTTCGATGCTTACCTGCCCTATAGGAGGAGAGAGAAGGAGTTACAGGAAAGTTGAAAACGGAATCTTCCTTTCGAAATTTCCCTTAAAATAAAAAAGTAACAACTTTGGCAAAGCCTTCTGGCTGCAATATCATTTTGTTCCATTGCCAGACAGGGAGAGATGTCTCAGGGGACGTTTTTCTACCATGTGGAGCCTCCTTTCAATTTGATCCCGCTCCAGTGCTGCTGTGGGGCTGAGCCCTGGCCCAGGGCCCCCCAGGCAAGTGTGGGTGAACCTTGAGCACCCCGAGCCACCAGCTCGGGTCCCTGCCCTGCCAGCTGTGGTCACGGGTCACTCTACAATGGCCAGGTCCTGGCCAGCTCGTGCTATGTGCAGTTCCCATCTGTGCATCAGCTGAGGGCTTGAGCAGTGCAATTTCCTGAGCTTTCCTGGAGTGTCTGCTGCCGGCGGAAGAGAGGTGGGCTCACACGTGCTTGCTGCAATGCCTTTGCCTGCCCAGCCTGTGCGTGCAGCCAGCAGCACCCGGGCCGTGCCCCCATGGTGCCCCCGTACCCACTGGTGGCCCAGCCAAGGGTGGAGGTGGCGGTGAGGTCCCACCTCCAGGAGAGCTGGATCCCTCCCGGCCCCCTCCCTTGACGTTCCCCTTGGCTGTGGATCAGCTGGCGGGAACCAGCAAGTCTTGCAACAAGGATGAGCAAAAAAATCCCTTCATGCCTCTAAAAGGAAGAAGGAGAGCGCGGCAGAGACAGGGCAGCTGATGGAGCTCTGCTCTCCGCTGCGGAGGCGGGAAGCCTTTCGGACAGGATTTATTTTGTATAGTCTTCCACGCAAACTGGATCCCCCTCCCCTCGCAGCCCTTCCCAGCCCTAAATCATATCCTCTGTAATGACATTTCATGCTTGTGTGGCGCCTTGCTTCTGAGCACCCCCAAGTGCTCCATAAATAACGGACGTCTCCGGGCCTGCTGGGAGGACACAGCAAAGCCCTGTCCGTGCCCCTGTCACTGAGGGAAGGTGGCAAACCCTTCCCGCAGCTTCACCTGGAGGCTGGGCAGGGGTTGGGGATGCAGAATCCCCTGCCTCCCTCCAGGCTTTCCTCCTGCCCCAGGCACTCTGGGGATGCCCCCTCTGTCCCTGCTCAGGTGCCCTGGGTGAGGTGCTTGGGGACCAGCAGCTGCGGGTGGTGGCAGGGGGTGCATGGCCATGGGGACCAGCAGCCGTGGGTGGTGGCAGGGTGTGCACGGCCATGCCTCCTCCCTGTAGGCCCAGGAAAGCCCCTGCCACGGCTGCAGGGCCGACCGTAGAGCCACAATCTGTTCTCCCAGCCCCATTTTTAGGTCAGCAATGGATTTGTCTGGCGCATGGTGTCCTGACACTGGAGCAGGGTGGGTGTTAACCGCATGGAAGTCTTGCTGATGATTCCAAATAATACAACGTCTTGGATTCCCTCTTCCCTGCCCAAGCCCTTTGCTGTCATCAGGTCCTCTCAGTCCTGTCCAGAGGTTTGTTCACAGCTGCAGCGTCCCAGGAGATGAAGTGGTTTTCATTGGACACCGCTTGGGCTCGGCCCAGCAGTGGGAGCAGCCCCTGTTTGTGGATCTGCTCCATTGCAGATGCACCCTGTCGGGGTGGCCGGGCGAGCCGGGTGACACTGGCTGGTGGCAGGGACCCGCTGGTGGCTGGTGTCACATCTGCACGCCGGCAGCTTAGCACAGGATTTTCACTGCGCTGAGTGGTTTTGGAGGCTGTCTCAAGCTGTCTACTGGATTCTTCTGACAATCACTCCCCTGGGATGAGGCTTTCTAGCTTGCCTCGCAGCTGCAAAGCCGCAGTCCAAGGCCCGGCCCGTGGCGGGTCCCGGTGCTGAAGCGGTGACATCTGCCCGGGAGCCGGCAGTGCTGCAGCTCCGCTGCGTCCTCGGGGCAGCCCTCAGCCTGTGTGGGGGTGCGGCCATCACCGCTGGGGAGAGGAGCAGTGCTCCTATGGCCTGATCTGTGCTGGGTGTGCAGGGTGGGCCTGGGGAGACCGCTCCTGCGGGTGACGGTCCTGGCAGAGCTCGCTCCAGCTCCCACTCGTGCCCTCACAACCCTTCGCNAGTCTTGCTGATGATTCCAAATAATACAACGTCTTGGATTCCCTCTTCCCTGCCCAAGCCCTTTGCTGTCATCAGGTCCTCTCAGTCCTGTCCAGAGGTTTGTTCACAGCTGCAGCGTCCCAGGAGATGAAGTGGTTTTCATCGGACACTGCTCGGGCTCGGCCCAGCAGTGGGAGCAGCCCCTGTTTGTGGATCTGCTCCGTTGCTGCTCGGGGTGGCTGGGCAGGCCGGGTGACACTGGCTGGCGGCAGGGACCCGCTGGTGGCTGGTGTCACATCTGCACGCCGGCAGCTTAGCACAGGATTTTCACTGCGCTGAGTGGTTTTGGAGGCTGTCTCAAGCTGTCTACTGGATTCTTCTGACAATCACTCCCCTGGGATGAGGCTTTCTAGCTTGCCTCGCAGCTGCAAAGCCGCAGTCCAAGGCCCGGCCCGTGGCGGGTCCCGGTGCTGAAGCGGTGACATCTGCCCGGGAGCCGGCAGTGCTGCAGCTCCGCTGCGTCCTCGGGGCAGCCCTCAGCCTGTGTGGGGGTGCGGCCATCACCGCTGGGGAGAGGAGCAGTGCTCCTATGGCCTGATCTGTGCTGGGTGTGCAGGGTGGGCCTGGGGAGACCGCTCCTGCGGGTGACGGTCCTGGCAGAGCTCGCTCCAGCTCCCACTCGTGCCCTCACAACCCTTCGCGGATGGGAGGGATGGCTCCGCACACTGACGGGGCAGAGCCCTCTGGGGCTCGAGTCTGTGGGCACTGCCACAGCCCCCACGCAGAGCAGGCCCCATGGCCCACGCTGCCCTCCGGGGATGTGGACATGGAGCTCTGCCAGCCCCGCCAGGCTTGGTTTCCTTCTCCTAAAGGCATCTTGGGTAAAAAGGCTGAAATGTGAGGGAAGGTTTGTGGTAAAAAGAGGAAAAGCAAGTGCTGTCAACCTCACCTCATCTCACCTCAGTCTTATCCCACCCCACTCCATTCCATTTCATTCCATTCCACCCTGTCCCACCCCATCCTGTCCTATTTCACTCATCCCATGCTG
>WBMW01004499.1:265453-299672 GCA_013396635.1 Penelope pileata | reverse complement strand
ACCCCATCCCATCCCATCCCATCCCATCCCATCCCATTCCCTTCTCCTCGAGGTGTCCATGCCAGCCCCCCTTCACAGAGCTCCCCTTGCCAGTGCCGACCCACCGGTGGTGGAGGCCCTTTGGAGCATTTTGCTAACCAGGATGTGCGTCGGTGAAAACAGAAACCTAATAAGTAAGATAAGGAGACGATTTATAATGGAGTTTGTGAACTTTAGGAAAGAGCTTTACAGCCAGTTTTTGCAGACCACACAGGGAGAGGTTATACTCTCCAAAACCTTGGAGATTTTTTAAAAAATATTTTTATATTTAAAAAAAGAGTTTCCAAGAATTAAATAACACGAAAGTGTATGAAATATGATGTAGGGAATGTTCCCATTGCTCTCACATCTGAAGTTAATTTGGGAGACGCTCTGAATAGCTTTTTAAAGAGTGGATAAACATTGGCATCGAAAGTGTAAATAAAGTTACCAGACAAAGCGGCCGTTCAAAGCGAATTGTCTCTGGGATATTGGCCGGGTAGTTTTAATGGCTACATACAGGAAAATTTAGAGATAAAATAAGGGCCTTGCTGATTAACTTGGGGCTGAGTTTCTCTGCTTCGTCTCCCTCTCATGATGTCGAGTTTGAGCAGCACCGGCAGCTGCTCTGAAATGGTTCTTACCCGAGGGGTCCCGTGCCCGTGGGACTCTGGAGGCCCCTCCATGCCGCTGCCCTGCACCTGATCATGGACGGCTTGTGTCGGCTGCTGAGGAGTGAGGCCTTTTTGTTTGTTTCCTTGTTTTGGCGCTGGGATGGCCTGCCAGCATGCAGCAAGGGACAAGAGGGGAGCCTCCCAGAGCTCCGGTCACACACTTCCAAGCAGGAGCTGCTGAAGGTCCAGGTTTTAATTTAGTGAGCGCTGATCCCATGGGGGACCTGGCTGTCCTGGGGTGAAGGGCTGAAGAGAGCCTGGCGCAGAGCATCTCTGAAAAACCTGGCTGCTGCAGCAGCTGGGGACAGGAGCGGTGCGTGGGCCAGGGTCAATGGTCACAGCGTGTTCTCCCACAGCACTGTGCTGTGTCAAGGGCTGCTGCTGCACTTGAATATACAGAGCAGAGTCAGAGCTCCTTCACCCGAGACCTTGGTCATGGCCCACATGCTTCGTGAGCGCGATGCTCAGTGAAGCCCTGCAGGCAGGGTGACAGCAGTGGCAATGAAAATGCGCTCAGTGTAAAGCCAGCTCTGGGCTGTCCAAGGGCAGATTGCGTGCTTTGTGGCTGGCTATACCACAGTAAATAATCACCTTTAATTTTGTATTTATGTCTTTATGACTTTGTTTCACTTTCCAGAAAGAAGGAGTCTTGATTACGGTACGCTGCTTCAGCTCAGTGGACTGTGGATGCTCTGTGCTGCTGATTTTCCACCTCTGTGACTGCTCCGTGCTTCTTGGCAGGTCCCACAGGGGAGGTGTGTCCATTTTTAAGGTTAAAAACTTACACCTGGTGGGACAGCAACCTCTCTCTGCACGGTAGGTGTGCTTCCATTCGCTCTGACTGCAGGACTCTCCATCCACGGCCACTGCTGAGCTAACAGGCCCAGCCCTGGGGACACGAGAGCTGCACCCTGCCTAAGCCCAGCCTGGGGAACCCCAGGGATCCAACAGGTCCATGTCAGTGTCACCAGAGCTGGGACCCCCACTGCAGCACCACACAGAGCTGTGACAGCCTGTGACAAACCTCTGTTGTGTCAAATCCTGAAACCCGGGCACCAGAGGAAGCGAGCTGGTTGTAAGATCAACACGTTGCTTTGTAGGCATCACTGGGTTCTTTTTAAATTCAACAAGCTACAAAGCATCTCTGTGCTGAGGTGGAGGCGATGCTATGGGATCCTCTTGCTGGGCTGGATGGCACCGTCGTGTCCCACCGGGGCCGTGCCCACAGCCCCATCTCACTGCGAGCCCACAGAGCCTGTGTGTGCTGCCTGGGACCTGCTGTAACCCACAGCCCGGATGGCCTGCTCGAAGGTTTTCCCCTCTTCGCTGAGCAGATTTAACGTGGGAGGTGTTAAGATGGATAAACTTGGGAGGACCAGTTTACTCTGTCCTTTCCCTGCGTATAATAGGGGTTAACAACAGCCATAACTCTTCTGGCCTATATTTTTTTTCCAGCCTTGACTCCAGAGTCTCTTTCCCAAGCGATAAAGAGCCAACCCTGCTTTGGTGGCTCCCACAGCGCTGCCGTTAACCACAGGGCAGCAGCTCCCACCGCCGGGACATCCCCACAGGGCAGCAGCTGGAGGGAGCGCCCTTCCCTGGAGACTGTGGCAAGGGTTTTGCTGTAAATAACTCGATCATTGCCCTGGAACTCCTCCTTTGCTAGGGACTTGTCTGCAAACAGCGGCGGATTTGTGATCAAGAACCGGGATTCCTGATGGAGGTTTCACAGCTGCCCTGGAGGAGGTGGAGGAGGAGGAGGGTCTGGCAGCGGGGTGCCAGCCCGGCCCCGCCAGCCCCAGCACCACGCGCGTCAGGAGGCATCGGCCTTCGTGCCACTTGTGTAAACGATTACAGCAAAGGGCAGAGGTTAAACACAGCACATGTGTGGCATCAATTAACAGGATTTCAAGGTCTCCGGTGGAGTTTCTGTTCAAATCTCTTGCGGCAGGTTTGGTTTTCTTAACCCCTTGGATGCTGTGCAGTGGGCAGCCCTGGCTCTGCCCGCTGCCTGCAGGGAGGATGGGCTCGTGCTGCTGCGTGGCTCCTGGGACCATGCTGGGAGCGGCCTCTGCCAGCTCGGGGACATCTTTCAGCCCATGGGAGGAGCAGGAAGGGATGCCCCTGTCCCTGCAGGAGCTGCCCCTCAGGGCACCCCAGGGGCTTGGGATTTGCTTTGCCCGTGGTGGCTGCCTGTAAAATGGACAGCGCAGGGCCCAGCTTGCTGCGGAGGACCAGGCTGCCAGGGCGATTGGGCGAGAGCTGTGATCCAAAAACTGGGAAATCTGGGAGGAAGAATCTCGCTTGGGAAGTGTCACCACTTCTGCCAGCATGAGGCAGCGTGCTGTCACCGAGCACAGGGCTGCTCCCAGCAGCACAGCCATCAGCAGCACCTCTCCTCCCAGCTCCGTGGCAGTGCTGGGCTTGGGGACAGGAGGGGTGGGAGGGACAGCAGCGTCCCGGCCTGCGCTGCATGTCCATGGCTGTGTCCCGATGGGGGCCGGTGGCTCCTCCAGCAGCAAGGTGCCACCTCGAAGCACCACGGCTGTGCAGGGTGCCCTGTGCTCCTCCTCGGGGCCGAGCTCTTGGAGCTGTGGTGCTGGAGGGGTTCCACTATGCTTGGCTGGGGGTTTTTGGCCAGGAAAAGGAAGGTTTTAGCTCCCATGGCCATGGAGGAAACCTGAAAATGTGATTCTAGCGTGGCCTGAAGGCTCATAAACTTCAAGGCAATTAAAAAAAACTCTCAAACAAACCCAACCTGAACTGTCCCAACCTGGCTGGGTGTGCAGTTCTTTCCTCTGCACTCACGAAGTGATCGTCTGCTGTGAGTGGGTGTTGCAGAGGGGAATCTTGCCCGGAGGTCTTGTTGCCTGCGGTCCTGGTGCAAGGGCCAGAGCCCTGTGGGGGCTGTCAAGGCTGCAGTGTCCCAGGGCCGTCCCCAGGCTGCAGCTGCTCCTGCGCCTGCGTGTCCTTGGCATCAGGTTCCCGGGGCACACCTCTGTTTTGGGGAGAGGAATAATTTCAATCCCCTGAGTTAAAAAAACCCAAACATTCAAAAGTACTGGAAAACCATATGTTTTAGATATCATTTGACGAGAGATTTAGGTGTATTTTTAAGTCCTGGATACCGTTCAGATGACCAAAATCTTTCCTTAGAGAAGGAGCGGCTCAGCTCCTCGGTGCCTGGTCCCTTGGGGACACTTCTGGATGAAAGATGGGTTTGGCCCAGCCGACTCCACATGAACATCCCACTGTTTGCTAGCAAACCTGTAAAAATTGTGGTAATCCCCTTGATCTGAAACAAATGGGCTCTGCTGTCTGGTGCTGATTTTATTATCAGACACTGCTTAGTATCATCCCACGGCCTGGACTCGTGCCGAAGACCCAACGTCACAGCGTTGTGTGCTGGCCATGAAGGGCTGCGCTTTGCTCGGGAGAAGTTCTGGTTCCTGGCATGCGTGTGCCACCCAGGGCGTGCACAGAGGTCCTGCTCTGCAGGACCCAGGGGGCACAGGGAGCCCCGAGTGGCTGCGGGCTGTGCTGTGCTGAGGGCAGCTCTGTGTGCCTGGGATGCCAGCGAGCAGCCCTGCACCTTGCCCGCAGCTGAGCCTCAGCCCCGAGCCCCGAAGCCCCACGTCCACCTTGCGAGCCTGGCCTGCTTTGTTTTGATTCCACATTTGTTTCCTCCCCTGGGAGGGTCTGACACGGCTTTTACCTCTCTGTGTGTCAGTGCATGGCCTCCCTACTGCTGTGAATTAGCCCTGACCCGCACTGCCCTCCTCCGCCAGCGTGAGCACTGGCCCTTTCACCTTCTGGGGGCTTCTAAGCCCCCATGGCTGTGCAGAAAGGAGTGTCCTTGGGGGGAAGCCCTCCCTTGTTACCTCCTGAGGAAAGGGAACACCCCACGCCGAGGTGCTGCACGTGCTGGGATGTTAGCAGGGTCTGGGAGGAGCTGCTGGCACACAGCGGGTTGGCACCATGCTGGAGGTGCCCGAGGGGTCACCGGCCCGGTGTGGGCTCACAGGGCAGCTCTGTGCTCGGCTCTGGCAGCTGCAGCCGTAGTGCTGACAGGAGGAGCAGCATCTCAGCATGGCTCAGCTCTGAGGGCTGCAAGGTCACCGCCTCAGGTCCCCTTCCCAGGAGCCACCCTGCTTCTTCTCCGGCCTGCAGAGGTGTTAGGGCTGAGCAGGGCAAATCCTGGCTGCCATGCTCATGTAGGGCTGCACGGGCTGCAGGTTTGCGCCCATCAGAGGTGGGAGGCACAGGGAGGGTTAGGGCCTGGCTGGGCTCCTTGGGGCGATGGGGTCGGTGCCCTTTGCTGCTGTCCCTTAGGGAAGCACTGGGGAAGGGGGGGTGTGAACACAGAGCCTTCCTCTGTGCCGTGGGTGCAGGATGGGCTCCCTCCCTGGGTGCCAGCCAGGTACCAGCTCTCTGGGAGGGACGCTCCACACCGGTGAGAGAGGGGCTCGCAGCCAGCACCTCCTGCTGCCACCGTGCTGCCGCCACCCCTGGCCCCACTGCTGCTGGCACCTCCAGCAGCACCACGGCTGTGGCAGTCGGAAAAGTTTTCTTTTCCCTGAGATTCTAAAAAATACATTTGATTCTTTGCTCAGGAGGGAGAAGCAGAGGTCACCCCCCACCAGCAGCTCACCCCATGGGAACAATGGGACACACAGTGGCGGGGCTGCCGCTCCACGGCCGCGTGAGCGGGTGCCGGTGGGATGGCTCTGTGGGAGACCCCCCAGAGCACCTCGAGGCATCGCTGCAGGACCTCTGTGTGCACGGGGGCTTTGGTTTGTTTGTTTTGTGAGTGCGTGTGTGCGGTGTGCATTAGCCCTGCTGTCCTTAGGATAAAGAAGTGCTTTCTGAACATTTTCTCCTTGCCCCCTCCTGAGCTTCCTGGCTCTGACCAGATCTGTTTCCTCCATGTGGGAGGCAGCTGCGTTGGGATCAGCAGCTGCACTTCTCCCCTGCTCCGTGCTGTTGGGGACATAGTGACACAATGAAGATGTGAAGCGCTCCTCGCTCCCAGGCCTGGTGCTAGGGCTTTGTGCGCGGGGCCGTCCTGGCCCCCTGCTCTCCAGATGCCCATGTGGGGTTTTCTGTCCAGCTGTGGGGGAGAAGCACTGCTCAGAGCTACGGTGGCACTCGGGACTGATGTGGAGCAGGAACCGCTGCTCCGTGGCTGTGAGGCGTGCTCCCCTTGCCTCACACCTGTCCCAGCAGAAGGTAACAGTCTGCGCGAATGGAGGGTGGCCCATGGGGTGTCTGGATGTCACCTTCCCTCGATGCCAGGTGGCCTCCAGACACCCGAATGGCCCCGTAACTCCCTGTGCCTGGCAGATGCTGCTGCAGCCACCACGCTGCCACCTCACCTGTCCCTGGGTCCCCAGCCATGTCCCCATGTCAAACTGCAGCACCCCAAAGCCCATTGGGGTGCAATGAGCACATCGCTGCTGCTGTTGCTGCAGGGTGCAGACTTCCCCCGGTCTAGGAGAGAAGCTCCGCGGGGCTGGGATGGAGCGGAGCTGAAAGTGGTGCTGGCGGGGGGGCAGCGCAGGGCCCTGCGGTCAGTGGGTGACACCGAGCCGGAGCCGGCACGGACCGTCCCCGCGGGGCTGCGCTTCCCCGGCGCGCGGGGAGGTGGCGGCAGAGGCCCTGCGACGGCGGCGGGGGCGCGCCCGGGGCGAGCGAAGCGGGTCCAGGACCCGGGCCCGGCCGCGGGGGGAGGGGGATGCTCGGCGCGCCCCCGGCCCCGCTCCTCGCGCTGTACCTGGAGCCGTGCCCGGAGCCGTGCCTCGGCCGCGACTGCCTTTGCGGGGCAGAGGCACAGCGTTAGAATCCCAGCATCGGAGGGTCAGAAGCTGCTTTAAGGGCCTGCTGGGTCATCTCGGCCCCTGCTCGGCTCCGTGCTGGGTCCGGGGGAGAGCCTGGGGCCATGGGAATGCCACGGGAACAGCCCGTGAGGCTTCGGGGCTGTTAGAGCTGAGTTTGAGCCCCGCTCGCAGCCTGGCCCGCTGCCCACAGCCCAGCCAGCCCTAATCTGGGGCTGTACACTGCCCATGTTTAATGAGGTATTGTATACGAATGTGTCTGACTGTGTGTATGCACATGTCCCCAGCTCCGGGTGTCTTGCTCAGTGTTTGCATCTGTCTGTTAGCAGCTTTGGGCATCTGGGGCTGCTCCCCTCGCCTGATTAAAGATCTGCCCAGCAGCGTGTTTGTGTAGCTGCAGATCTTATCGCATGTGTCTGCGGCTGCACGTGGAGGTGTTCACAGCTGATGGCATTTGCACATGCATGGGTCATGCCGGGCTGTCGATGACGCTTCTTCCACCATGGGGATGAGTGGAGCGATGGGGATGGCTGGGTCCAGCCCAGGTCCCCTGCACACAGCTATAGGGACCCCAGCCCCCAGCCCATGTGCTGCCCATAGTGCTGCTGCCTGGAGGCGGCTCGGGATGCACCCCCCAGCTCTCACCCTCTGTCGAGAAGAACCGAGTGTGTGTGCTGGGAAACACCCAGTGGTGGGACTGTCCCTGCCAGGGCAAAGCCCTCCCTTCCCTGCCCTGTGGCCACAGGGGTGTTTGGCTGCAGATATTTACTGAGCAATTTGTGTTCAATTACAGAAGCCGGAAGGACTGGGGGGATTTTCCTTCTGGTTTTCTCTCAGCTGAAGCCAACTTCTCCAAATTACAACATAGGAAGCATCTCATTAGTGGGAAGTGAGGTCTCCAAAACACAGAGCTCACAGAAGCCAGCGGTGCAGGGATGTGGGCTGTCTGGAGCACACGAGGGTGAGCACTTGACAGCACCTGACTGCATGCCATCATCTCACCTATGGCCGCCTTCCCGAGCCAAGTCCTCCCCTGAGGCACCTGAGTGGAGAGGAGAGGTTTCTGCTGGCTGCCAGCTCCTCACTCAATGTCCCCATTCCTTCACATCTGCTGAGCTGAAGTGCCTCCTCCTGCCCATGCCTGGAGGCTCCGGGTGCCTGGGTGGGGCCAGTGGGGCCGTGCCAGCCCCACACCGGGGTCCCGGAGCTGGGGACCTCATCTCCTCGTGCCCACAGAGAGATGAATGGCCAAGGGCAAGGAGGCAGGCAGAGGGATGGACTGGGATGAGACGGATGATGGAGGTGCCTCCTGCCCAGGTCTGGGGCTGGCAGAGAGGCAAGGGAGTGCAGCTGGCAGCTGTGCCTGGGCTCACAAGGCTGTGAGGCAGCTTTCCTGCCAATGATGAAATGCCCTTCCAAAACTGCTTTCCTGGATAGAGCTCACATGCAGTCTGCTGAGCCAGCTTCTTCCAGCAGCTGGGCCAGAGCTGTAGAGGGGGGGGCACGAACCCGGCACCCTGCCCTGGCGGTGGGGTGCAGGGGTGCACGCATTGCCTGTCGCTGCCATGCAGGAGCGAGGAGCGGGCATACTGGGTGCCCTGGGGACCTGTGCCATCGCGCTGGCTGCCAGCCCTCGTTTTGAGGCACCTGCTGTCCCCTGCCAACCTCCCATCTGCTTCTGCACCAGGGCCAGCCAGGGGTCCCAGTGTGGCCCAGCCGCTGAGCGGGGGACCCTGGAGCCTGCAGGCTGGTGACAGCAGTGCCTGGGACAGTGCCCCAGCCTGGCCTGGCTGTGCCGCTCTGCTTCCTTTCTCTGTTTCCTGATGGCTGCTATTTCAAGGTTGAATTTGATGAGCTTCATCTTCCTGCTGGGTGATCTCAGGATGACTTTGTCTGCAGCCCTGCTCTGCCTCCTGAAACCATTCCCAGTGCAAGCATCGGGCTGGGCACAGGCTCCCCTGAGCTCGGATGGGGAAAGCCAAGCCTCCTGTGCCAGCCCAACCACACCGTGTCCCCATCCTGCAGTGACCCTTGTGGCAGAGGGTCATCCAGGTTGCTGTGACACAAGTGGCACAGCTGGTCTGGCTGGTGGCCCGAGACCAAGCCAGGCTGCCATGGAGCTCCCTGCTGCTCCTGCACAACGAGAGGAGGGGGATTCCTCCCTGCCCAGCGGTGTGGGATGTGGCCGTGCCCATGGGGGGCTCCCCCCTGGGATAGATGGGTCCCCGAGTGCAGCCCCACGGTGGGGGGTGGCAGGGAGATGGGACAGCCCCACGCTGCCTCCCGGCCCCGCTGTCCCGTTCGTCACCCCGCCATTCATCGGGCCAGACAGATGCCCCCAAATAAAGGCTGCCGTGATTGATACCCAAAGACAATGGGGTGGGAGGGGCCAGAGGGGCTCCTCATGAATAAGCATGAAGGTCTTTGGACACAGCTTCCTCTCTTCACAAAATGGGACTGATTGTGTGGCAGGCATTTAAAATTCAGCTGTGGTCGGCCCGTCTTCCAGTGCCCCCCAAACCGCCGAGGTGCTCCATTTATTTAATAATTTCCCCTCCTCCCCTTTTGCGCTCGCTCAGCGACAGACCTGGGCCCTTTCACGCTTTGTCCTCCCTCTTTCTTTCGTTCTTGCTCACGCNGGGGGCGGTGGCGGGGGCCGCATCAGGGCCTCTTCTGTGCCTTTGGGCAGCCAAGCGCCCAGGGCTGAGGGCAGTGGTGGTGGCATGAGGGTGCCCCTGTGCCCCCCNGCTCTCTCTCTCTCTCTTTTTTATCTTCCTTCCTTTTCCTACTCCTTGTTTCTTTCTCTCTCTGGCTTTTGTGCAGGGGGCCGTGACGAATGGCTCAGAAAAGAGGGTGCTGTGAGAAACTGGATCTGCGCTGGCGGAGTGGGTGGTGAGGACTTGGTGCACGGGGCGAGGGGGGTCCGGGGGCTCTGTGCGGGGCTGGGGGCGGTGGCGGGGGCCGCATCAGGGCCTCTTCTGTGCCTTTGGGCAGCCAAGCGCCCAGGGCTGAGGGCAGTGGTGGTGGCATGAGGGTGCCCCTGTGCCCCCCGCCCGTGGGGATCCAGCCCTCCCACCCCCCTGCATCTCCACCGCTGGCTCTGTGTGGCCACCAAGGAAGGGCTGCCCCACTGTGTCACCTAACGCAGCGAGACACAGCCCCAGGCAGAGCTGCTGCAAATTGGGAAGATGCAGGAGGGAGGTTGTAGTGGTTTTGGTGGAGGGCTCCTTGTCCAGGGCTTGTAGAAGCCCTGATGTGCTTCTGTCCAGACCAGGATGGTCTGGCCGAGCAGTGCCACTGCTGCCGCTTGCTGCAATCTGTGCCAATGTCCCCGATGGCTGCTGCAGCCCCGCTGCCTGCACGCACCTGCTCCCTCAGAGGGACCGAGGAGCCAGCAAGGAGCCTGGGGCTGGTGGCACCACCGTGCGCAGCAAGCTGCCTGCCGTGTGCTGGGACTGCGATGCCCTCACCCTCAGGAAGGCCAGAATACAGCCGAGGGGTGATAAGAGCAAGGGCTGAGCGCAGGATGGCTCTGCACACTGCGCTGCTCTTGGTGCTGCAGGGCCCATCGCCAGGGTGCTCAGGGGTCTGCGGGAGGACACAAGGAGAGGGAGCATCCCCAATGTGCATCCTGCACTGTAACCACTGCACCGGGGCAGTGCTGAAAGCCCCCAGGCAGCTCTGCCAGCAGCTCCTTGCTGCCCCTTCCTCACACCCCATGTCCCCCAGCCCCAGCTCTCCATCCTCCCCCCAGGCACGGGTCCCGCTGTCCTGCTGCCTGTGGCAGGGGCCGGCCGGCCAGCAGCCCACAGGGGATGGGCCTGGCAGGCTCCAGCAGCAGGAGGGCTCCTGCATTACAATCTAGTACAATCTGTCCCCCTTCCCGCTGCCCAGCGGTAGAGGAGACGGTTACTGTTTAATCCCATTTGACAGCTCTTTCATCATCTGCCTGCCTCCCTCCAGCTTCCCGTGGTTCCTCCAAGGCTCCTTTGTGGCCGTAATCAAAGCCTGGTGAGTGATGGCCATTCCGGGGGAGGGAGGGAAGGGACAGCGGAGGGTGTCTCATCCACTGGGGGGGCGAGGGAGCGTGGCCTGGAGAGCTGCTGGGGACAGGGACGGCAGGATGCAGGGTGTGGGGTGATCCACTGCACAGCTCCCCTAGGCACAGCTACGGGTGGTGGTGCTGGGGGTGGGCACAGCATCCCCAGCACCGGGAGCTGGGTAGCATTGCACTGCTCCATGCAGCTCTGCTTCAGGGCATGGACTCAGCACCCAGCAGTGCCACCAGGGAATCAGGAGCATCATCTGGGCCCGACCCTTCCTAAAGTCACTGTGGTTTTTGTCACGGGTTTCAGTAAGCATTGGACTGTAGTGCTCTGCAAAGGCAGAGCTAAGCAGTTTGGGGCTTTGTCCCCCATCTACTACCAGGCAGACCGGGCGTGGTGTGCAGGAGGATGGCTCGGCACCCAGCTCAGTGCCTCCTGGGCTGATCAGGCAAACTGCAGGGTCTGTACCAGCACATCTCCTGGCTTGGGAGCTGGGAAGTGTGGGAACACCCTGAAAATGTGCAGCTGTGCTGCTGCCCCGGCCTGAGACGGCTGCCCTGAGCCTCCCGACCGAGGGGCAGCCAGAGGCAGGCCCTGTGCTTCCCAGGGAGGCAGCCTGCACCCGTGGGTTATCGCCGGCATCAGGGCTCGCTGACGGCGCTTCCCGAGAACACATGTTCCCTCGTAAACCCGGGATCCGCTTATCTCAAAGGGCACATCCGACAATTAGCTTATCTGCTATGAAAGTGAGGAACAGCTTTAGTTATCTGCCCGGCTTCCGCAAGCTGAAAAAAAGGGGAAGGAGCCCCTGGAAGGACGAGGCCCGTACGCGATGCCCTATAAATAAAGTGACTGTGCCGTGAGCGTGCTGCGGACAGGCTCCATGTGCTTCGGTGGGGAGCTGGAGGTGCCCCCAGTGTTAAGGACAGCGGGTGCTTCCCGGTGTCAAACACTGCCTTCGGCTGCTGGCAGCTCTGCCAAGCCATTCCAGGCTGGGTGGTAATATTTCCAGGGTGGGCTGCAGCCTCCGATTAAATTTTGGGGAAAAATCTCAGTCAGATAGCCAGGCTGTTTCCAAGAGCAAGGGTACGGGAAAATAAAACATTTGTCCTTATTTTGTTTTAAAAATCTGCCTTTTGAAGCAAGAGCTTGAGATTTGGCAAGTAGGGAAGGGAGCGAGGCTGAGATTTGTCTTGTGTCCCTGGAATATACTCAAATTTGACCAAGTCAGAACACTTTATTTGGGAAAAAATGCTCTTAGCACGCGCTGGCCATGGAAGTGGCCTCTGCTCGGAGGTGCGGGTTCCCCTGCGCAGCTCCCACCCCACCAGGGCACATCTTGGGCTGCCGGCGCTCCTGCCCTGGTGCTGCTGCTTGCTCGGCTCCTGCAGCAACATGGCAGCGGTGGTAGTGCCCGTTTTCCTTCTTCCCAGATCAACATTCATGGCTGCATGGTGCTGCTGCCTCTGAAAAAGGGCTGTGCTTGCTGAGCCTGTGGCGTGGGGCTCAGGGGGATGTACAGTGAGATCCCTTGTGCTGTGCCACATTCAACACAATTTGGGGTGATCCACAGCGTTTTTCTCTTGTCCCTCAGCCATCCGGCTGGAATCACACACGTAGCGAAGCGCAGTGTAGGCAACCCTGCGCTGCAGTGAAGCCATCCTATGGCTGACAGACACCAGGGTGCTGTGGGGAGACTGGAGCATGGTGGCTGTGGTGCTGGCCCCACACCCCTTCTCCCCATCCCCATCGGCTACTGTGGGCACAGAGGTGCTGGCCAGAGCAGGAACACAGCAGCCCCTTGGCAGTGATGGGCACCCGGCTCCGAGCAGCAGGCCTGAAACGGCCCATGGAGGTTGGAGAGGAGCCTGTCAGAAGCGCTAGTGACAGTCTGGAGCCTGGCTGTGGGGCCAGGTGACCCCAGGCTTCCCTCGGGCGTGCTCCTTCCCAGGGAGGCTCCAGGAGCGCGGCTGCTGCTGCACGCAGCCAGGGGATGGCTGGGACGGGCCTGCGGCCGCTGCTGCTGCTCATGGCCGCTGCCTGCTCCCCCGGCCCGGCCCGTTCCCCCTGCTTGCCCCAAAATCTGCATGAAGAAAAGAATGTCTTGTTTGCAAGCTGAAAACTAGAGATGATTTATATGTTTATAAGCCCAATTCTGGCTCTCTTTATTTTGGCAAAGGAATTGTTTGCATCTTTTCAGAATTCCTTCACCCAAACCACTCATTAGATATGAATTTCAAAACAGCCGGAGGGAGCGAGTGACTCAGGGGAATTAGCAAATGGCTTCGCAAAGCTTTTTACATCAAGGCCGGCAGCTTCCTTCCAGGCCTCGATGTCAGCGGCCCAGCAGACATTGTCACCAGCACTGGGCCAGCGGCCTCGACTCGGCGGGTGCCTCCGGGGACCCGGGGCTGTGCAGGTGCCTCCGCCATGGGGACCGCAGCCCCAAGAGGATGGCCAGGATCCAGCGGCTCCCTCCTGGCGGTGTCAGTGTCCGCGGGGTGCTGGGCTGCAGGCTGGGGTGGGAACATTCCCGCACGGCCTCGCACCGCACCGTGGGCACATGGGGACTTGTGGAGAGCGGCTGTGAGGAGGGGTCAGCTTGAGGCCTGCGCGCAGGGGATGCCCACAGGAGTGGTGCTGGGCTGTGGGGAGGCCTGAGGGCCACAGGCCATGCTGCAGGGCCCAATCGCTGGGGGTCTGCCTGGCAGGGCCTCCTCCACCCGCAGAGCCGAGGAGCTCCCTCCCTCCCTCCCTCCCTGCCGCGTGCTGCCCGCTCCTCCGAGCAGGGCCTGGCCCTTGTCTGGCGAGTGGAGATGAAAATAAACTCCGGTGAAGGGTCCTTTAACTTTCTCTACTCGAGTGAAAATAAATGCGATTTCCCCGCCACCCGGCCCTGTAAATTCCCCTCACTGTGAAATATCTTCCAGATATAGTAAAGAGACGGCTTTTGGCTATTTTTTTAAACATCTTTAACTGCTGTATATATTTCCAGGGAGACGTAATAAGCGCTACAGCTAATTTATCTGCATGTACTGTAAATATTTTCAGGAGATAGCAGAAAGGATTTCAAACACATGGCTGGGGGATTGGCACACAGCGTGGCGGGTGGGAGGGACGCCCTTAACCCCTCGCCTGCTGCTCCCCTCCGCGGGCGTCCCCGTGCCCTGGCAGCAGGGCCCCCCCCCGCAGGAGGAGCAGGGGCTGCTGCACCCCCACCCCGCTCCAGCTGACATCCCCCGGGTCTGGGTGCTGCTGTGAGGTGTTGTCCTGCTGCTGCCAGCATGGGATGAGCTCTGGAAAGGCCGCGGTCTCAATTTTAACCTCTGTGAGTGCCCTGCAGTCTGGGGGCTTCCTCAGGGGTCCCAGCCCCACAGGAGAGGCCAGAGTGTCTGTTAACCCTGAAGTGGGGTTTGCATTTTGTCTTGGAGGGATGCTCATGCTGTTCCTCCTGACTTCAGACAGTTGTCTCCTCCCAGCTGACCGACCACATCACCTCTGTGTGCATCCTGCTCCTGGCCCCATCCACAGTGCTGGGACCCGTGCTGGGGAGAAGTCCCGGGGGGGTGAGGGCACCCCTGTGCCACCCCCAGCACACATGGGGAGCATGGCACTCAGGGCAGGTCTGGGTGGGCGATGGGGAGCCGGGTGGGGAGCACAGCCATGTCCTCCTGCCTACCTGTGCCTGCTGTCAGCAGGAAGCATGGCAAAAAGCACAGTGGACTCTGCCTGCTCCGAAGCAAGCTCAGCCCTGTGTTCCAAACAGCCTGTCCTGAAGCTGGGGGTCACCATGTCGGGATGCTCAGCACGCGGAGGGGCTGTGCATCATTGATCCTACAGCAGGCAGCCCTTGCTGCTGCCCCGTCCCTAGGGGCACCCAGGGGACCCTCAGAGCTGGTGGCTGTGGGTCCCCCACCACGTCCCTGTCTGCTGCTCCCACTGCACCTGCGTGATGCGGGCTCTGCTGCGGATTCCTACTTGTACCGAAGGAGCTGTAGCCTAAGCTTGTGATTTGTTTCCAAGCCTCATTTCTTCATGATGTAATTTAACACAGAGTGAGAAGTACCTATTGGCTTGGAGCCCACCCTAAAAGCCATAAAAAGGAGATAAAAGCCTTTAAATGCTAAGCCTGTCCGAGGAGACAATAAAAGGCAAATGTCTTCCCAGTTTTATGTCTATGCCTTTTACTTGATTTATGGAGTTTTCACCATATTCCTTCATGGTTTGTGGCTCTTCAAGCTGTTTGGCTGTCGTAAAAGGACCGTGGAGCAAAGCGCACCCACTGGACGCTGCTTGGTCTCGAGGTCCATGCAGGTCCCACTGTGGTGCCCCAGGTCCTGCTCACAGCAGAGATCCTCCACCCATGGACAAAGAAGCGGAGAGCACAGAGAAAGGGCCAGAATGTTTCTGCTCAGCCTCCTCGCAACCAGCAACGTTTTGGGGAGAGAACTGCAAAGAGGATCCAGATGGGGAACTGCAGCTTCTCCCTGCGAGCAGGGCAGTGCTCTCTTTGGGGACGCACGGCCCCGTAGGAGGGCAGGGGCAGCCCAGAGCCATGCGAGGGGCTCAGAGCCGGGGACCGTGGCCATCACGCAGCTGGAGCGTGCAGATCTGGAGATCGTCAGCCCAGGGGCTGGATGCGTGCATGCCTGTCGGGGCAGGGATGTGAAAGCAATTTCTCTCAGTAAAACAATGCTCCCCTCCGCTGGTTCTTTCGGAAGTGGAGCTGTGAGCCCAAACGTCCTCAGCTGACTCTGGTGGTGTGCGGCCTCCTTGGGGGAGGCTCTGCGGGAGCCTCAGGGAGCGGGGCAGCCATGGAGCTCTCAGCTGGGGTGGGAAAGCCGCACCTGACAGCCCGAGGTGCTGCACGGTGCCAGCATCCATGGTCCTGCGAGGGCCACCTGTGCCCTCCCTGTGCTGCCACATGAGGCTGTCAGACACACCTCATTTTGCAGCAAGAGGAAGGGCTTGGTGCACACAAAGTGGCACTTTTTTACCCATTTCTGACACCTCCACGCTCCAGGCTCAGGCAGTGACTCAGGGTCTCCCAGGTCTGTGCCTTGCTGACACCTCCGCTACCTCCCATGCCTGCAGCCAGCTCGAGAGCACCCCATGTGTGCCTGCGTTGGGGTGCTGGGGGAGCAATGTGGGGGAGCAGAACTTGGCTTGTCCTTAAAAGTCTCTAAAAATATATATTCTTGACTGTAAAAAAATTAGTAATTTTAAACCACAGGCAAATGCTTCACATTCCTGAGCAATGCTGCCCTCTGTTTACTGCCCTTATTGTTCTCAATGAGCTGGAACCGTGGAAATGAATATTCGCTCCGAACCCATCCTTCGCTCTAAGAAAGGAAGAGAGAAAGAGAAGGGAAAAAGTAACAAAACTGCTGAAGGAAAACAGAGTCATTCTCCCCATGATTGAGTGAAAGAATAACATGGGACCGTGGAAACAGAGCTGCCAGGGCGCAGCAATTGATTTAAAGTGGGCTCTGAATGCCGTCACCGCGGTGCTGCGAGGGGCTCAGCCCAGCCGGGGGTTGCTGCTGGGGTCCCCAAGCCCCTCCCCAGCAAGGAGCGGAGAGGAGGGGTGGGACATCTGGGGGTCTCTGGCTGGGGCATGGCGAAGGGAGGAAGATTTAAAACCCATTCTGGGGCTTCCTGTGCTTAGGTTATCTCAGGCTGGGGCATTGCTTCAGACCACACAGGCACATGCCGAAATAATTTTTACTGGTTCCACAATACGACGTGCAGCACATGGACTAGGAGCCATGCTGCGCTGACACGCTGCCTCGGCACGCCTGTACGCTGCGGGGCTGCCAGGGCACGGGGCTGCAGGGGGCAGGGATGCAGGGATGATGGACGTTGGGATGTGGGAGGCTGTGTAATGGGATGCAGTGAGGGCATGTATTGGGGTGCAGTGAGGATATGCAGCAGGATACAGTGAGGATGTGTGTCAGGATGCAGTGAGGATGTCCGCTGGGATGTAGGAGGATGTGCATTGGGATGCAGTAGGATATGCAGCAGGATGCAGTGAGGATGTGCATTGGGATGCAGTGAGGATGTGTGTTGGGATGCAGTGGGGATGTGTGTTGAGATGAAATGGGAATGTGCAGGCTTTGCAACCTTGTCCTGAAGCAGACCGAGTGTTTCCAGGCTGCTGTGACCAGGGAGCAGGAAACTTGCCCGAACGACTACAGGCCTTGCCGAGGTTTTCTCTCCCCAGAACATGAACCCATTGCCTGAGGGTTGGAAGGAGCAGCAAAACTAGCTGAGCTTTGGGCTTTGCCCCAGGCAGCTCCAAAGCCCCGTTCTGGGGAGGACTGGGAATCCGGCACTGGGGTGCAGTCATGGAGTGAACAGGGACCCACACTGGGTACAGGCAGGGAGCGTCTGCTGTCACCCTGTGCTGTGGGACCTCTCTGTGGGCCCCAGCGTGGGAAGTGCTGCGGGGACAGTGCTGGGTGCCTGGGAGGGCTGCACCACCTGCGCCTTGGGGTATTGCCTTGGACAGCGTGCTGCTGGCAGCGAAATGTCCCCGTCCCTGCCGCGCTGCCTCCGTTAATCATCACATTGGGTAATTGCAGTGGCCGCGAGGGCTGGCCTGCAGGTGTGGGGCGAGCCGGGGGCCCCACGGCCGTGCAGCACCGCAGACAGCTTTCAACTGGAATAGAGTTACCGCCAGGCAGCCCAGCAATGCCAGGGATGCGAGGAATCCCCTACCTGCTTCAAAAGGACACATTCTTTATTGGCTAATTAAAAAAAGGGCAGCAGCAGGGGGATCGGTGTGCACCTGCTTGGGCAAACACCCGGCCAAGAAGGGGGTGGGGGGGGGCTGGCGGGGCAGGTGGCCAAGTGGTGAGCGGGGAAGTGCTTGCAACTGGCAGCACTGCTGGGCGCGGTGACACTGCGGTGGCATCCCCAGGGCTGCTGCTCGGGGCACCCCAGGGTGCTGCGGGGACCCTGAGCCACAGCGGCTCCGTGCTGGGCATGGGGAGGCTGCAGCCAGGTCTTCTTCATTCCATGTAGCTGTCATCTGCCACATGGGTTTGATTGAAACTGTCCCAAAGGAGAGACCCAGGCTAGGAAACACCCACACTATTTATTTATTGGCAGGATTTATTGTCAACCCGCAGTGATGCAGCCTCTGAGCTGGCTGGCACCTCTCCCTGGGGCTGCCCAGGCCTGGGTTTGTGTTGCCACTCTCCCACTGCTGCTTCCTCTTTTTTGGTTGCTGCTATTAAGTGGGAAGTATATTTAAAATCTGGGTTTTGTTCTGAATTGCTCCCACAGGGAATCAATCTCAGCAGCATTGATCTGGGCAAAATTCCCAATAGAAAAGCGGAAATGATTCTTGGAGCTGGTGAGGAGTGAGCCCCAACCTGGGCATTGCATGATCCTGCACTGCACACACGGGGACAGAGCACCTCCACAGCCTCCATTCCTCTGCTGAATGGGGATATAGCTGGCTGATGGCCTCAAAAGTCACCGGGCTGGACAGTGAGACATACCTACACACTGCATCAACCTCATTTGCTTTGGAAACTCAGCCAAAAAAGAAAGAAAAAAAAGGGTGAAACATGGTGGTAACGAGCCATTCGGAAGCTGTCAGCACAGTTTGCACACACAGAACAGCACTGATTTAATGAGATCATTTCACACCTTTAATTAAAGAGGTGCGACCAGGACCGGAAGAGCTGGGGATGGAGGATCCCAGTGGAGGAGTGGGGCTGGTGACTGTGATGATGCTGGGACAAGGGACAGATCTGTCACTGAGTGTGCAGGGTAAATCACAGCGGGGTGGCTGGGTGCAGGGGACATCCTGCCTGTGGGCCTCCATGCCAGCACAGATGGACTCTGCACAAGGGCAGGTGCTGTCCCCAGGCCCCTGTGGGACGCTGGTGGCACCTGGCCAGGTCCGGACTGGGACATGTTTCCCCTGCAGAGGCCCAGCAGGGGATCCTGGGGACAGGGAGGGGGCAGGTGGAGGAGCCCCAGCCTGGTGCCTGGGCTGCGGGTTTGGGCAGCGGCTGAAGCTCAGCTGAAGTGGGAGCTGGCTCTTGCTGTAAGCTCCCACCCCAATGCCATGCGGCTTTCTTGGGGGTCCCTTAGGTCTTCCTCCCCCATGCCCAGGGGGATGCCAGCAGCAGGGCTGGGGGCTGTCCCGACATCACCACGTCCCAACAGCGGTGATGAACGTCACTGCCTGAAGCACTGACACAGTGCCCGGGGCAGGAGCACAGGGGCCCACCTCATGGGTCACGTTCCATGCCACTGCCCAGCTGCCACCCACAGGCACTCCTTGCAGGGGACGCAGTGAGACATGCAGGCAGCAGCATGCAGCAGGGTTTGGGATGGCTCCTGGGACCCAGAGCTGCGGGGCTGATGCAGCATGGTGCCTCTGCTGCCCTGCTCTGCTCCTGGCCAGCCTGGCCCTGCCAGCATGTGGGGACAGCACCATCCTGCGTCCCTGGGGACGGGAGCTGGGGACGGACAGACACACCCTGAGCACACACATGCTTCCTCCTCTGCACCTTTCCCTTTGCTCTTGGCTCTGCCTCCCCTCCGCTCTCCACCTGGCAGTCAGGCTCTGCAAGGCCCTATGCCAGCTGAAACCAAATGTCCTCCCATCCCTCCCCGGGGATGTGGAGGCTGCTGGCAGAGCTGGAGCCCAGGTGACAGCAGAAGGGTGAGGGCAGGGGGAGAGGAGGCTCCCGAAGCTGTGCTGGAGCCGCACACCCTGATGGGATGGGCTCCTGCCTCTGCACTGCCCTGGGGCAGGGTGACAGCGTAGCCCCAGCTGTGGGGACATCCCTGAGCCCCGTGCCCAGCCCTTGCTGCAGGAGCAGAGCCACGGGATGTGGAGCTGTCTTGGCAGAGGCCCTGCAGCATCTGGGCGGACACAGATGGTGCTCGGGTGTGGGTAGGAGAGCATCAGGGCTGTCCCCACGCCATGGTCACCTGCGTCAGGGTAGCTGAAGGCTGGCATCCGCCCCAGCTGCCTCTTGCTGGACAAGCCCTGGGCATGCCATGGAGCGAGTGTGACACGTGGAGGGCTGGTGCTGTTTTGGTGTCTATGTTCCCTGCTGGGGCACTGCAGCCCATAGCTTTCCAGCACGCCCCACCTTGCCACAGGATGTGGACTCACTGCCCATTGCCTGTCCCCATCATTGCTCCCCAGGGACAACATACTGCTGCTGCTCATGCCAGCAATGACAAGCTCCTGCCATGAGCCACCGCCCTGTGTGTGCAAACCCATGCAAACGTGTCCCCGAGGCTGGCGTGCCAGCTCCATCCTACAAACACCTGCCGGTCCCCTGCAAGCACAGCACATGTGCTGCCGGCCTCGGCGTGCCCGGCACTGGGCTGGCGAGCAGCTGGGGACAGCAGCAGACTCAGGCTGTGTGCTTGACCCGTCCCCTCCCATCACACTGCTTCAGGTGACAAATCCAAAAGAAACATTTCAGGGCCAGTGCATGGGGAGCTCAGCTGTCTCCCCAAGAAGAGCTCGAAGCTGTGTGCAGAATCTGGCCAGCTTTTGCAGCACATTCAGTGCTGACCACCGAGCTGCTTGTGTCTCCCAGCTCTGGAGTGAGGGTTTGTGACTTGGCACGCCTGTGCACCGGAGCTGAGGGTGTACTGCTGGGGGAAAACGCTGGGTTTGGCTGCAGCACGAACCTGCAGGAAGCTCCCTGCTGGCAGCAGGGGGGCACAGCCTGGCAGCCAGCCCCGTGCCCCATGCCCTGCACCGTGACGTCGTTGGGTTTTCCAGCAACGCTGTGAGAAGCTGAGCTGCCCCCAAAGAGAAACTGGGGGTGGGGGAGCAATGGGAAGAAGGAGGGGGAGCTTCCCCTCCTAATTTCAATAAACTAAATGAAAGGAGTGGAAAATTGGTATTTCATGCAAAACTTGGCGAAGGTTAAACCACTTCCAGATGCTGTCTCAGAAGGTTTTGCTCCAACCTGATCTGTTGCAGATAAAGCTGTAGACACCCCTGCCAGATATTGTATTACATGCCAGAGGAGTTTCCAAGCAGCACTGAGATCCAGTCGGCATTTTGTGCTGCGTTGTCCCATAAATTGGACAGGGTGGACCCAGCAATGCCCCTGTGGCCGTGAGCCCAACCTGGGGACTGGGCACAGGGTGACTCCTGCAGGATTTTAAGGTTGGGGAAACTGAGGCATGGCCAGGCCAAGATTGGAGAGGTGCTGTGGTCCCTGGGGGCTGCCACCCTGCTCCTCTCCTGGAGCAAGGAGCTGCTGTGCCCAGTGTGGGGCCAGCACACCTGCCCGTTGCCGCCGTTCCTGTCCCCTGTGCCTGCTTCCTGCCCCCTCGCCTGCATTTCGCCCCCGCTGCCTTTCGGCCTCCGCTTGTTTTCTTAGAAGGCGGCTCCTGCACTCACCAAGCCCAACAATTTCCTGCCCGGGTGAGCGCATTCCTCTCCTCCATTGCAGGTCCCTCCCGCTACCTTTGACTGGATGCTGCCAGCACTGCCCGGCCCCGTGCACCCCTCTTCTCCCTCTGCCCTGCCTCAGTTTCCCCAGCTGGCACCCCACGCTGCTTTTGGGAAGTGAATGGATGAAGGGTCCTGTGGAATGGGTTATCCTCTGTGGTCTCGGAGTGCACTGGGAGGTGCCATCCACCCCTCTTGGCACTGCTGGAGGAGAAGGGGCAGCTGAGAGCTGTGGGGACAGTGGCCTGCAGCAGGACCACGGCAGCAGCCCAACCTCAGTCCAGGCATGGGCTCAGGGCACGCTGTGGCTCACAGGTGCCACTGTCAGTGCCGATGGCACTGGGATGTCCCCAGGCTCTCCAGCGAGGGAGCATCCCTGCATCTCCAACCCATGAGGGTGACGTGGAGTGTTCAGAGCCACTGCCAGCGGTGGGGCAGCCCCAGAGGCACGCTGCTGCCCTGCCCCGCGACACTGCTCACAGTGCTGTGCGAGCTGGGAGAGCCCAGAGCAGCAGAGGGAAGGTCAGCCAGGACAGCCAGGGTGGCACTGGGGACACCTGTAGCAGTGTGCCATTACCTCAGGGCACCGAGCCTGGCACCCACCTGTTGCTGCCACTGCTGAGGCAGAGCCCATCGGGTCCCCCTGGATGGCTGCCGCCAGGTGCCCGGCAGGACTGGGGGGACGTGCCCCGCCAAAAGGACCCTGGTGCCCGGGGCAGGGGCTGTGGTGGGTGCTGCAGGGTGGGCAGCCCTTGATGCAGCGACCGGACATGCCCTTCCCTGCTCACTCTGCCAGCGCCGTACCCACCCATGGCCCGAAAAGAAAGAACAGCCCCAGCCCGCCTGGCAGGAAACCTCTCATCGGGGCCAATGTTTTCAAAAGTTTTTTTATCCTCTCTCTTTTAACACATCTGCCAATATAATCTGACCTTTTCCAAATAAATAAAGCCCGTGCGCTCCGGCTTTGATCCCCAGCTCCAAATTTTCTATTTACTTAATTGGCCCATCCAAGGGCTGAGCGAGCCGTGGGCCGGCAGCTGCCGCCGCCGCATTCCTGGGGGCTTATCGCCGCCCGCTCACCTGGATGTCATTACTGCGGGGCTGCCTGCACCCTGCCACTGCCCCATGGCCTGGTCCCAGCACCCCGGGGGCTCGCGGGGACCCCCACACCCGTGTGCCAAGCACAGCCACTGCTCCACCCAGGTACGGTGCAGGGAGGATGCTCCGCCAGACAGGGACCAGAGCCTGATGTGTTGCTCCAAGGTGCTGCTGCCTGCCTCTGTGCAGGTCTCATCCTGGTGAACCTCCCTTCCTTGGGGCTGGAAATGCCTGTGCCACAGCAGCAGGGAGTGCAGAACTCGGGTCCCTTCCCTGAGGACACACCACAGCACAGCGGGGACCGGGCTCTGCTGTGCACACCCCGGGTGAGCAGCCAGGATAGCTACAGGTCCACAGCCACACAGAGCAGCCCTGGGGAGGCTGTCGGGGCCAGGGGGCTGCTCCATGCCAAGGGCCTGCCCTGGGGACACGTGTGCCCTGTGTGCTTCTGCAGCACCCACTGCGCTGGGGCAGACGTGGCTGCTGGACCACAGGAGGGAGAGAAGCCCCGAGGCTGGGCAGCTCCTGTGCCTTCAGCTATTAATTTCTGGTTCAGGAAAAGGAAAAATGCGCAGGGAAGACTGTAGGCAGACCCAGACCTGCTTCTTGGTCCCATGTCTTCCCTCCATGTGCCGGCTGAACTCATCCCTGCCCAGAAGAGGCAGAGGATGCTCTTTCTGGCTTTGGTTTCTCAGCCCCTCCAGGCAGCAGGCATGGAGCGTGCTAAGCCCTGGCAGCTCGCAGTGGGCTGTAGAGCGGGCGCAGCACCGAGCAGGGGAGCTCAGCAGCACCGCACAGAGCCTCCAGCCCGGCCCTGAGCCACGGCCACCCCCAGGGTGTCCCCAGCAGTGGCTGTGCCTGTGGGGCATCGTGGTGCTTGGAACGTGCCCAGCACCAGGGCAACATCCCTTCCTTGCCCCGACACGTGCTGTCCTCAGCCTGCCCAGCTGACTCTGGAGCCAGAAGGAATCCTCATAGCCCTTCTACACTGCTCCAAGTGGCTCCGTGGGTGGTGCCGGTAATCAGTGTGTGTCCAAGAGCTGCCAGCTCTGGGGAAGGCTGCCTGCACCCTGCGGCTCACTGACATCCACCTGATCAGCTGGGTTCACCCAGGGGCTGGAAAGCTCTTTGCTTTCCTTGCTGGGACAGAGATTGTCCTGCTGCAGTGGAGTTCTCAGCTCTCTGAAATCATCATGGGTACCTCCTCTGTTGTCCAGCTCATCCACCCCACCCAGCTGTGCCCCATCCCCCCCATCCAGCTCTGCCTGGTGACTGACAGCGTCTCCAGTGCCACCCAGGCCCCATGGCAGGGGATGCTGCAGGCAGCAACACAGAGGGCAGGGTGGGAAGGGAAGGGAAGGGAAGGGAAGGGCAGGGAAGGTGCTGTCGGGTGGGATTTCCACCTCCGACGTGTTGGCGTTCCCCAAGTATGAGCCAGTCACTCAACATCTGGCTGAGAATATTGCGTCTTGCTTAAGAGCAACTCCAGATGTTCCCAAGACCTTTTTTTCATTATTTTATTTCTTTCTTTCATTCTTTTCTTCTCCCTCCTCCCTCCCAACCACTCTTGACTCACTAAATCAAGGGAGACAGGCTTTTAACTCTCTGGAAAGAAATAAACGACTCAATGGTGAGATGAAACGAATTCTCTGGAACCGTGTGAGCAGATGTGTGCTGGGGGAAGGAGGGGGGGGACAAGGTAAGGCAGGGCGGGAGATGGGGAGGGCACACGCACGTGGCCGACCCTTTAGCATGAGGTGCCCCACTTGGATGCTCAGTGTGGTGGTCAGAGGGACACAGCCCATGGGGAGTGCGTGGGACTGGCATGGGCAGGAGCTGTGGCTGGGGGAAGCGGGGAGCGGAGCAGTTCCTGTTGCAGCGGATGGACTGGTGATCTCCTCTGCAGTGTAATTGGGTCCAGTTCTTACCTCCTGGAAGTGGCTCAGAGCCGAGGAGGTCAAGGGAAGGATGGGTCTGGTATGTGGATGATGCTCATCCAAAGGGGTGATTTATCATCACTGAAGGGAATGGGAGATTGAGCGGCCAAACAGCACGAAACCTGGGAAAAGAGAAAGTGTGACGGGAGGAGGGGAGAGGTCAAAGGCGAGAGAGATGAGTAAGGGAAAGACGGAGGAGGGTGTGAGAACGTGAGAGGAAGATGCAGAAGTGCTGAGACACGGTTCTCTCCCATGTCTCTCGACTCCTGCTGAAGATCTGCACTGGTTGGCCCCACAGCATCGGTGCCAGTTTGGTGCCATGCAGAAGGGGCCTTGGGTGGCTCTGGTGTCCTCAGGCTGCTCCGTCTCTTCAGGCAGAGAATGGCTGGGGTGGTGCCTGTGTCCCATTAGCTACGCCATCCCCCTGAGCTATCCGTCCCGGCTCCAGCCATTTGTCAGAGTGCTTCGCCTGGGCTTGAGTGCTCCCAGCCTCTGGCAAGCTCACCCCTTCCCAGCGGGGCCCTGCACACTTCTCAGATAGAGCTAAGAAGCTCGAACCATCTGCTTTCTTCTCTTCCTACATCCGCAAAGCTATCCTGGCAAAAGGAGCGATGGAGGGAGCACAGGGAAATCTCCCTTTGCTGAGTGAGATCAATCCCTGAGAATGAATGAGCTAAAATAGTGGATGAGCAGTGCAGTCAGCCGGGAGGAGCAGCTCGATGGCACACACTGTGAGACAGCACCAGCAAACCTGGAGGGGCTCATCTCCGAGCAGCGTCCCAGGGCAGGGCAGAGAGCTGGGCCAGGAGCCAGCCCCACCTCGTCCAACCACAGCCACTGACTGCAGCACCCAAGCACTCCCTCCCATCGAGCACCCCTTCAGCCTGGGGAGGGACAAACGATGGAGCCTGAGGAGTGGGTCCAGATGCCTCCTGCTCAGCCTTCCTCATTGCAAGGAGAGAAAGGCTGCTGGCTGCCTGGGAGCCGGCGCTGGGTGTGCTCTGCAGCCAGCACCTGGAAGGGCACGCGCAGCCTGGCTGGGTCTCACTGTGCTGTGCAGCCCTGAGCCTCATGAGCAAGCCTCAGAGACCTTCTGTCCAGCACTGAGAGCCTTCAGGAGGTGATAAATGAGGTCCCTCGAGGTCTAGAGAGACTAAACCCAACATCCAGCCAGCAAACAGCTGTAACACCATTCTGGGCTCGTTCATGAAGCTGTGGGGTGGGAAAACACTGGAGGCCAGGTCTGCCATTGGCACAGCACCCGCAGGAGCTACAGCAGCACCCAGAGCTGCTGTGGGGAAGGAGCCCCGTGTCCCCGCAGCCCAGGTGTCCCAGCACGTCCCCGCTCCCTGCCCCACACCACGGTCCTGCTGCTGGGGCGGAGGTGAGAGCCCGTCCTGGCTCTCCGGAGGACCCGCGCTCTGACATTTTCCAAACAAATCACTTGGATTATTTCTAACTGACGTTTTTTTGGAGGGCTTTTCCTTCTGCCGGAAGGGAATGACTTGATTTATTCACTTCTCAAAAATTCCCGAGGAAGGGAAGTTCTGGCTTTGGACGACTCCACGGAAACCTGCGCCCAGCCAAAGGCAGCACCACGTCACCATGGGGCCACCTCCCCGGGGAGGTGTGAGCCACCACCCCTGCCCCAACGCACTGGGGGGAGCATGGCCCTGCTGGGAGGAGCCCAGCAGCTGGACCCTGACCCCAGCTGCTTCCTGGAGCTGCCAGGGACAGGGACAGCATGGGGACAGCTGTGCCACTGCTCTGCTGCTGGTGGCAGCCCAGGGCTGGGGTGGGGACACCGAGGGCTGGCACCTATCAGCTCGCTGTTTGCAGGGGACAGGGCAGACCTCAGAGGCTGTGAAATTCAGATGGAAAAACATCTATTTTCCAACCATCACATTTCACAAAAGGAGCTGTTCGTCTACTTAAAATGTAGGTGACAAGTACAAAAGGCATTTGGCATCACAAAGCAGGCCAAATTTTCAGGAGGTGGAAGATATATGGTATGCAACAGAGTCCCAGCCTCAATCTGCTTCTATACTGTAAATTCCAATTACATCATGCCGCCTTGTTTAAATACCGTGAAACCTGGCTCATGCCCTAAGTGTGCTTTATATATTGCCACATCCATTCGAAATAGATGGGCAATGTGTTTCACGGCACATGTGCAAATATCTCTATATTTTTCCATCTGGGGGTTTATGGGATCTTTCAGAAAATTAATAACGGGACTCGGAGGAAATGTTCGACGCGGAGGCAGCAGCGGAGATTTACGGCCGCCCTGGTGGGTGCCAGGGAGAAGTCTGGGAGCGCCCATGGCAGACAAAGGCCCGCGCTGGCCAGGGCTGGGGCTGGGCACAGGGACACAGCCGTGCCTGCACACTGTGTGCAGGGCTGGGGACAGCACCCAGCTCTGTGGGCAGGGACACAACCCAGCCACCGCTGGACCCCACGGGGCTCCCCAGGTGCTGAGGGCTGGCCCGGGACCCTGGCTTCCCACCAAGCCCCCCTGTGCCACCCCTCCAGCACCGGGAGTGCTGCACCTCCCCGGCCCTTGCCATGTGCCTGAGCTGATTATTGCCCCTGGTGTGGGTTCTCCACGGGGGCAGCAGTGGGTGGTGTTTATTTTGACAGAGGAGAGGCCGGCTCACCCAGCACTCTGGGCACTGCACGTTGTCCCAAATCGCAGCCGCCCCATAGGGTCAGTGCCGTGTGGCAAGGGGTGAGGAGCACCCCGTTCCCAGTCTCACTGATGGGGCAGCTGAGAGCTGTACCGGCTCTGCGCCCATTAAAGCCAGAGCCCCACCCTGCACAGCCCTGCCTGGAGCAGCCCCATCCCCAGGGACCACCCTAACTCTAACCCCTCCTCCCTTTGCCAGGTGCTCGCCATCACCTTGAGGTGGGCAGCCCCGGTGGGAGGGAGCTGCCAGCTCTCTGCAGATGCTGCCCCACTGACCCCGGTCGTTCCCCATCTTCAGCTCTTCCTTAGAAAAACACGGCGCAGGGCAGTCAGCCATTAATGGCTTCCGCATGTTCCCCCCCCCCCCCGCCCCCGGGGGCGGCCCCCCCGCACCCCCNGCTGGGGCTCCGGCCCCCTCGGCTTTGCTCCCTGTGCCCAGGGCGGGCACGCGGCTGCCGGGGATGGGGCACAGGGTGCGTGGTGTGCTGAGCTGCACCCTGGGAAGGGTGAATGGAGAACTGGGATGAACGAGTTAGTGGACAAATGTGCGAACGACACAGTGATTAACTCCAATGTAAAAATGCCCTCAAAGCTTCTGAAAATGCACTTTGGAGAGCAGCACATTGCTCGCCTCTCGCCTCAAACCCTTTGCACACTCTGCCCTGCTCCCAAGGCCGGGGCTTTGCTCGGGAAGCAGCACCAGGGAAGTTAACCGGGGGAAGTTAAGTCACCAGGGGCCATAAAGCCGTGAGGAAGATGCGGTGTTTGGGAAATGGGCGGCAGGTGAAGCGCTCGGTGCCCAGGGCACAGCTGTGAGCTGTGTGCCCCAGGGCTGGTGGGAGCCTGGTTCTCTCCATGGGGACTGCCCAGCTCTCAGCACGGGGCAGAGGATCGCTGCTCAGGGATTCCAGCACCTCGAGCTCAGCACTGAGCTGTGGGGGCAGGGCAGTGGGACCACGCCGTGTCCATCCATCTGCCCACCCGTCCGCCCGTCTGTCCGCGAGGGTCAGGGCTCGGCTGTCGGCACTCGGGTGATCTCTCCTGGCTGGGGCTGGCTGGAGGATACGGAAAAAAGAGCATCAAATTTTCTTGTACTATTCACACATTTGGTTCTTTCCTTGGCCATATTCCGGGTTTCCATGACAAAAATGTCCATCAGTGTTTTAAAATGAGAAAAATTTAGAGCAGCTGCAGCACTCAGCCCTGAAGCAGGGGGAGACCCGCAGACCCGGCCTCTCCTGGAGGAGGTTTGCCCCAGCTAACTGCAGAGCCCTGGAAGCAGCCCAGGGCTCTCGGGGAGCAGTCCCCAGGGTCGTGCCTGGCTGCCTGCCTGGTGGCGTGGGCCGGGCTGCCCCACTGCTGTGCACCTGAGCTGGGAGCTGCTTGGCTGGAAAACCCTCATGGGGGACACTGGGCCCCCCCGGAACGCTTGCAGATCTCTGGCTGAAATCATTTTGTTCACGGAGAGCGCTTTCGGAAAACATGTGCCCTCATTTTGGCAAGTGGGCAGCAACCCTTGCCCTGGTAGAGCATGTCACCACTGTCCCCAGCCACCCCACTGTCCCGTGCTGCCACCCCACTCCATCGCAGCCACCGGGGTCACCCTGTGGGGGGGGAGTGCTGGGGGCCAGGGCTGCCCCAGGGTGGGGAGGCAGCTCCTCCATGAGGAGCTTTCCGTGCTGTTCCACCCGGGGGAACCTCTGCAGGGCTGGGGTAACTCCAGGTGCTGCCAGAGAGGTGAGCGGGGCTTGGGCAGAGCCCCCCCCTGCCCGGGAGTGCAGAGCACTGGCTGCAGGAGTGGGGACTGTGGGACACCCAGGGCTGGGACGGGGGCACAGGGACACCATGCAGCCCCTCTGCTTCCCAGCACCCACAAGAAGACACAGAATGAGGTGGTTGGTACTTATTGGACTAGTGTTATTAAAAACAAAAATAATAATAAAATAATAAAACTCAAACATACATATATATGTTACACTATGGTCCACAGCGCTTTCTGATTTTCTTTGTACATGCGCAACGTGGGTTTTGTGGGGGCCCAGGTGGTCCCTACATTGCACGGCTCAGCAGCCCTGAAAGCCCAGCAGAGCCCCCAGCCCCACGCGGGGTCCTCAAAGGGTCCTGCCAGCCCCCTGGGGCTGCTCTGTCTGTGACACGCTTCAATTGCAAAGCAAATGGAAACAGGTGACAAAAAGGCGTGAGGGAGTTTGCACACACATCTCAGAGCCCCCCAGGAGTGCTGCTGCTCCCCAGGTGCTGCTGGGCCCCCACAGCGGGGCTGCCTGGGCTGCGGGGGGTGCACAGCTCTGGTTGACACAGCAGCGTGGCAGTGCCGGGCTGGGCGGTGCTGGGCCTGCACAGAGCCAGCGGGATGCAGGGGGACACTGCTGGGAGCTGCCCTGCTCCGACACTGTGTGCACCGAGCGGGGGGAAACCCCCAACAGCAGCTGCCAGCACTAGAGTCCTTAGGAGCCTTAGGAGCCAGCTTCAAGTGAAGAGGAGACAGGTGCCAAAGGGAAATCTGGAGCCTCCTGCCCCGCTGGGTGCTCAGCGTGGGGTTTGGAGAGCATGGGCCCTTCGCGCCTCTCCTGCCGGCTGCATGTGCTTGGGGGGTGCATGCACCTCCTGCAGCCCTGTCCCGGCAGCGTCCCTGCTCTGCAGCTCTTCTGTGGCCGTAGCTGTGGAGGAGAGGGCCCAGCAGCCCCAGTGCACCCCGGGGTGATGCTGAGCCTGGCTGGGGCCATCTGGGTGATCCCAACAGGAGCCCCTCCGTGCACAGCCTCTGCCCATCCCCTGCACGGGAACGGCCCTGCGCCCGGCCGAGTGACAGCCCTGCTGCACTGCTTCGAGGTGCACGCAGCAGCGCAAGGAAGAGCAGGGCTGGGCGGCCTGCCCAGTTCACCCTGCAGCAAAGGCTGGTGGCCTGTGACAACCAGAACAAAGAGCTCCAGGGACAGGAGGGTGCCCTCAGCTCACCCAGAGCAGGGAAGGGGGATCTGGGCTGGGAGCACAGCACCAGAGCAGCTCCTCCAGGCCCACATGGTCCCACAGGCCCTCGGCCCTCTGCTACTCCAGTTCTGCCTGTGCCTTGGGCAGCTCTGAAAAGCAGCTGCCAGCATCCCCACCAGCTCCCCTAGCTGCCTAAACCCTCACCCCCTGCCCCCCCGGGCCTGGACCCCAGGGCTCTGCCCTCTCTCCTGCTGCAGGCTCCAGCACCGCACCCCGCTCATGGGCTCCAAGGGGAGGGGGGGAAGCATCCTCCTCACACGCTGTGAGACTGCAGCACAGGCTGCAACACCTCGCTGAGCCACCCAGGGCTCCTGAACACTGGCGAGATTTGTAGGGAAAGGAACATCTGTTGTCAGATCAGCTATTATTTCCACTCACGTTTATTATGCCGTGACTGCTACAACCTCAGCACGGGAAGCCACTGGTGTCTGCTTGAACTGGAGACTAACACAGCATGAAGGGGAAATGCAGGGCTGTGCAGGCTGGTCAACTCTTTTCCTGCCACCTCTGCAGCTCCTGCACAGCCTTGGCTGCAGGGGAGCACATGGCTCCGAGCAGAGCTGGCAGCCCAGCAGGAGCGGGCGGGATCCCTGTGGGTGGGGGGCACGGCCCTGGGTGGGCGCGTGCTGTGGGCAGGGGGCAGCCTGCCCAGCCAGGTCCTGCTGCTGGACACGAGGAGAGCGTGGCTGCCTGCAGGGCTTTCCTGCGGGGTCACCTGGACCACGTGCCGGGATGGGCAGTGTCTGTCCCTGCTCCCTGGGGTCACAGCACCGTTGGGCGATGGTCCCGGCTGCCCCCAAGGTTTCCATGGGTCCTGCCCCATGGCAGCACCTGCCAGTGTGGAGCTGAGCTCCTGCAGAATGAGGCCTGGAGAGAGGTCATCTGGCTCTGCCATGTGCTCCTGGACGGCCAGCACTCGGCCACGTGTGCAGGGGATGGAGGAGCCTGAGCTCCTGTCTGTGCTGCATGAGGAGGAGGGCACGGAGAGCTGAGGGGAGAAGAGCAGCACGAGGCAGGAGGAGGCTTTGTTTGAGGGGGAAAAAGAGACTGGGGCAAGGGGTGGGGAGCAGCACAGCAAGGAGCCAACCCCTTCGCGCTGCTTCAGGCAGCAGCTGCCCACAGAATCCCCCGCTCTGCTCCTCGTTGAAGGCTTGTCATTACCACGTCGCTTTTAAGACACACAAGAAGGAGACCCACACACACACCCACGCACACACACCAAGGGGACCGTTCCCAAAATATACACTATAGACAAGGAGTCCGCTCACACTCTCTATGTACAGAGTCCGGGGCCCGAGGCCCTCAGGGCTTCGTGCACTTCCCCTTCTTCTCCCGCCGCTGCAGTTTCCGGAGGCGGCGGGTCCAGGCGTCCCGCCACTGGATGACCAGGCTGTTCTTGTCGGCCATCAGTCCCGGCCGGTCTGTGGAGTTCTCGCTGATGCCCATCACCAGGTACTTCTTGCTGATCTGGATTTTGGGGCACTTGCAGGACAGGTCCTTGAGGTGGATCCACAGGAAGTTGTCGCCGCGCTTGACCCGCTCGTCGCGGCACTTGTAGACCGAGAGGATGTTGATGGTGAACTTGGCCCAGTTGGCCACCATCTCCATCTCCAGGATGTTCACCTGCACCACTGGGGGCACAGAGGGAGAGGCAGGGTGAGAGGCAGGCTCTGCCAGCGCCTGCTGCAGCCACGCTGGGGCGGGGGGGCCTTACCGTAATCCTTCTTGCAGTACTTCTTCATGTTGATCTTGTAGTTGCCTTTGGCTGGTTTGCAGTAGGAGTCGCAGTCTGCAGAGCAGGAGCAGAGGGGTCAGCACGAGGGTGTGGGGCACGGCACCGTGCACGGGGCCCCGTCCCACCCTGGGGTAGGGCATCATGTGGGCCAGTGCCCAGAGAGGGCTCTGCCACCCCCAGAGGGGTTTGGGAACAGGGGAAGCCAGAGGTGAGGTCACTCCCTGCTGCCTGAGCATCCCCTGCTTCAGCTGACCCTGCATGGCTGGGGAGGTCACTGCACTGTCCTCCATGCACGCACCTATGCAGGCAGCATCTCTCCCTGCAGCATCCCTCCTTGCAGCATCCTTCTCTCCCTGCAGCATCCCTCTCTCCCTGCAGCATCCCTCCCTGCTGTTCCTCCCCATGCTGGGGCAGAGCCTCATGTCCTCAAGGAGGCTTTTTTTTTTTTTTTTTTTTTTTTTTTTTTTTTGTGCATTTCTAAAGGCTCCAGATTTGCATCTCAAGCAGAGGGAGGGCAGGCCAGGAATGCCTCCCCCCATCTCCCCAAAGGCTTTGATCCCAACAATTGCCCGAAGCAGCCCAGTTCTCCTTTCTTCACCCCTGCCATCTTCCTTTGAACATCTCAATTTGTCTCTTTCCAAAGGGCATGTTTTTCTAAGCCCATCTTTCTTCCTTTCTCTCCCTCTCCCAGGTTCTCTGTCCGGCTTGGCAGAGCCTGCACCAGCCTGGGACGGAGGGCAGCCACTGAGCTGCCTTTGTCTGCGGGTTGCCACAGCGATTGCTGGGGACAGTGGGGGGACGGCGGGGGAACAGCAGCATCCTGTGCCAAGGGGGGGAAGGAGAAAGAGGAAAGAAAGAAGCCCAGAAGCACCAACTAGTCCCGGGCCCTGTTGCTCCCCTCTCTGCCCAGCTCCCTTTCACTGGGGACTTTGTGCTGCCTGTTCTGAATTTGTCACCGACAGAAGCGGCTCAGCACGAAGCTGGTTCCTGGCAGAGGGGGGTGAGCTGCTGGGCTCGGTCCCGCTGCTGAGCTGCTCCCACCGCGCTGCCCCGTGGCTGCGCTGGCAGAGCCGCCTCGTCCCGGCCCAGTCCCAGCCCACCGGGTCCCTCTGTCCCCAGCACCACGCAGAGACAGGAGGGACCTTGGCCAGGCACAGGGGCGGGTGGGGAGTGCTGCCAGGACCCCTCCGTGGAGCTGAGCCCTACTGTGGCAGAGGGGTGGTTAGAGCCATCCGCGGGGGCAGAGAGCACGTTCTGCGGCTTGGAGCGATTGTTCTTGGAGAAACCAGAATGCTTCTGGGGGAAAGGAGGGGGACACCATGGCAGGAAGGAGGAGTGGCAGGAGTGATTAATGGCAGCATTCTTCTCGCAGCTCCACGGGGTGCCCAGCAGCCACATCCCCGCCCGGGAGCTGTGACAAGGATGGAGCCACGGCCGCTGGTGGCAGCGGGGACAGAGCCCGGGGCTGTGGCTGGCAGCGCAGCATCCTCGGAGCGGGCCACGCTTTAGGGGTCTCTGAAGAGAAAACCTAGCTGGGGCCGCTTTCAGCTCCTTGCAAATCTGGCCAAGCTGAGCTGCGTTTTCACAAGGACACACAAGACCATATGGGCTCGCGGTTCCCCCCGCTGCTGGAGCCACGGCCAGGAGCTGAGCCATGCAGCAGCCACCAGCACTGCACAATGCAGGGCCAGGCGGGGCGAGCAGGTGGCTGCGGGGCACAAAAACCCTCTCACGTCCAGCCCGGGCCTTGCCACTGCTCCTGGGCACGGGAAGGGAGGCATGGAGTGGGCAGCACTTGGCGGGAGGTGGCTGGAGCAGTGCTGAGTCCATGGGGCGATGCACTGTGGGGCGATGCACTGTGGGGTGATGCACTGTGGGGCGATGCACTACGGGGTGATGCACTATGGAGTGATGCTCTATGGGGTGATGCGCTGTGGGATGATGCGCTGTGGGATGATGCACTGTGGGGTGATGCACTGTGGGACGATGCACTATGGGCTGATGTGTTGTGTGGCAGCCTTGGCCAACCTGCCAGCACCCCCAGCCCTCCCCTGGCTCTGTGCTTGGTGACAAAGAAAGAAAGAAAAGAAGATATAGAAAAACAATAACTGCCCTGGGCTCCTGCTCATGATTAACATCATGAGACTGTGATTCTGGAAAGCCAGAGATGGCATTTGGGATTAACAATTTGGGATTAGTTTGGGGACTTTTAACCTCAGCTTTGCGCTGAGAAACATTACTCAAATATAGAAATGATTTCTGCTCAATTTCTGTCAGAAACTTGAGAAAAAATTAAGGAGACTGAGTAACCCGAGGCACTGACTCCCTCCTTCCCCTCCACCATGGGGTGCTGGGAGGGTTCCTGCCCCAAGCCCCTCGCTGGAGCCGGGCTGTGGGACATGGTGTGCCCATGGAGTGCTCAGAGCTATGGGATGGGTTGCAGCTTGTCCTGCTGCACTCGCTGTCCTGCAAAGCTGCCAGGAGAAGTGGGCAGGTGTGGGGTACACGTGCTGTGAGGACATGGGAGGATCCTGCTTAACCCAGGGCAAGCTGAGCTCCTGCCCACCCCTCTGCCATGTCTGGGGCGTAAGGAGGGGCTGGGGGGTGGCAGTGGCTGCGAACACACACCAACCCCCGAGATGCTGTGACACACTGCTGCCCCATCGCAGGCAGTGCTAAGCCAAACCCTAACCCTAACCCCAACTCTAACCCTAACCCTAACCCTAACACCA
>WBMW01004499.1:218208-238239 GCA_013396635.1 Penelope pileata | reverse complement strand
AGGAAAAAATGATAATTAAAAAAAAAAAAAAAGCCGACAACAAAACCAAGAAGTGGAGAAACCGAGCACTGGCCGCTGCCTGGAAGCGAAGTAAAAAGGCTCCAATAAATCCCGGGTTGAAAAGAAGGGAAAAGTCACNTGAAAAGAAGGGAAAAGTCCCCCCCCCGAGGAAATCAGAAGCAGATTTCGAGCCATTTAATCACATGCAGGGAGGTGTGTGTGCGTGTGTGCGCCGCCCGCCGCGCCGCTGCCAGCCCTGCCTCCGCCCTCCGCCCCGCCGGGAGCGCAGCGGGCCGGGAAGGGGCCGCCCGGGGGCCGGGAGCGGAGCGCAGCGGGCCGGGAGGAGAAGGGAAGGAGGGGACGGGGAGAAAGGGCTGCCCCGCCGGGAGCTCCCACCTGCCGCCCGGCCGCGCTGCCCCCCCAGGAGCCCCGCGCCTCGCTCCCCCCGCCCGCAGCGCGCGGTGCCCGGCGTGCGCCCATCAGCGGGAGCGCGGGGCGGGCCGGGCGAGTGCCGAGGGGAAGGCAGCGCGTAATCCTTCCCCCTGCTTCCCAGAGCAGAAGAAATGAGGGATTTAGCGGGCGGGGAACGGCCTCCCCTTCTAGTATCGGCTCCGTCCCGTGATGCAGGGGCTTTTCACGTGTTGCTGCACCGGGACTCGGCCTGCGGTGTCTGGGAGGAGGGAGGCGAAATGTGGGCATCTCCGCTGGTGCAGCGGCCCCGGGCCCCCCAGGAGCTGCCTGCCCCCAGCCATCCCGATCCCAGGCCACCTGCGTTCCAGCTGACTCCAGGAGCCATGAGTGGGGGGTGAAATTAATTTGATCAGCATTTGTGTGAGGCGGTGGAGGGGAGCAGAAAACCTGGAGCTGGATCCCCCCGCTCCCTGACCCCACAGGGGCTGTGCTCGTGGCAGCGCTGCCCCCGGGTGCATCCCCACGTCCCACCCACAGCTGTCCCTGCATTGAAAGCGAGGACCAAGGAGGGCACTGCGGAAGGGCAAAGTGCCAGCACGGTGCTGGAACTGCCCACCCACTGCACCACCTGCGCCAGGCCCCCAGCCCTCATCGACCGCTCCCGGGGGACCCGGTTGGCCACATCCTGTTGCTTTGGGAAGCAGGTTGCAGGGGAGGGCTCTCCCCCACCGGGCTGGCAGATGCTGGAGGAGGAGACCCCAGCTGGCCGCAAGGCCCAGGGGAAATGCTGTTTGCAGCTCGCAGCCTTGTTGCACAAAATGCATTTCCCCAGCAGCAGGGACAGGGATAAACAAGGGCAGAGGAGAAGGGGGAGATAGGCAGGGAAGCTCAGGGCTCCCGAAGCTGGGTGCTGCAGGTGTGTTGCAGCTCCATTGTCTCTCTCAGGGATCTGCACAGCCAGGAGGCCAAGCCAGAAGCTGCAAAGCCCCAGCAGTCCAAATGCAGATACTGGAGGGGGAGGCAAATGCAGGGCCAGTGTTTGCTTTGTGTGTGAGCCAGATGTGAGCATGGTGCAGAGTGAGGTTGTCAAGGAAGTGCAGGACTTTGTGCACGGGCCAGAAAGCAAAGTGGGATGACCAAGGAAAGAGGTCAGAAGGGAGTGCAGCTCCAAGACACAAAGCTGGAGTTGTCCCAGCAACTGACTCGAAGGCATTTTCCCCACCAGAAAGGACTGTCACAAACATGAGCCATGATGCTGAACCAAGCTGGCCTGGCTGACACAGTGTGGTGCTGAGCAGGGCTGTGTCACCTTGCAAAGTCTCAGTGCTGCTGTTCTCACAGTCAGAGGAAAGTGTTGAACCTCCTCGTCCTGGGAGCCTCAAGTGAGGCTGGGCTCTGCATGGGCAGAGTGGAGCTGCTGTCTGCAGACCCACATCAGTAGAAGCCTGGCTGAAAAAGACAGAACCTGGTTCCCCATCTCCACTGTTCCCTGCATACTCCCTCTTTCCAGAGGTGGACACAGAGCTCGAAAAAAATGTGAATTTGGGCTTGGCAAAGTGGGTGCTGAGGATGGTGGCAGGGCCTGGGCACTTGTGGTACGATCCGAACTGCTGAGAGCCCGCTGAGTACTGCTGTTCTGGCTGCCCCTTGGCACCCGGGTAACCAACAGGCCAGCGGCACTCACCCATGGCTGGGTAGTTGATGACCCCTGGGCTGCGGACAGGAGGCCGGGAGGAGAAGCAGTGAACGCAGTGTGCTGTTCCCATCACTCTGTTCCCGCAGGGAGCTCTGCCCAGCACGCTCTGCTCTCACTCTGCACGCGCATTCGCTCCCTCCTTGTGCCAGCCCGGTGGAACGTGAAGGACACGGCTGGTGCCGGGCAGGCTCCTCTCTCAGTGAGGGGGACGCAGACACGCACGAGCTGTCGGACCAACACCCGTGGCTCAGGCACCGGCTCCGCTCGGGCATCCCGCACCGTCCGCGCAGCGCGGGGGCAGCGCAGGGCCGTGCCGCAGGGAGAAGGTGCGGGGGAAAAGCTCCGTGCGGTGCGGGCTCAGGGCCCCTCCTGCCGCTCCTTTCCCCGAGTGCTCCTTTCATCTCTTCCCAAGGCGATGTCTTCTGCCAGAAGAAGGACTCGTCCTGCTGCTGCTCCCTGAGGGCTGCTGTCCCAGTGAGCGTGAGAAGAGCATCCTGCCTTAGCCACCAGCATGTCCTCAGGGCGGTTCCACACTTCTCATGAGTCCCTTCCTTCTGTGCCACTTACTTTTTGAAGGATGCTGTGCCCTTCACCTGCCTCTTCCTTGCCAGGCTGCCATTCTCCTGGCACACACCTCTCCCTCCCATGCTGTGCTCACAGCCTGTCCCCACACCTGGTCTCTTCCTCATGCAGGTCACCTCTGCGGTCCCCAAGAATGGAAACATGCTCTGCCCGGGGCACTGCAGAGAACTCTGAACTCTGTGAACCCCAGGGAAACGTCTGTGCCCTCCCAGGGGAGCGCTGAGCCCCTGGGGCTCAGTTCTCATTTCTCCACAAGCAATTTGCACAGACATAAATGCCCATTTTCAAGCATGAGCAGATGTGAGAATCAGACCCCAGTGGGGACAGGGATTGCTGGTTGAAAAATGTGCAGTGAACGTGACTTGGGGAAAAAAAAATGCGAAGCGCAGCATCATTGCAAAGTACAGCATGGAACAACACTGCAGACAAATGCTTTATGGACTTTTCCCTGTTCAGAGGATGCTGCACGCGAACACCAGCACAGCTCAGGCCTCCTGCAGACACTGAGGCCAGGACAGAGGGTCAGGGAGGTGGAGCAGTGCCCCCAGCCCCTGTGCCCCCAGCACCCTTCAGCTCTGCAGCCCTCTGCCAGTACTGTGTGACCTCCTGTGCTACCCTCACCCTGTGACACTCGTGTGTCCCTGCTCACACTGGCAGCTGCACTGAAGACGTGCACTTGGCCGTGCTGTGATGAGCACGCTCTATTCATCTGCCGGTCCCAGCCTGGCAAGAAGCTGTCGGAGCAGGTCAGCAGCAAGCACAGAGTGATTGTTTTGCCTCATTCCCTCTTTCTGCAGCTTTCTGAGCTGCAAGCCACGAGCCTGTCCCTTTCCAGCCGAGCCCAAGCTCGTTCCTAACTCACCCGGCGAGCTGGGCTCCATCCCCGCAGCCAGGAGATGGAGCCGTCTCCCCGCCGTCAGCCCTGCACGGAGCTGCCGCTACCCGCCCCGGGCGCTGCAGGTGACCGGGTGCTCCGCACCGCTGCGGAGGGACCGAGCTGGGTGGGCTCCCGCGTGCGTCCCCAGGCATGGGTGTGTGCCCCCCGAGGAAGCACGGCCGCCTGCCAGCAGATCTCTGCTCTAAGCAGAGCTGGGAGCCCTCGCTGAGCGTGGTTACATGGGTGCACAGCAGGGGCTGCCCCGGGAGAACACCTCCCCACACCTCCAAGGGGTGAGCACTGCTTTTCAGGGGCCCTAATGCTGTCCAGAGGCCCGGAGTTAGCAGCCAGCCTCGGCTTTAGCACGAAGAGCTCTTTGAAAGAACCTCAGCATCTCTGGGGGCTGGAGACCCCTCATTTCCCAGCTCCAAGCAGTGCCCACCAGCCTTGGTCTGGAGGAGCAGGGCAACACCCCCCTGCCCCATGCACTGGTGGCACCCGAGCTGTGCTGGCGGGGGGCTGGAACCCACCGCAGTGCCACAGAGCACAGAGAGCGGCTGTGGGTGCTGCTGCTGGAGCCCAGCACACTCCTCGTGCTGCAGGGACGTTCCCAGAGCTCTCGCTGTAGATACATCCTGCAGAAGCCACACTGCCAGGCACTGCTGGTGCCCATGCTGGTGTGAGCTGGGAGTAGCATGCATGCACAGCTCTGCCATGGCCAGGGCTGAGGTTTGTCTCTTGTTGTGCTTGCTCCAAACTGATCCAGCCCTCAGTGCTGGGCAGCCATGGGTTGGGATTCCAGAAATCCTCAAGCACTTTGGGCCATGACTCTGCTGCTCAGTGGGTGCTGCATGGAAGGGCCCCACCAGGGGATGGCCCAATGTGTGGCATTGTGGGGACGCCAGCTCGGGCCCCGAAGTGTCAGGGCCAGCTGCATCCCCACTGCTACCTCGGTCAGGGCCCCGCACTCTCTGCCATTGGCCTGTGGCAATAGAGCCCGCATGGTTGTGAGCAGCAGCGTGATGTCAGCAATCTCTGGGTTTTGACGAGCTGGTGGGATTTAAGTGCCTGCTTCCTCTGCCTTGTTGGGAATGCTGGTACATGGGCAGGCTGCAGGCTGCAGGGCTGAGGGTAATTCCTGGGAAGATGCAGGAGAAGGGAGAGCACCTGCTCAAGTGAACGTGCTGGGAGCGGCAGCAGCCTCACACCCAGCAGAGCCCATGCAGCACAGCGCTCCCAGGGCTGGGCTGAGCTGAAGGACTGTGCGGTCCCCTTCCAGGCACAGCTGTGCAGTCCCTCACTGTGTCACCCACACAGGCAGGCATGTCCCTTTCCCAGCATGTCCCCATCCCAGCATGCCCCCCTCGCAGTGTGTCCTTGTCCCAAATTGTCTCCATCCCAGCATGTTCCCACCCCAACACGTTCCCATCCCAGCAAGCCCCATCCTATCATGTCCCTGTCTCAGACCGTCCCCATCCCAACATGTCTCCATACCACTGTGTTCCCACCCCAGCATGTCTTTGTTCCAGAATGTCCCTGTCCCAGCGTGTCTCCATCCCATGTCCCCATACCAGCATATCCCCATCCCATCATCTCCCATCCCATTGTGTCCCTGTCCCAGACCATCCCCATCCCAGCATGTCTCCAGCCCAGTGTGTCCATGTCTCAGACTGCCCCATCCCAGATGGTCCCCATCCCAGTGTGCCCCCACCCCGCCATGTCCCCAACCTGGTGTGTTCCTGTCCCATTGTCTCCCCATCACAGCATGCCCTGTCCCATCGTGTCCCTGTCCCAGATTGTTCCCATTCCAGTGTCCCTGTCCTAGAATGTCTCAACCCCAGCATGTCCCCATCCTAATGTGTCCCCATCCCAGCATGTCCCCATCCCAACATGTCCCCATCCCAATTGTCGCTCTGGGACGCTGCTTGGGGAGATCACCAACCACCAGCCTCTACCCATGAGCATGGGGCTGAGCGGCCACTGTGGTACAGCCCAGAGGAGCCCCACGGCGTGGCTGTGTGGCACTGAGCAGCCATCCCTGCTCACTGGCTGCAGGGCTTCACTCAGATCTGTCTGGGGAAGCAGCCTGGGCACTGCTGGGGGTGCCCTGCCAGCAACCCCAGGGGCTGGGGGCAGTGGGGCTCCCAGGGGAAGGGCAATGGGAAGGGAGGGAGGGAGCAGGGTGGGTGGGGAGATGAGGAAGGAGAGGGACAGAAAAGTGGGAGGGGAAGGAGGGGAAAGATCAGAGGAAAGCAGAGCGTGAGGGGGAAGAGAAGCAAGACGGGTTGGGGGGAAGAGAGACACACACGCAGAGACACAGAGGGTTTTGTAACAACTTAAATTCATTCCAGACAATGTCCAAGGAGCCCTGGCAGCACGGGTTGAAACAAACCCTGCCTTTGATTTTATGAGTTCATTATATGTTGTTTGGGACAGTGATTCACGCGTCTTGGCTGCTTCACATTTTCCCTTGTGTCACAAATGAAGAGGGGACCACGAGATGGATTTTTGGGTGGAAAATATTCCCTCAATTGTTAGGTAGACGTCTCAGTGCCACACAGAGGTCCCAGGAGAGGTCTCCTGGGCTGCCGAGCTCTCCTCACAGTGCACACAACCCCCAGCCCTGTGTCTCCACTGCTCTGAAAGAGAAAACACAGGGAGCAGCCAGACGAGCAGCAGGCGAGAAGGTGCCTGGTGGGGGCCATGTGTGTTCTGCACCCTCGCTTCGCTGCAAAGCTCCAGAAAAGGCCAGTGACCTGGGGGAGCTTGGGCTCACCTGGAAGGAGAGGCAGCCACCAGAAGTGTGCCGTGGCCACGGGATCACTCAGAGCCCAGTGATCCCAAAGGGGAGGGATGGGGGCTGCAGTCCCAGCGCATCCACTCGGGGAGCTCGCTGCAGCCACAACGCAGCACTGTGCTCCCTTCACAGCCCTGGGTGCGTGCCCCTCCCTTCTGCCCCCATCCCTGGAGCATCGCCGTGCTTGGCAGCTGTTGCTGGAGGTGCAAGGTGCTGGATGAGCTCCAGGGAAAACCATTCAGGAATGGGTTGGTGGCTCTCCTTGGTCATTTTGGTTGGATATATTCACGAATCTAATATAGGCCTTGGTCAGAAAAATAACAAATCCTGCCCCAGGCAACACTGAAGTTTGCATTGGAGCTGATTGAAAAACACCAATGACTCGGTTGGGCATTGTAACTATTTTTAGCTTCCTGTGTCATTTCAGGTTTTCCAGCAAAAAGAGAGGGAAAAAATGCACTGATTTTTAAAACATGTTGTTGGTAGAGAAAATAAAGGCCTCAGAAACTGAACACCAAAAGCTGTTTGCCCAGCATTTTCTGGTTTTGATTTATAATTAATCTCCTAAACCCAGGCAAACTTCAGTACAATTTTTCATGTTGACCAGAAAGCCATTTTTTCAGTGTGGTCAGCTCTAGCCTGAGCCTGGGGAAGCGACAGCTCTACCAGCCCCACCAGCTAGCACCGGGGCTGCAGAGCTGCCCAGGCTGGTGCATCCCGTGCTGACCAGCAGGCAGAGATCTCACCGTCCTCATTAGGGTGTGGAAATGTTGCTGGTCTTGGAAAGTAAGAAGGTGGTGCTGGAGCCTGAGGAATGACAGGACCACAGAACTGTGGGGGTTGGAAGGGTCCTCTGGAGATGAAGTCCAACTGCCCCCAAAGCAGCTCCTCAGAGCAGGGTGAACAGGAAAGCATCTGGGTGAGTCCTGAATATCTCCAGAGAAGGGGACTCACGGCCTCTGCGTGGAGAGCCTGTTCCAGTGCTCTGTCATCTTCACAGTAAAAATGTCTTTCCTCATTTCTTAAAGAGCTTCCTGTGTTCCAGGCTGTGCCCGGTGCCCCTTGTCCTGTTGCTGGGCACCACTGGGAAGAGCTCAGCCTCCTCTTCCTGACCCCCACTCATCGAATATTTGTAAACATTGATCAGATCCCCTCTCAGCCTTCTCTTCTCCAGGCTGAACAGCCCCAGGGCTCTCAGCCTTTCCCCACCAGGAGATGCTCCAGGCCCCCCCATCTCTGCCCCCTCCGCGGGGCTCTCTCAGCAGTTCCCATCTGCCTGGCACTGGGGAACCCAGCGCTGGGCCCAGGGCTCCCGATGGGGCCTCCCCAGGGCAGAGCAGAGGGAGGAGCCCCTCCCTGCCCTGCAGCCACCTCTGTGCAGTGCACCCCAGGGTCCCATTGGCCTCCTTGGCCACCAGGGCACCCTGCTGCTCATGGTCACCCTGTTGGCCATCAGGACACCCAGGTCTTTCTCTGCAGAGTTCGTTTCCAGTAGCTCAGCACCCAACCTGTACTGATGCATGAGGTTACTCCTCCCCAGGTGCGGACTCTCCACCTGCCCTTGCTGAACCTCAGGTTCCTCTTGGCCCAGCTCTCAGCCTGCCCAGGTCTCACTGAATGGCAGCACAGCCTTCTGGTGTGCCAGCCCCTCCTCCCAGCTTCGTGTCAGCAGCAAACTCACTGAGGGTGCATTCTGTCCCTTCTATCCAGAAGGCTGAGTGGTGCCTGGATAGGAATAGTGTCGTGTAGGGTGATGGGTTGGACTTGGAGAGTGTGAGCAGCCCTCCTGCTCTTCTTTGGGTATTGCTGGACCAGAGTCTGAACGTGGCTTGTGCTCCAGAGCATGCCTTTGGTCTCTGAGGAAGCAGAGGAGAAAGCCAGCCCCAGCCCAACAACGATCAGCCCAGCCCTACAGCTGCGGAGATGCCCTGCTCCAAACGAGCCCCCAGGCTCGAGGCACCCCTTGTTCCCTTCTTCCCTGTGACAGGACGAAGGCACTGCCAGCCCTGCAGGGAGTCTCTTCTGAGGATAAAGCACAGCCCTTATTCTGCTGGGATTGCAGGCCAGCATCTCTCCCCAGCACAAGCTTCACTTCAGGAAAATGAGAGTTTTTTAGTTCTAGTGTTGTTTTTAAAGAGAATTCTTAGGAAAAAACACGCGTTGAGATGGATCAGCTCATTTTCAAAGTTATCCTGGGGCAAAAGAAAGAGGGTGTGGGCTGCGATACACACCCACATCTGTACAATGAGGAAGGCAACAGCGCAAAGCAAAAACAATTGCATGAAAAGCTTTCCAACAACAAAGTTTGCAAACCCGCAGAGCCCAGGCTATTTCTTGTGGTTGGTGGGTAAGAGTTCCCAGATAATGGGGCCTGACAATGGAACAATGGGGGCCGAAAGACGCAGCTCTTTATTAGGAGTTATATAACAGTGGCTGGCATTCATTAATAACACTCGTGTCGTGCTGTATTTTCTTAGTTAGCACTTTTCAGGTTCAGAGCACTTCACAACCCCTGGCTATTCCATTTTTGATGCTCGGCACGAGGTGACTAGGAGGAAATGTTGGCCCGTAGCAGTAGAAACACCCTGTATGCCTGCTTCTGGTTTAGACCTTAAAGAGAAAAATGGAGAAACACAAAGTGACGGGCTTGCTGGCTATCTGGGGCCTCTCCTGTTCCCCACAGTCTTATGGATGGCATAAGAAAAACCATCTGTGAAAACAGGGTCTTCCTGGGATGAGTTACAACATCTTCACATTTTCAAAGCGCTCCTCTTCCTGGAGAATCAGCAAAGCCAAGACGTTGGTTGGGATGCAGGAGACCACTGGGGCACGTTCCCAAATGGGAACCAGCCCCAGGAGTGCAGCCTGCAGCCAGCCTGCAGTGACGGCTCCCACATCTTGGCACGCCTTCAGCAGCAGGAGGGAGATGTTCTGCTGGGACAACGGCAGTCCCGGTGGCTGCCTACCATGTCCTCAGGACATGCAGACTGAAGTGGTGACCATGGTTGCTCCTCGAGGACCCGCTCAGTGCAGACTGGGTGTCCTTCCCCCAGCACGCATGGGACCTTGACGCAGAGCAGGAGTCATTCTGCCCAACGCAGGGGATGAGCGGCCCGGTCTGAACAGGTTGTCTCCTTCTGGTCTGGGTAGGCTATTTATTGCTCCTCTGACTGTTGCTCGTGGTATGTGCTGACCGCTCAGTCTGCTCATGAAAAACAAGAGAATTCCCATCCAAGCTCCTGTGCCAAGCAGGCAGCGACAGTTTTCTTCTGAGCAGGCCTGGGAACTTCTCAGCCCTGGCGGCAGATGTCTCACAGCAGCCTGAACCTGGGGAGTTGTAGCCTGGGACCAGGCTTTGGATTCACACCCAAGCAGCTCGCTGGATGGTGTCCGGGCTTGTGCAACAGCAAAACTAGCACAGAGAGCAGCGAAACCTGCCTCTGCGTGTGGAGCTGAGAATGAAGGCATCCTCCTGGTCCCTGGCTCTCCTCCTAACCAGGAGGCACTGGAGAGCTGCAGATTCCCACAGTGTAGTACTTTGCAATGAGAAGGTCGGAGCTAGAGCAAGGGCTGGGATCTTGTGCTTTGCTCCACTCGTTATTGGAGCACACATGCTCCAGCAAACCATTCAGAGGCATGGAAATTCACACTTCCAGCAGCTCCTCTAGCAGGAAAGGCCTGGGGACATAAAACAAAGCCAAGGATGAGGATCCACCCTAGAGACAGCTCTGTGACAAGCCTGGGGAGTCCTGGGGAGGTGCCCACGCAGTGTTGGCTGCAGCTTTCAGATGTTGGCTGGCAGCGCTGGACTGCGATGCTGAAATGCAGTTCCCAGAGTACACTGAACAGCCAAGCTGAGGCATCCTGTAAGGAGGAAATTTCATTCATTGGTGTGATTTAAATCACCCACACTTCTCCAGGGGAGAGCTTGAGGTAACAGATACCATGGTACTGGTTTTGTTTCACCTGGTGTCTCAGAGGCAGCAACCATCAGAAACGCTTCTCGACACTCGTGACCTACCCCCAGCGTGAGGTACAGCCAGGCACCACTCCTTGGTGGGGAGCACACTGCCTGCTGCACTCTGAGTACCAGAAGCAGGGACCTTGCTCCTGTGGGTCAGCAGCTTATCATCTTGTTCCAGTTACAAGTACTTGGGAAGAAAACAGCAAGGTGATCCCCGCAGCCTGGTCACTGCGCGTCCTCTCAACCCTTTGCTGTCTGCATGCCAAATGGCGTGTGAGACAGAGGCAGCAGGATACAGGCTGCTGGGCATCCTCTGTGACCTGGCCAAGGGAACAAGCAGGGGCAGGGCTGGTGCCAGGAGCCACTGGCGATACACATTGCCCCTCAAGTCCCCGTGTCAGGACATCTGGTCCCCATGATCTCCCTTGCAGACTAGCCAGGACGGCGGTGGGGACGGGATCCAGCTGCCTCTGCCTGGCTGCAGGTGGACCTGGCTGAGAGAAGCAGCCAGAGGAGACGGTAAGAGTCATTCCAGAACTTTTGAATCAAGACATACCTGTGTCCTTGGGGGCTGATGAAGCTGGGACCCTCCCACATTCAAAGAGGGTCAGTTTTGTTCCGTATCTCTAATGTGAGACAACAGCTAGAAATGACTGACAGTGCAGTACTTCTAGGCAGAAAAATAATTTTTGTCTCTCACCCTGAAATTCTGCACAGAAAGTGATTAATTACAAATAATATTCACTGGCAAACAAAAGCAAAAACAAAACAAAACCAAAACCAAAACAAAATAACACATTTTGACTCAAGCAAGTTGATGAAGAATTCATGCAGTTGTTGGGCAAGGACTGCATCCGCCATCTGGCCTGAAATGACCTTTGGGCTCCTTTCTTGCCTTAAGTCACCGACACCACATCAGTATCATAATCTGAATGTTCAAAATTTTGGTGTTCCTTTAAGTTCAAACTGGATCAAAAGGCTTTGGTACTGTCTGAAGAAAACCTCTGGAATGCCTCATCATTAATTTTTTGCTGCAGTTTAACTTGGTGGGAAATTGAAAAGATAGACAAGTAACGTGGTTTCAAGACAAGTTTGGTCTGAAAAAGTTTTCTGTCCATAGCAATTGCAGCTCCTGGGACTGTTCCCTTCTGGTGTGAGTCTCAGTGCTTTCACACCCCCAGATGAGGTGCATTTAGCAGCATGGCTCTGGCTTGACGTCTTCTTGCTCCAAAGCCAGCCTTGCTAGATCCTGCCAGGGGATCTCTTACGGACCTCTTTTCTTGCATTTCTTGATCAGCTCTTCCAGGTTGTGGCGTTTTACCCTGCTGGAGTTTGTTATTTTTGGACCAGCGCTCCTGAGCACCGTGGAGATTCTGCACCTTGGATATTGAATTGAAGAGCAATTTAGAGAGGAGAACGGACTCCGTGTTCTCTGAAACTGCCCACGGCTTTGGGATTTCCTAGCTGGGCTCCGACGGCACTCAGAGCAAGGCAGCCAGCCTTCCCCTCAGAAGATCGGTACCATGGCAAGAGGAAAAGAAGATGTGGGGAAGGGTTGGTTGGATCTGTGGGTCCGCTGGTAGAAACTGCTGCCACGCTTACCAGGGCTCCTCTACGCCCAGGCCAGAGTCCTCACATCTCACACAGGCTCTTGTTCTCATGTGTGTATGCATCTACAGAGACATCTCCAAACCTTGTTGCAAAGGAATGGAAGCCTGCAGATGGCCTTTCTGAGGCAGCAGATGTGCCACCTCCTGCCAGTCAGCATTTTTTAATGAAAAATTCCATCAAAATATGAAATTTTGATGAAGAACAGAAGAAAAAAAACCTGACTGAATTTTCACGATTTCTTTCCTGGCTTGCTTCAGAGTTGGTCAAATGTTTCTAAATTCAGCAACAGTTCAAAATTTTTTACCAAAAAACACAAGGATTTTTTTAGAAAAATGTTTCTCAATTTTTCCTTCTGGTTTGGCCATGTGTCCTACTCACTGAAAGGAGACTCCAGTTGGTTTTTCTGACTAGAACCACACTTTAAAGAGCGCAGCCATTCCCTTAATTGGGGCTGATAAATCTTTCAAGCGTAGATTAAGACAAATCACATTTTGAGCCCAGAGTACAAATTCTCAGGGCTGAAACATTGTGTGGTATTTGTTAAGCAATTTGAAGGCTTATTGAAGTAACTGAGCTGGACAACAGGGCTGGACCTGGACCAGGACAACAACTGTGTACAGACACTTGGAGCACAGGCAACAGAGATGGAGGGGCCCTGATGAATCCCAGTTCACTCAGGGCATTCATGGAGGATATCTCCTTTCTTCTACGCAGGGTATCTTTGGTTGTGTTTCTTCCGCCACTCCCTTTGGGAGGATGGAGGGCTGCTTAGTCAGCCCCCTTGGGAAGCCTTTATAGTCAAGGCACGCTGAAGTTCCTCATGATGAACAAATTCACTTCAGCCCAGAATAAAGTTGTACAGAGCTCTGGACTTCTTGGGTCCCTTTGTTGGTCAGTGACTGACACAAAGGCCAGAGGGAAAGGATGCGTTGGCTCCAGCGAGGCTGGGCAGGCCAGATGTGCCCCCTGGGACTGGTGGCAGAGGGTGAGATGCTGGAGTGTCTGGCTGAACTCTGCTTCAATGTGTATCCGATACACATTGCCCAACACAGCCTCAAAACTTCACAGAATCATAGAATCATTTAGGTTGGAAAAGACCCTTAAGATCAAGTCCCACCACCACCTAACAGTACCACATTCATCACAAAGCCACGTCCCTAAGAGCCACATCCACATCTCTTACACACCTCCAGGGATGGCAGTCACCACCAGCTCCCTGTGCAGCCTGTCCCAACACTCCACCATCCTCTCTGTGAAGAAATCCTTCCTAAAGTCCAACCCGAACCGCCTCTGGTGCAGCCTGGGGCCATTTACTCGCATCCTAAGCAGAGCTCTTGGGGCAGACGCTCCCCTCAAGGCCCACTACCATCACTTCTCCCAGGCCACCGGGGCGAAGGCTCGGGCTGTCCTTGCCACTGGCAGTTCCCCTCGCACTGCAGGAGCTCAGGCTCCTCCTGCCCCCTGGAGCCGTCAGCCGAGGCCACTACCCCGAGGCTGGAAGGGCTGTGTGACCCCAAGGGCAGTGGGCTCCAGAGGCACCGCGTGCCCCGGTCCAGGGCTCAGGGCACAGCCCGGAGTCCCGGCGGCAGCCCGGGCCCGGTCTGCACTGAGGCGCGCTCCGGTGAGGGGGAAGGGGCTGCCTGAGGGGTCCCCAGGCGCCGCGCAGGCCGCGGCCCGGCGTGGCGATGAGGCCCCGGTCCCGCGTGGCCCCGCGCGGCCGNCCAACCCCAATCCTAATCCCAACTCTAACCCCAACCCCAACCCCCACCCCAACCGTAACACTAAGCCGCAGTGAGCCCAGCTCAGCGATCCATGGGCAGCTTGGGTTGAGGAGGTACCTCCTGGTACCCATGGGGTGCTGCAAAACTACACACACCACACACGTGTATCTTCACAAATGTGCTTGGCTGAAACCATCAAAGTCCATCTCCATAGCTACGTGTTGGCCGCACGCTGCCTTCTCTGGCTCAAAGAGGTGCCCGAGAGGATTGTTGTCTGCAGTTCTCAGTGGGAAGGGAGGAGGCAAAGTAGACTTTTTCCTAAAATATGGTCAAAAAGAGCAGAGCACCAAGCCCAGGCTAGTGCTTCATCTCAGCTCTAGGATGAAATATGGTCCCGGTTTGAAGCAAGCAGATAACTGAGCCAGGGCTGGAGGCCCAGCCCTTTGTCAGCAGCATCTCCGGGAGAGGCAGCATCTTTTGGCAGTTAATGGCGTGGAAGCAGACCAGGCAATGCCTGAGGATGCCAACACAGATGGTGCTTGCACAGTGCTATCAGAAACGTATGGACTCCTGTATGCGATGCCCCAGCATCTATGACAAGGAGCTCTCTCCTCCAGGACTGCTGCTCCTTTCCCTTCCCAGGCTCAGAGCCTGCTCCCCTGTCCTGCTGACACCAGAGGTGCTCCTGTACCTCGTGCAGACTCTCTGGAGGCTGCTGCAATGCAGCCAGTGCTGCAGATGGGGAAGCACTGGGCACACTTGCTGCCTGCTGGCTGGAATTGCCCATCCTGGGAGCTTCAGGACCTCTGTGTGGGCCCCCACCAGCTCTGGTTCTGAAACCGTGGATGGTTTTTCCATCAAATTCAGCAAACAGTGGGTTGTAAGGATTCCCGGGGGAGAAAGGTCTGGATCCTAAATGATAGGGTGGCCAGTGAGCTCACTGTTCTTCGTCTGCAGCATGGGGAGATGGCTGGTTCCAAAGGCCATGCCTGTGTGTGATGGGCACATGGCATGGCTCACCCCTGCTTCCAGATCCCAGGAGGAGCCTCACCCATCATTCCTTCTATTGCTTCTCTCAGCGTGGGCTCCTCAGCCTGCTCAGGACACCCACGTAACACTGGAGAGCAGGTCTCCTGCCTTGGTCTCCAACCTTGGTGCCCTTGCACCTGGCGGTGCTACTTGGTGGTCCCTGGCCCCTGAAGGACAGAGCCCTGCTCCACGGAGCTTGGAGGGAGGCCCTGATGCCCAGGGCAGGGCACAGCACTGCCCTGGGAGGAGCACAGAGCCCACAGGCTGAGGGAGCCAGATCCTCCTTCCGCAAATCCTTGCACCAATGCACAGCTTGGGCATGGCTGCACCAACCACATCCCACACAGCTGCTTCAGGGCTTCGGTGTCTCCCTGGCAGGCACATCCAGTGCAAAAAAAAAAAAAATATGTAGACTGGTTTGCTGTTTGCAAACTGGCCCTGCTTTTTGTGAATGAATTCATTCACCATCTGCCTGAAAGAGCCATTTTAGCCAATGGTCTGCATGCGAGCGCTTCCTCCCCGCTCGCTGTGATTTGCTCTCCTCACTCTGCCTCTCAGATTGGGCTCCCGGCGCCACGTGATGGGGTCCCTTCTCCTTGCTGGGATGTCTGACATTTTTAAGCAGAATAACAAGCAGCTGCTGCCGAGGAGCAGCCATGTCTCCTGGATGGCATAGCTGTTACTGCTTGCTTTCAGTCACCAAAGGGGAGCGAGGCTGATGTGCATGTTTGCAGATGAGCAAATTGGTACCCTTGGGGTGACCGAGGGTGAAGCCCCAGAGAGCACCGTGCTGGTGGAGGGCTCAGTGCCCAGCTCTGCTGAGGAGCACCAGGCACGTGGCTGGGTTTGCTGCACGTGGAGACATGGAGCATTGCAGAGCAGTGAGGAGGAACGCTGCCTGCAATGAGCCTCGCACAGGAGGAGCGGGGCCCACGTCCTCACACCCAACAGCCCTGGGGAGATGGCAGGGCAAGAGCCCATCGCTGCACCAGTGATGTCTGGAGCACACCACTGTGGGGATGCAGGAGGTGCTGGGATGAAGCAGGTCTTGCTCCCCACAGTGCTTAGGATCGCTGCAGACATGTTGAATGCAGGGCGGCTGCCTTCACCCAGCAGCTGCCGGTGGCCATGCCCGGCTGCAGGACGAGCAGCAGCGAGCATTCACGCAGGGAGAGGGGGGGGACAAGTGTTGTTTTCCACATTGAGAAAAGTCCCACTTCAGCCTGAGCCTGAAAGTTTGAGGAGGCCAATTACTTCCTGCAGACCACTCGCCTGCCTTTCTAGGAATGGTAGACTTAGACCATCGCCCAGGCTGAGTCAGATATCTCAGGAGCTGGTATCAGATGCCCGCGAGGTCTGGCCCTGTGGATCTGGGTCAGCCTGGCAGAGCCCGCGCACCGGCTGAGCGTGCTCCCAGCAACCAGGTCTAGGGGGATGAGAGCTGCCCAGAGCTGAGCTCAGTAGGGTGAGATGGCACAGGAAAACGGGATGACATGGCCTTTGGCAACAGAGACAAAAGAGTTAACCTGCTGCTGGTGCCAGAGCCAAACAGGGTGTGAAAGGCGAAGGGAAAACTCCTCTGTGCTACCGATTCAAATGTCAGAAGACATCCTGAGCTCTCACTCTCGCACGGCAGACAAGCCAATGCCTGCAGCTGGGATCATCTGAATGCAGGGTTCAGGCAGTGGAAAGGCCACTTGCTGGTGTCAGGGTGACCTTGTCACACAGGAGCAGTGATGGCAACCTCAGCAGATCCCAAGGACTCTGCTCCAAGGTGGCCTTGGGGGAAAGATCCGAAGATGACTGGACCACAGGAGCTGCAGGGCACAGCATATGGGGTCGGAGTGGGGGAGCTCCAGCCAGTGCTGGCCATGCAGGGAAATGCTGCCTTTGCTTCCCTACTGTGCTGGTAGGCATGAGCCTGGGGCAGCCGCTGAGTCCACGAAGCCTCCTCCGCCACACACCCTGCCCTGCCTGAAGGAGGATGGCGTTAAAAGCTGCTGAGCCTCCCAAACGCTGCACCACAGTCAGTGCTGCTGAATACACACTTCGAAATCACAGTCAGTGCTGCTGAGCACAGCCCTGGTCTGAGTGGGGAGAGCAGGGAGAAAGGGGATGGACTGCAAAGCACGGGCGTCACAGGGCGAGGGCAGCATCACCCCAAGGAGCCGGGCACAGGGGTGCCAGCCGGCCACTGGGGCACGGGCGTGTGCATGCCTGCACGTGTGTGGCCATGGATGCGTGCATCTCTTGCCAACGCAATGACAAGGGTGACCCAAACTCCAGGATGCTCCTGCCCCCGGCGCTGCAGGCCCCTCTCCCCACAGTGCTGGGGGAAAGGCCCACGTCTAAAGAGCTGGCACCCGGCGCATCGCGGGTCTCATGGAGGCCTGTTGTGCCCCCTCTCCCCTCCAGCCCGGCCCTTAATGACAAGCAGCTTGGTGAGACAATGCAGCAACCGCACCAAAGAGCCGGGCTCCTTCCCCTTTGTCTTTCGCTCCTTTGAGGCTCGGCAGAGGGTGAGCCATCACGCCCACAGCCCGGCCGGGGCATGGCTGACTCCCTGCAGCCCCGGGCAGGCGGCACGAGGGCACCGTGGCTCAGCGTGTGCCCCCCCAGCTGCCCGCATCCCCCGGCCCCTGCCCATGCCCTGCAGAAGGTGCCGGGCACCTCGGCTCTCAGTGCGCTCCCTCCCGCCCCAGGCAGCCGCTGTCTGGAGCGGGACCCCCACGCGCTCCCCCAGGACACAGGCAGCCCCCTCCTCCCACCAGCACATGGCACGGAGGCTTTCAGGCTGGTTTTCTCCGGCGTTCACACAAATCTCTCCTTCCCCGCTCCCGCCCCCCTTCCCCACACAACTGAACTCAGCCATTGAGTCCAGCGAATGGTTTATTTCCCAGGTTAGCACAAAGCAGGGGTCTCTGTGTGCCCCTGGAACCAGCAGAACAAAACGCACAAAGACGTTAGAGGGCCATTTGTAACCAAATCCCAACACACCAGATACTGTTGGGATTATGTCAGAAATATTTTCCCAGAATGCCCTCCCCCCATGCTCCCTCCTACAGATGTTCGGCCCCCACACCACAGATGTTGTTCCTCTTGCAAAATGAGCTTTCCCCTTCCTCTCCCAAATGCCCCTGATGTTTTGCACATTGTCGTCGTGAGGTCTCCTTCCCACCCTACTCTCCACGTCCCCTCTCCCCTGCTCCCTCGTCGATAGCCCCCTGGGAAGTTGGGCTGCCCATGGCATGGGGACAGCCACGGGCTCCATGGGGACAGCCACCGGCTCCAAGGAGACAGCCACAGGCTCCATGGGGACATCAGCTATTGGGCATCCGTGCCCCTCTCACCTCCGCCCACCAGTAGAGCCCTCTCCCTCTTCCCATTTCAACCTCTCTCTTTCCAATTGCAACCTCCCAGGCCTCACCAGCCCAGGGCAGGCTCACCAGACCCCAACCCCCTCAGGGACCCACACCAGACCCCTGGGAGCATCCTGGTGCGTTCCCACGGGCCCCACTTGCAGGGCCCTTTGGTGGTGATTTGTTGCCCAGGGACGCCGGGCACATCGCAGACACCAGAGAGAACGGCGCGACCTTCCCCTCGCCGCTGGCAGCGCACGCGGGTGAGGGCTGGCAGCGCGTCAGGGCCCTGTGTCAAGCCCTGCACCAGAACCTCCCCATGGCCACAGCACCAGAGTCCGCGCCGCTGCCCCCTGGGAGCTCCCACGAGAGAGCAGGGTGAGCAACGCCAGCACCCTGCAGGGCGGGTGCTGCTCCGGAGCCCGGCGCTGATGGGAGACGCCAGCCCCACGGCTCCGTCGCAGTTGGCGTGGGGCTGCTCCCCATCCTTCCCTCCTGTAGGTGGGTTTGTCGTGAGGCTCGGGGCTGCGGAGCGGGGAGCTGGGAACCTCCCTTGTCCTCGGTCAGCGTGGGGCCGCATCCACGGGCTGCAGTGCAAAGCAGGAATCTCCCAGGGACAGCGAGAGCACCTCCTGCCCTTCCTGTCCCCAGCGCATCCCCGCAGCCCGCAGTGCCCGGCGGTCCCCGCGCTGTGCCCAGCTCAGCCCCTGCTCATCCCCATCCCCCGCATGAACGCGGCTTCGCCGGGCCCGGGGCTGCAGCAGGCGGCTCTTCAAAGATAGAGTTTATTGCTACAAACGTTTCCATCAGTGATAGCTCCTATTTACATTGATATGTTTTTAAAGGAATATTCAAGTAAACATTTCCAATAGTTTCTGGCATAATCTCTAGCTTTTTTTTTTCTTTTTTTCCTATACACAAACGTTAAAAATAAATAAACTGTACACAGAAAATTTCCTTTAACATCTCTACGTGACTATATGTATTCCCACACGACAAAACGATTCCACTCTTTCATAGATTTGTACTTTTCTTTAAAATTTCCTCCTTAATTAATTGTAGTACACTTCACAAAACCCCCAGCGAGCTTGGCACATCAGCTGAAACACCAGTGATAAGGTCTGAAGAAGACAAAAAAAAAAAAAAAAAAAAAAAAAAAAAAAAAAAAAAAAAACAGCACAGAGAAACAAGCGCCTTCAGGGATGCTGCCGTTCTTTCTTTTTTTCTCTTCCTCTCCTTTTCCTTTTGTTAAAATCATCCGTACAGGAAATCTCTGCCCTCCCCTTCAGCAGGGAAGCGCTCGGGTTCTGTGGGGACGGGTTTAAAACGTGGTCCTATGTTTTTAAAATAATAATAATAACAATAATAATTATAATAATAAAAAACAGCTGCGATTTCCCCCTTTTCCTTTAAAATCTCTCTATTTACATGGCTGGTAATTTTTTTTTATTTTATTTTTTTTTTTTAGTTTTTTATTTTCTTTTTGTTAGAAGGCTATATACGTATAAAAATAGACATCTGATTGTAGTGCTTTACGGTGCCTTTGGCCTGCCCTGCAGTTCCCGGGTTCGCTTCTCCCCCTCTCAAATAAAATAACATTAAAATAAGTCAGACACGGTTCCTCCCCCCCACCCCCGTCCCGCGCGCGCCCCGGAGGGGGCGGACAAATTCCCCGCAGCATCCGAGCGCCCGCGGCCAGCAAACACCGCAGCGGCCGCAGCGAGCACCCGAGCGGGCGGCGGGGCCGGGGGCCGGGCTAGCAGGAGCACTTGCACTCGGAGATGAGCGGGTACTGCACGGGGATCCAGGTGCAGTACTTCTGGCTGGACCAGCCCTGGCAGTGCCAGCGCAGGAACGTCTTGGTGACCGACTTGACGGGCTTGCAGAACATGCCCTCGGGCAGCGAGCAGGACTTCTCGGCGAAGCAGTTGCCCTCCTTGATGTAGCGCGGCCAGAAGCGGACGCCCAGGTCCTTCCAGGTGTA
>WBMW01004499.1:198679-214566 GCA_013396635.1 Penelope pileata | reverse complement strand
AGAGGAGAGGAGTGGAGAGGAGAGGAGAGGAGAGGAGAGAGCAGAAGCTCCCAGCCAAATGCCCTTTGTCTCTTCTGGGATTTCTGTTGCTCTCTGCCTGCTTGGTTAAGTTTGTCAGGCTCTCTTTATGCTTGAGAAATAATGCTGATGGGCTGTTGTGGCAAGCATGAAGAAAGACTTGGGTCTGACAGGACAAAAGCCCCAATTTTCACTTAAGAAAGGGAAAAGAACAGAGCTAAATGATGGTGCACCAGGTTTTCATTAGAGATACGTTTACTTCCCAGTAGAAATACATTGCCCTCTCTCGTCAGTGTCTCTAAAGGAGGGGTTCCCAAGGTGTGCCATGGCAAGTGGCTGGCAGGGTGCCCCAGAGCGGGCCCGCAGCAGCTCCCTGCCAGCAGTGGGACTGGGGACACGGCTGTGCCTTGGCCCTTGGCTGTGTGCCGGAGGCCAGGGGCAGGAACCAGGTGTCTCTGGTTGGCTGGATTCTCTCTGGGCAAAAATTTCACTGTAAGAGTCAAGAGAATGGGTCGTGGATGGGGACGCACACAAAGACACTTGGTTTCCTAAGTTTCATCTCTGTGAGCAATTTGGCTGCAGGAAGCAGAGCTGGTGGCACTGAGTGTCCTATGAGGGACGCAGGGACATCTTGGCCATGTGCTGGGGCACAGCTGCTGCCCCACACCTACCCCACAGCTGTGCCAGAGCACTGATGGGAGGGAAAAACACCCCTGGAGCTCCAGGGAGGGGATTATTTGTGCCTCAGAAATACATTTCCTCTACACCAAGTAGGGTGTTTTAGCTATTCCGAGCTTCCTGCCTCCCTTTTTTGTCCTTATCGTGAGGCATTTCTCTGCTTTTTGTGCTTGTGGTGCCTTTGTTCTGCTTGGCACCACCGTGCCGTGCCCATCCTTCGCTGGCTCACCCCTCTGTGAGCCGGGCTGTTTTCCTGCACCCACATCAGCCCATTCTGCACAGCTGCACCATGCTGCCCTGCCAGCCCTGGAGCCCATCATTCACGGCCATCCATGCAGCCCTCCCAGCGCTGGCAGCACCCCGTGCCCTCTGTACCCGCCGTCCCTGCAGCCCCATTGCTCCGCTGGCCCTGAGAGCCCTGCAGCTGCTCCACAGGTCCTGACTGATGGGCTGCCCAGGTCCTGGCATGCTTCCAGCAGTGTCAGATGTACCAAATGCTGCAGAGAAACGGACTGTATTGCTGGTACATGTGAAGAAGTCCAAGGGAGTTTGCCTCCCTCCTTCCTGCAGCCTGGGCTTGATTACGTTCAATCTGTTGGGGCCAAAAGCCTGGAAAACCAGGACAGGTAATGCCCGGAGTGATGGAGGAAGCTGCACTGCGCAGAAGGCTTTGTCTCATTGCTCTCAGCCCCTGAGCAGTGACCACAGCACACACCTGGCAGCCCCTGCTGAGCAAGCTGGGGGCTGCTGTGCAGCTCCGGGCATTGCAGCAGGGAGAGGAGGCGGCTCCACGCAGCTGTCAGCTGGTGTCCTGCTGTTCACACACATCGGTCACTGTGGTCTGGCACTCGTGGGCATGAGGTCTTGTCCCCAGATGAGCCTATTCCAGCAGGATGGTCCCCGTGGGATGGCTTTGTCCCCCTGCAGCCAGCATGCCTGCGGCAGCCAGGCTGTCCGGACACATCCTCGGCACTCACCCTCCTCTCCCAGGGGAGCCCGGGGAGTGCCCTCGGTGCAGGGACCAGGGACGGCTCCTGGACAGCCGCCAGTGGTGAAAAACAACAACATGGAGCTCGGAGATTTCTACCCGCTTGGCATACATCTGTCACCACATGTGTTGACACGGAGCAATGCTGCCACGTCACAGTATACGTGGCAGTTGCTGTCAACACCAGTCCCAGGCAGAGAGAACTGCTCAGGGCAGCTATTTTTCGAAAATGCCCCAAATAAAAGGTCCAGAGCACGCCCGGGGGATGCAGCCATCGCAGAGGGTGGCCATGCCAGGGAGCAGTTCTGGCTCAGGGAGTCTGGAGCTTCTTCCTGAGTAGGGCACATTGCTGCCAGCATAAACCAAACCCAAGCAGCCCGCTGTAGGCCAGTGGGTGACATGGGATCCTGCTGATTTGCTACCCCTTTGCTTGCCCCGCTTCAAGGAGCCCTGCTGGCACCCCAGTGCCACCCTGGGACAGAAGACCTGGAAATGGGTGACAAGAGCTCTCCTGGCACAAGCACAGGATGAGCCACAGCCCAGCGCCATGCACCCAGAGCAGCCATTGCCCAGCGATGCCCTGGGGACACCAGGTCATGGCTGCAACCCTCATGTGGTGGAGAGGCACCCAGGGGAGCTGCAGCTCTGGTGACAGCCAGGACACAGTGGGACAGAGCTCACCTGCCACATTGCGTCCAAAGCCCAGCTCCGCTCCCCAGCTTGTCCCAAAGGAAGTGTGGTGGCTCACCTAAAAAGGATGAGATAAACTCTGCACTGTGGCAGAGCAGCTCACCTGGGCTCATGCACGCCCCTGTCCTCTGTCAGCTGCAGAAAGGAAGCAGGGTGGCAAGGTGCCTGCCTCCTGCTCGCATCACAGCCCTATTGCGGGGAAATGCTGCTGCAGATTCTCCCCTGGCATTTCTCGTTCCGATCTGCAAATTCTATTTACTTCAGCTGAGGAAGACAAGGATGTATGTCCAGCAAAGGTCCTTGCAGTACAAGGCTGGCAGCAGCATCCCGGCTTTCCAGACGTGGGCAGGAGCCTCTAAAGATGGGTGCTGGCTGCACCCCCCATAGGTGAGCACACCCTGGGCTCCCCACAGCTGAGCTGTCCCTGTAGGTGAGCTGTCCCCAGCTGCCCTGCCAGCATGCCTGGCTAAGCCCCGTGGGCTGCATCTTCCTGGTGCTCATCAGTTCCCTGCCAGCAGCATCACGCTGTGCAGCTTTCTCTCACAGCCACGTTCTGCCTGCAGATTTGTTTTCCCTTGCTTTGCTCACAGCTCTGCTCCCCCCCCCTCCCCCCCTCCAAGCGTGCGGATGTCAGGGGATAACCCTCGGTCTGAGCTCCTCCCACGAGCCCAGAGACAGAGCACAAAGCCAGCTGCAGCTCGGGGGCAGGTGCCACGCTCTTCCCATGTTCCCGGTTGAAAAAGCCCGGCCGTGAACAATGCCTCCACATCACAGCATCAGCTCCGGCCACAGCCAGCAGCCCTAAGGGCCGGGCTTCCCCACTCCGTGCCCCCCGGCTGTGCCCCACGCTGCCCCCCGGGATGCCCGGTGGGGGCTGACCCACGGGGGCGGTTGCGTTTTACCCATTTGTATTCACCCATTAACTGGGAGCCTTCCGTCTAGTCGGCTGCTTATTTTTTTAAAGCAATGAAAGATTTCCCAAATCCAGTCGGCTCTAGGATTACAGGCACCATCAGTCTCTGTCAGTCATTCCCCCGGCTGGAGCAGAGCCGGGCTGCCACCGGCCCGGGTGGGGACACAGGGACATGGGGACACAGGGACGGGCACGAGCCCTTCTCCACATGGTGAGCTCCGGGCTCAGCAGCCGACACACCACAGCATGAAGGAGAAGCTCTGGGTTTTCTCACCGAAACAAGCGCTTCCTCTCTTTCCCCTAAAAGGCTTTTCACATGGAAATGGTCCATGAAAGTTCTGCTTTCAATTTTCTGATTTCAATATACACCAATAATTGAGCTAGATCTGGTCTCAAAACGTTTCAAAACAAAAATATGAATTATTTCTTCTTTGTTTTTTTTGATGTCTAAATGAAACTTTTCCAGACTTGTCATTTTCTCCAGAGGAAACCATTAATTAATGTGATCTAAATTCAGGAAAAGCCTCAACTGCTCTGAATCCGCGTTCAACAGAAAAAGCAACAAACAAGTCCCGTCCAGGACTGCACTGAGCACCATCCAGGCCTTCCTGCTCCGCTGCCTGGGGATGCTCTGAGCACAGAGCTGGGCTGGAGGGGGGGGTGGTTGGGCACCTCGGGACTGTGTGCACCCCAAAATCCACTGATGTGAGGCCCGGACCTAAAGCTCCTGCAGGCTGCAGCTCTGCCCAGTGGTCAGCACCTTACAGAATATTCCTCATCTGGATGCATCGCACTGTGAGAAGCGTTGAAAACCCTTGAGTTATCGCAGCCAGCCTGCAGAGGATGTGTTGAATGAGGTCGTGCACTAGAAGCAAAAGTCATCTCCATCATACACCGCCTTGGCTGCCGTGTTCTGCAGCTGCCCAGCTTGACTGGAAAAGACTTGGATGCTCCAAGCCCTGGGCTGGTTACTCAGCAGTGATTTTTTCAATATGTGGCCACTTTGCCCACAAGAAATGAACCCCAGACTCACCTGGTGGTGATGTTACGGAGGAGCGGCTGCCTCAGCCTCGCTCTGTGCTGGGGCCGCGCTGCTGATGCAGCCCTCCAGGCGACGCAGGACCCCGCTGCGGGTGATGCACGGCCCCTGGGGCTCTGGGGGGAGCAGCACCCCAGGCTGGCACAGCCCAGCACAGTCCCATGGGCTCCTCCTGGCGAGAAGGAGCCCTCCAGCCTGTGGGAGCACAGTGCTGCGCTAATTGCCACTGGAATCAGGAAGCTGAGGTTACGGGGAGAAGTTATGAATGAAGGAGCCTGGGTTCCGTGCAGACCAAAGGCACGGCCGCCCGCCACGCCGTGTAATTACGCGGTGGGACCGGCTGCCGCGGGATGCGCCGGGGCCAAAAATACGCGCGGCTTTGAGAAGAGATGAGAGAAATGTCCAGAGGGCAGGCGGAGCGGGGCAGCACACGGGGCAGGAAGCCACCAGCGCCTGAATTGCTCGGAAATGAGGGAGTATCACAAGGGCACTCGCAGCCTGTGTCTGCCCGCAGTTTGTCACTGTCATTGGCCAGCACGGAGCCACCTCGGCTGACCCGGGTGTTGCTGCACTCCGCTCCGCTGCTGTGCTCACAGCTGCCCCAGGAGTCCTGGGAGCCCGGCACTACGGGCATCCCTGAGCCTCGAGTGTCCCTGGAGCAGCTCTGACCTGAAGCTGCGGCTCCGACCCCCCCACCCCGCTGCCTGCAGCCACACCGAGATGCTGATAGCGAAGGGTTCCCAGCACCAACGGCTGCAGATCTGCCTCAGGTTCCTCAGGTGGCTGCAGATAGCAGGGCTGAGTGGGGATTTCTTGCTGCAAGCACATGCAAAAAAGGCAAAAGAAGGAAAATCAACAAAAACAAAGTAGAAAATTGAAACAAAAACAGGCACTGCAGGAAACCATGGGTGTTTAATGTAAAGGTGCTTAAGGGAGGAGTGGAAGTGGTGGAAGCAGCACTGGCAAATGCAACCCACACCTGCTGTACAGGAACATCCCTGGCTCTGGGTGTCGGTGGGAGAGGTGAGGGCTGCCAGGGCAGCCTTGGTCCGGTTATCAGCACCCAGAGAGGTTGGGGAAGGTAGCTGGTGTGTATCTGGCTGCTCCCTCCTTCTTCTGTCACTCAGCTCTGTAGATTTTCGTNACCTCCCCCCCGACCGGGCCCACCTCCCGCTCCCCGCTCCTCCCTGCCCCCTCCCAGCCCCGGAGGTACAAATGATTAGATTTTCAGCCCAATTAAGGCAGGCTGTCTCCAGGCTGGGACAGAAAAGTTTGGCTCTGGAAGGTGGGAAACAAGCTTTGACAGGTNGGGCAGCCTTGGTCCGGTTATCAGCACCCAGAGAGGTTGGGGAAGGTAGCTGGTGTGTATCTGGCTGCTCCCTCCTTCTTCTGTCACTCAGCTCTGTAGATTTTCGTGTTTTGGGGTTTTTTTGTTGTTGTTCTTTTTTTTTTTAAATTCATTATTTATTCTATTGTAAGCAATGACATTTGCTCCATGTAAAAAAGCAAGCAAGCAAACAAACAAACACAGAAATGTTATCTCAACTTTGCCATGAGCCTCTGTGTGCTCCTTGGAACCCAGCTTAGCCCCCTCCTACCTCATCCCTATTTCATCCCCATCCCATTCCACTCCCATTTTCACCCCCATCCCATCCCATCCCTAGTCCCATTCCCATTCCCATCCCCNCGCCAGCAGCAGGGCCAGGCTGCAGCTGGGGGTGCCGAGGGTCTCCCCGTGCCCCCCTGGCCCCAGCACAGCCAGAAGAATGGCTAATTAAGAGGTCTCAGCGCCGGCACAGCTAATTCCCCATTCAGCCCTCCGCCGGGCAGCGGGAGGCCGGGGGAGCAGCAGGCAGTGAGCCGGGAGCGTGGCATCGCCGAGCGCGGGGTTAACCCTCTCGGCCTCAGCACGGGATGGCTGCTGCCCAGCCAGGCCCTCCAGTAGACCCTGCCGCAGCTGTCCGTGCCCTCAGCTCCTCTCAGAGGGCCTTGCTGTCCCCAGCACCGTCCCCTGAGCTGTCCCCTGCAGTCCCTGGGCTGTGACACCACTCTGCCACCCGCCAGCTGCTGTGGGGCCTTGTGGGATGTCCCCATCGTGGGGCTCCTGGCCCAGCCAGCCCCGTGCTCCTGCTCCCATTCTGGACGCATTTTGCAGTGGGTACAGCACCTCAGCCCCCTGGTCCCCACGTCCCCAGAACAGATGTCATGCATGGAACACGTGAAGCCATGCTGTCACCCCAGGCTGGGAGCCAGCGCTTCTGCCCTCTCCAAACCCTCACCCCCAACAGTGCCCAGATCCCCAATCCACCCCACAGAGGACTCCCATGAAGATTGCTCTCAGCAGAACGTGGAGCAGGGAGCGTGGTGGGCAGGCATCCTCTGTGTCCCCATGGCCACAAGTGACAGCCCTCCAGGACACGCGGCCCCAGCCTGTCCCTGTCCTCCAGGGTTACCCATGGGCAGCTTGGGGACAATTAGCTGCCCAGCATGAGCCTCTGCCCTGTTGGGAGTGACAAATGGTGCCAAGGAGCGATCTGAAAGCTTTGGTTGCCGGGAGCCCTGGGGCCCAGCTGTGTTTAGGAGGAGCCCCGAGCCCCCAGAGCTCCCCAGCCATGGGCTGTGGGCAGCCCCACCGCCTGCCCCACAGTGGAGCCGCTGCAGGGACTGCGGATGGGTGTGGGGTGATGGAGGACAGCCTGGAGCCGTGTCCCCAGCATGTCCCCACACCAGCAGGGCACTGGGGAAGCGTGAGCTGAGCAGCAGCCGAGCTGCCAGCGCTCCAGGCTGGGCTCATCGGGGCTGAGCACAGGGTGCAGGGGAAGTGGTGCTGCAGGTGGAGCAGCAGGTAAAGCTAGGAGCTTCGGGTAGCTTCCTTGTCTGTGGGATTTCCTATTAAAAAAAATGACAATAGTTCAGCATGTCTTGCTCTGCCTGCAAGAGCAAAATGTGTAAATGTTTAGACAAAGCACTGATTGCGATTTTGCTTTTCTGAAGAAAGCCCTCACCTGGCACCTGTCGAACAGTTGGGCCCCGTTGCACTGTCACAGCCAGGGGCACCATGAGCCCACCCAGCAGCAGCAGCCCAGGCCCTGCCCATGGCACACTGCACACACATCGCTCTGGGTCGCCGCCCACAGAAGAAGACAGGATGGTAAGAGGGAGCAGACACCCAGCTCTCCAGCTTTCCTTAGAACTGAATTGCTTGCTTTAAAGGAAACAGAGAAATGCATGGAGGAAAATCTGGACATTTGCCATAAGGTTTTACAGCATTGTGTCTTTCAAAGTGATTGCAAGGAAATATTCTAGGTGAGTGCCTGTAGTGAGCAACGTCAGAGAGCTAGGAGAGATGCTCAGGTGCCGTTCTGTCCTGGGGCCTTTGGCTTGCAGGCCACGGGAAGGGACAAAGCCAGCAGAGACACCAAGCAATGTCCCCGACCTGCGGGGATGCTGCTGGGGGACGCCGGGGCAGTGTGGGTGGGAGCGGGGTGCTCGGGGTGCTCGGGCCGTCTCCCGCCCATGCTGCACGGAGCAGCCAGTGCCTGGGTCCAGGCCCCAATTAAAGGAGCCAAAAGGAAAGGGCCGGAGAGAAAGAGTGAAAGAAACAACATTTCCTGCCTGAGGAGATTAACTCTCCAAATTACATGTGAACAGAGGGGGAGGCGAGAGGGGAAAAGGAAACCCAGCTTCCACCCCAATAAAAGCCAGTTCATTTAATAAAGGAGGAGCGAGGAGGGGGAAGGTGGCTGAAAGAAAATGAGGCTGGGGGGTGTGGAATTAGCCTTGTCAAACAAGGGGCTTTGCTGTCCCAGAACTGCTTCTTTATTGTTCCAATTTTTCATGCTTACTTAGCTCTCAATGCTGCACAAGNAACGGCTGCAGCAGTGCTGGGAAGGGGAAAGGAAATAAAATTTTAGAAAAAGGAGCCCCGTTTCCCCCCGCCTGGAGCCGCAGACACAGTGGCTGGGAGGAGCAGGGCATGGGCCAGAGGCAAAAGGGCTTTCACAGCCCTTGGCACCAGTGGTGGGACAAAGGCAAGTGGCCCTGAAGTGGCACCTGATGGTGGGGGACAGCACCAGGGTGCTGCAGGGCGGCCCGTGCCCTACTCCCAGCTGCGTGCCCCTTGTTGAGCGAACAGCTTGAGCTCTGGTTGAGAAGATCCTTCCAGCCTCCTCCCAGGGCTCCGTGTCTGTTTTCTCCCCAGGATTTTCCTGACCACGTTGGCCTGGCTTGCAGAGCCAGGCTCACACCAGAAGGGCTATCAGGATGGCTGGGGGGAGGATGGCTGCGCTCAGCATCCGTGATGCTGCCTTATAAAGCCGTGTTAGCACAGGCTCAGAGCTCTCTGCAAAATGCTCCCTTTTAGGATCAGAGTGCAGGGAGCCCACTGTGTGGAGCAGAGCAGGGAAGGAGCGAGGGGAGCACTGGCTGAGGCCAGCAGCAGCTGTGGCAGCACGGGCAGTTCTGTGGTCCTGGGTAGAGAGCAAGGTAAGGAGCACAGAGTGACCTGATGACTCCAGTGCCAAGGGGATTTCGACCACTGGCCAACAGGAAGGGAGGAGAAAATGAGAAATGCTCCGGGATCACAAGGAGCAGTGGAGGCTCCAGCCAGGATTTGCCTGATGTCTGCGGTGGATGGAGGGATCTCTATGTTTGTGAATGTGTTCAGCTGCCTACCAGCTACACACAGCTTCACCCAGCACGGGGTGACCGGGCGCTCCCACCGCAGGCTGCTCGAGGTCTCCAGCCATGGGATGCAGGGCCCCTGGGAAGGTGCAGCACTGATGAGGTCTGTCCTGGGCACAGGAGTGAGCTGTTACACAGCAGCAGCTTTCCCATTCCCCAGGTGGAAGCCAGGCAGATACAGGGTGCTACACGGGAAACAAAAGCCCCAGAAGTGGGGCACAGATTTGGGTGCCCAGGAGGGAAATAGGGCACTTTGTAGCCCACAAAGCTCCCGATGGCCCTGATCCCAAACCCACCGTGGTTGTGGCAGGGGTGTGCTGAGCCATGGGCACCGCCAGGGCCCTTTGCTCTGAGACATGGTCTGACCTCAGCTGCTTGCTCTTGTAGCACTGTGATATTATTCCTGGAAATCCCCCAAAGAGATCCTTTCCTCCAAAAAATCAAGGCGTGACTCACTTGGAGAGCCGCGCACTGTCCCTGCCACCATGACAGTGACAGCGTGCAGCAGCCTCACAGGGCAGTAAGCCCCACGGGATCCCCAGCAGTGCACCCGAGCTGCTCTGCACGGGTTCCAGCAGCAGGCTGCCGGGCTGCTGGCAGCGAGGAGGAGCCCAGCAGCTGCGGGCAGGCTGACAAAGGGTGCATTCGGGCTGGAGCTGGAGCTCACCTGCGGGACCTGGGCTGTGCCACAGGCACCTGCAGCGGCAATGGGGCAGGATGCAGGGCTTGCCTCCAGCCTTTCCCCTAAAACCAGGGCAGCTGCCCTGCTCCGAGCCGACATTCCCAGTCCTCCACCTGCACGGAGCAGGCAGGTGGCTGCGCTCACCACCACGGGTCAGATGCTGGGCATGCCGTGCTCTGTGGCACAGTGTGGCAGGTCCTTGGAGTAGGCAGGGACGGATGCTTGGTTTGAGGATGGAGACAAGCTTAGCATGGACAGTCAGACAGAGACACTACATCAAAAGCCTAAACCCAGGCTGAGATCTCATTGTTGCTCAGAACCTTGCAGAATGACCAGTGCAGCCTCTCCGTGGTAATCCGCTTCTCTGCGGCCGCCCATCCTCACCCAGGCTCAGAGCTGCCCATCTGCCTGGGGTGGGGGCTCAGGGGCACAGCCCGGGCTGTGCTCATCTGCCTGTGCTGGCACCTCCTCTTGCTCCCCATCTCTCCTCTCCACGCTCTCCTCCTTCAGCTTTGCCTTCAAACAGTAAGGAACAAATTCCAGGGATTTTGCCTGGGGGCCCACGGAGTGGGGATGCGAGCTGGTCTCCATCTGACTGCGACCGAGTCTCTCCCCCTCACTGGAAATTGAAAGCAGAAGCCGTGGAGCGGTGACAAAAATCTGCATTACGTTATTGCAACTGGATTTTTTTTTTTTTTTTTTGAAGATTTTATAATACATCGTTTTGAAACTCTGCCAGTGATCATCATCAAAGTCAGAGGAGCGCCTTGGAGAGAACGATGGTGGTGGAGGGTGGGGGTAAGCAGGGAGGCTGGTATTGATGTCTAATCCTTTCTAAAGCCGGTTCTAGAGGCAGCGTGGACTTCCTCCTGTAGCACAGATAAGGCTGAGAGGGGCTGGCTGGCATTAGGGCTGCACTGCAGTTCACCCCCCCCTCCCTGCCGCATGCCCCACGGCTCCATCCCAGGAAGGCAGGGCCTGGGGCTGCGGAGGAATGGGAAGTGCAGAAGTGTCCAAAACAGAAGCTCAGGAGAGACCAGATGGAGAGGAACAGGAGGGAAGAGTGGTGTGAGCGGTTCCAAGCAGGGCCAGGGCTCAGGATCCTGCTGGGAATCAAAACCCAGAGACATCATCATCTCAAAGGGCAGTGGCTCGGCTCTGCCAGCTCAGTCTCTCAGCTCCGCTGGTGCTGCAGCCGCCCCAGCCTCAACGCCTTCAGTGCCCACTGCAACCTGGGGGGATCCCACAGTCCCAGCCCTGCACCGCGCTCCACCCAAGCAGCCGCTTCCCCCTGCCCTGATTTCCCTCACTCCAGCAGTGTAAAGCATGGGGCCCTTCCCAGTCCCTGCCCCATGCAGTGCCCACATCCCCCCAGAGACAGAGGGAGCCAGCAGGTTCCAGCACACATCCCGGTGGCAATGGTAAAACCCAGTGTTGGGGTGTTGGGGGCTCCCCTGAGCCTGAGTTCTCTTGGCTGTTATCAGTCTTCAGCTGTAATTTTGTCACAGCAACCTTATCAGAAGTACTGATAGCTCTGTGTCGACTCATATGGATTGAAGTCTTGGTTTTGGCATCTTCCCAGCACCAAATGCCCATAGCTGAGGCTGGGAGGTGGTGGCACATCCCATAAGATCCATTTCTGGCCAGGCTGGGAGAGCCCGTGCCCCCAAAGTGTCATTTTGCATCTCTTGCTCTGGAGTCCAGGGACAGGACAGCTGTTCCACCTGTGCTGAGCCAGGAGAGCTTGTCCTGCCCTGCTCCATCCTGGATCTAGGTGCTTGTTGCTGCTATGGAGCACCCAGCTGGAAGCCTTCCCCGTGCTCTACCAGCAGCATCCATCTCACTCAGGCTCCTTCTCGTGTTCTCCACCACCACAGCACAGCTTCACAGACAAACATTTCCTTCTGTGAAGCACACACAGCATTTTGTGCTGCCATGTTTCCTTCGTCCGAGGGACTCATGAAACGTCCCAGTTCCCAGCTCAGTACCAGCATGGATGGAGCTGCTTGGCCAAGCCCTACGCACTTGCACCTAGAGCAAACTCGGTCCATGCTCCTTCCTCCTCCCTCTGCCCACACTGTGCCACAGCCCAGCTCTGTGCTGCTCCTCGCCAGATGTCCGTGGTGTTACATAGCAGCAATCGCTCAATTCCGTCACGCCATGGAGAATTGCATTGTCCGCCAGGAGCCGCAAACCTTCCGGGCAAACGGCAGCCCACCTTGTTAGAAGTGGCCGGCGGCACCAGCTCACAGCTTCCCAGCTTAGGATATTTCTTGCTAGCTAACAATGTGCTGATAATTAAGCCCAGCCTCTCCAAGAGGATCCTCCCCTGCCAGCTAATCCCAACAGCAAACACCGCCAATTGATTTTGCCCGGTGTGATGCCTCCGTCCCATCCCACACCTCTCTGCCCTCCCACACCCAGGGTCCTGCTGCACCGCGGGGCTGCCCGCTGGGCAGAGGTGCAAAATGCCTCAGGGAGATGCGAGCTCAGCCAGGGCTCTGGCCACCCCATGGGACAGCAGTGAGGGCATGAGGCCAGAGCCCACCTCTCCTGTCCCTGCTCCCTGCCCTGCTCTGGATGTGAGCAGCTTCAGCAACTACAACGAAACCCCATTGCTCCACGGCAGTGGTGAGGTGATCCAAGTGTCCTTTGGGATGATGGCAACACCTCCAGCTGCTGCTGGGAGTTTCCTGCTCCAGGTGTGAGCCCGGGCAGCTCTGCTGCTCCTTGCAGCCACTGCTCCCCACAGCCGTCTGTCCTGGCCCTGTTTCTGCAGCATCCTCCTGCCTGCAGTGGGGATGCCGCAGCAAGGCATTGCTCCTGGCAGGAATGGGGGGAGACAGCAGCACTGGGTCTGTAAGGATGGTCCCAGATGACCACGGCAGGTATCCCTTCACCTTTGAGTTCCAAACCCCTGTCCTTCCCTCTCTGTCTGTCCATCCATTCCGTGTGTGCACACAGACACAGCGCTGGATGTGTGCCCTGCCCCAGTCCCACTGCCCACCTGGGGGCCCCACAGACCCCTCCAGTCCACCCAGCCTCCTCTTGTCCAGGACTCCCTGCAGGGCCCTGCAGCAAAATCCTGTGCCCCCACCATGCGGATGGGATGGGGCTGCTTCCGCCTGGTGCCTCCAGGTGCTGCAGTCTGCAAGCAGGAGGTGAGGGGAACTCTTCCTTCAGGGTTTGAGGGATTTGGGGGATTTCCCCCATGGCACGTGGGAAAGCAGGCAGGGTGGTGGGGAACTGACCCAGCTGCCCTCTTTCTTTGGCCCCACTGCGGCACAGGGAAGTTGGGGGATGCCTGGCCACTGCCTGGGGTGTCCCACACAGTGACAAAAAAGCAGCTACAACATTTTGACATTTGCAGAAAGAAAGAGGTTCCTCGGCCTTGCTCCATCACCCGCCCATGCAGAGTGCCCCCCTCGGCCCCCAGCCCTCCCGCCTCCAGCAGCCGGGAGGACGCAGCCTGCTCTCTGCAGGGCTCGCTCTGCTCCTGTCCAGGCTGCAGAGACCGCTCCGAGCGCACGCGCACACCTCGGCGAGGAGCAGGCTGCCTTTGATGAAAAGCAACAGATGGGTGTAGCTGGCAAGTGCTGGCCCGCGGGGCGGGGGCACGGGGGGTGTTTAATGATGTCTTTAAACATTGTGAGCGTGTCTGTCTCTCACTCGTGTCCCTTCTGCTGTGCCGTGGGGATGCCTGTCCCCAGGCCGGTGCCTTGGGAAGCGCCCTCCCGGCGGCAGGGCAGGTCAGCGAGATGAAAGCATGCCTGCGAGCCCCGGCCCCCACCTCCTAGGAGACGGACATCGCCGCCCGGCGCAGAGGACAATGGCGGGGTCCGGTCCCTGCGCGTCGTCTCTAGGTGATGTCACATCGATCAGAGCGGCCGCACCGAGGGGAGGGCAGCCGACACGCACGCACACAAAGGGCTCTGCTTTGAAGTCCCGCGCGGGAGCGTGCCTGCTGCCCGTGGCTGCGGCCAACAGACGGGAGGGCCGCGGCCTCGCAGGGTGCAGGGGGAACGAGGGTGCCACTTCCCCATGTCTGTGGCATCCCGGCTCTCCCAGGCTCGGGCTGCAGGCGCATCGGTGTGCTGGGGTCTGCGGGAACCTTTCCGTGCCAGGGGACGCTCTGGGACCACAGCCCGTGATGCTGCACGAGGATGCGCTCAGCCAGCGGTCCCAGCATGGAGGGCAAGTAAACACAGTTGGGTTCCACACATTTCTGGGCAGCTGGGAAGCCTGGGAGAGGAGCAAGAGAAAAACAAAACTCCTGCAACACTGCGTGGCTCCGGGAGCGGAGGACTGGGTGGGACAGCACCAACATGGTGCAATGTGCACTGGCAACAGTGCTGCCGGGACCTGGTCCGGTGTGCCAGAGCCTTCAGCTCCCTGCAAAGCAAAAAAGATGGGGCAACTTGTGTATGTAACTAAACTATAACTGTACCTGTAACTGTATATTACAATTGTAATTGTATAGTTCTAACAACTGTATCTGTATCTAACTATAGCCATAACTGTAACAACTACCCATCCCCATCCCTATACCAACTGCACATAAATGCAGATGTATTGCAGGATGGTTTTATGTATCTGTACACAGGTGTGCAGCATGTCTATGCGTACACTGTACCCACCAGGCCCAGCTACTGGGTTGCCAGCAGGTTTTCTCCTGTGCTGTGCACAGCCATGATCCCATCCTGCACGGAGAGGACACGCAGTGCCCATCGCCCTGCACTGCACCAGCCCTGCTCTCTGCTCACCCAGGGCTGCTCTGCAGACAGCAACGGGGCAGCCAGGCTGCTTCCAGCTGCCAGGACCCAACACCCACAAACCTCACGGGAGAGCCCGAGGGGCGTGGGGGGTGGGAGCAGCCTCGCAGGACGCAGCTATGGGGCAGGAGCACGTCCTGCTGACCTCACAGCTCATGCCAGAGCTGCCTCAGCTCCAAGGAGAACAATGGCCGCACTGGGGCAATTTGCACTCGTTCCACACAGCCACTAAACGCCACATCAGTGCCAGTCGCCCTGGTTTCCCACCTCCGCCCTGAGCAGAGCTGCTGGCCCTGGCCACATCGCAGTTGAGCAGAGCAAAAGAAACTGCTGGCTACAGTTTGTAAAAGTGACTAATGGTTTTCAACATCTTTCTTTCAATTAAAAAATTAGGGATAAAACCAAAAACACCCGAGAATAATTCAATTCTTAGGAGTGCAGCACTTGTCATCTGGAAAAATCAGACAGCAGGCAGCTAAAAATAGAGCTGTGCAGAGCTGCGGAGGGCTGTGCCCACTCGCCCTGCTCGCCTCCTGCTGCAGCTGCACATGAAACCACCACGGCTGCTCCCTGCACCTCTCCGTGCGGGTGCTGCTTCGCTCTGAGCAGTGCAGGAGCAGTGGTGCATCTGCAGGGCTGGGGGCTGTGGCCATGCACAGCCGACCCGCTGCAAGCCATGGCTGCGAGAGCTGTTCACAGCGTTACATGGCCATGGAAGTGGTGGTGATACCTGAAAACAGGGATGAGGTTGCATCTCCTGTGCACGCAGCAGGGCGATGCCAGCATGCAGCTCCCAGGGAAAGTGTGCAGCCCTGGAGTCCCCACGCAGACAGAGGTGCCCACGTGGCATTGGTGCATTTTAAAATGGTAGCATGTGTTTTCCAGGATCTCCTCCAGTAAAAACCCCCTGAAAGCTCAATGCCCAAATGCTGTTGCCAGCACGTGCCGGTGCTGCTGCATTGTGCTTGGAGGAGGCAGCTCACAGGAAAACAAGGAACCGACCCCAGAACAACAGAGCTGTTAGGTCAGCTCCAAAGGGAAGAGGTGAAAAGCCCCTGCAGGGACACCCCCCTCCTGCCAGCCCCTGTGCTCCCAGCAGAGCCCCTCTCCTCTGAGGATGCAGAACATTAGTGGCCCTCTATAGCGGGTGCCCAGTGCCAGGCCATGGAACAGGTTGGGCTCTCGTCTTCCACCCAGGCACACCTCTTGGCATCCTGGGTGTCAGGCATTCCCGAGGCAACACGGTGCAAACACACTCAGGTCCCAAGTGGGGGATGTTTTGGGGCTGCAGTAAACACAGTGCTACTCCTCTGTGGGGACTTCTCCTCCCCTCTCCGTAACCCAGACTGCACCACAAAGGAGCAGATGCTGGCACTGCTGCAATTTATTTTAATTCCAACCCCCCCCATTTCTTTCCTTTTTTT
>WBMW01004499.1:187277-198661 GCA_013396635.1 Penelope pileata | reverse complement strand
TTTTTTTTTTTTTTTTTTTTTGATTTTGCGTGTGTCTGGGTAAATTTAGTTCCCATAAAAGTGAAGGACTGTCAACACCAGCTTTGGAGCCAACCATACTGCCGGCAGCTGTTGTGCGGGCTGTGCACACAAAGCCCTGCGTGCACCTCGCTCTGTCGCCCCGGCCCCACGGCGGGTCCCGCTCCTGTTCCCCCCAGCCCTGCCCCCTGCACCCCAACTTGGCCAACATTCCACCCCACCTCGTACCTCCCAGTCCCCTCTCCCCAACACCTAGCTCCATCCCCCCTTACCCTCTTTCTGTTCCCAGGCATTTGGGGTGCATCGTGGGAGGGGTGAAGCTGTCCCCTGTGCTGGCCTAGCAGCGGCCACAAACTGCTGTCACTGGGGGGCTGAGAGGCCCCATTGGGGCAGCAGGAGGAGACCCAAGGGCTGTGAGCCTCCTGCCACCCCACACAGCCTCAGGATCACTCGGGACACCCTTCTTCCCCACACCGTGAGACAGAGCTCCTTGCCTGGGGGGTGCTTGGTTGCATGACTGTGCTTTGAGTGGGGGCACAGGAATGTGGGATTTTGGTTTGGGTTTTGATGTAGCTTTGCCGGAGCCTCCCCTCTCCATCCTGACAGCAGTGTGCTTTCTGCTCTGCATTCCCATTTGTCCCAGCCATTGCTCACCTCTCCCCTGCATTGCTCCACACCTGTGCTGTCTCTCTGCACAGCAGCCACGTGCATCCTGCTACACCCGCCTTGGTGCCAGCTCCTGCACGTCGCAGGGCCCCTGGGCAGCCCCATCACCTCGGGGCCGAGTCCTGCAGGACAGCCTGTGCTGCTGCCCCCGTTGTGCCACACAGAAATGTGGGTTTTGGAGCTGTGGGGAAGGCAGCCCTTGGTGATGGCCCTTCTCCAGAGGACATGCCTCCACCAGGATCCTGAAGCCTCTGCCAGGGCTGCGGAGCTGGGCACAGGAGAACGTATGCACGGTGCCCACGCAGGAGCAGGCGATGCTCAGCTGTTCCCCAGCAGGTCTGGGAGGCACGTCCCCGAGGTAGGCTGTCCCTGCTCAGGGTGCATCCAGATCCTGGTCCACTGGGAAGCCAACTGCGGGCTGAGCTCCTCCATGCTCCCACCGTGCGACTGCAGCCCACCCCAGCAGCAGCTCCTGCCACCCATGCTGCCATCCTCCATCACCATCCCTGGAGAGCTGGGCGGCTCCGTGCTGCGGTGCCAGGAGTGCCCGGAGAGGTGGAATGCCCACCAGGGCTGGCACGGCCACACCTTGTGTGGAGGAGGTGGCTGGGAAGCGGTTAACACTTTGGTTCTGGATTGATTTCTCCTGGAAGGAAGGAAGTGTCCTCACGCAGAAAAAATGCAGAAATAATAGGGTTGGGGATATTTTTTTTTTGTTTTTTAAAAATAGCTATTCTCTTTTTCCAGCCATCTGTGCCATTTGCAGCTGATGGGAGGGGGGACGGTGCTGGATGGGGGGAATCATTTGGGTTTGGGACCGATATTGCATTTACAGTGTACAAAACAAGAGAGGACATCTGTCCCCAGAGGAGCATTACGCACAGATCCAGGATTTTAGCATTGCGCTCACGTCCAGCGCTATCACTGCAGATGCACGGAGCGGAGATGGCCGTGCACAGCGCTGCGCTCCCTCCCCTCGCCATCCTCCCCTGCAGCCACCAGGGCTCCCCGTGCTCATGGGCAGCCCCAGCCCTGCAGAGCTTTCCAACAGTACGTGTTCACACACATCTGCCTCTTCTTGCTTCATCCCTTCTCCTGTGCACTGATGGTGCTGGGGAGCAGCCTGCCTCAGGGCTGCTGCTTCACACCTCTGTCAAGCAGAGGTGCAGCAGTTCTGCAGCTGCTCTGCAGCCGCCTGTGGGGTAGCAAGGCGGGCAGCATCGCCCCGCACACTGCCCATGTAGCACCGCAGATAACCTGCCGCTGCTACACAATGGCACTGAGCAGCCTCTTCCTCTCCTGCTGTGCCAGCACTTGGATCATCCCTGCCCCTGACCTGCAGCCAGGCAGCCTTGAGGCTGCTCCAAGCCCTCATTAGCACCCTGCTGCTGGCTGTGCTCCAGGTAGCAGCAACTGGGCATTTGTGTAATGAGCGGGGGACAAGACTCCAGGCACACCTGCTGCTGCGGGGCCAGGCACTGCACTGGAGCACTGGCAGTGACATTGCCACCTGGTAGGAGCAGCACCGGCACTGAGGGAGCCCTGTGTGGGGCAGGAGGGGGCTCGGTCCGAGCAGCGTGGTGGTGCTGGCTCTGTGCTTGATGTTGGGTGTCACCAGGACGGGCTCTGGCGGAGGGCAGAGCATCCCTGCCAAGTGCTTTTCAACAAAACCCTCAGCCTGACATCAGCTTTCCTTCCTCTCATGGCCTTCCCCACCTCTCCTGGTCATTTCCAATGGTGTCATTGCCTATGCAGGGTTCTCAGTGCTGCCAGAAGATCTGAAGTGAACCCTGCAATGAACTACGGTGCTGCTCCACTGTGTGCACAGCGCTGGCACTGCGAGGGCTGTGCTGGAGGGGCCCAGGTCTGCAGCGCCTGCGCTGGGCTGGGAGGGCCGGGAGGAGCAGAGAGGCGTCGGATGAGCCCTAGTCCTTGACGAACCCAGCGTAAGGCGAGCCGTAGGAGGCAGAAGCAGGAGCTGCCCGCATCAGTTGTGTTACCTCCATCCAAAACTGAAGGTTTGTGCAGGAGCAGGGCTGGCTGGGAGGAGAGCAGCACTGGCACTGGGTCAGGCAGCTCCGGGAGGGTCGGGTCTCCTGCAGCCCCTCCAGCGTGACGGGAGCCCTCGGGGAGCTGAGTTCACTTGCCCTGGGGCTCGAGGGGAGAGAAGCAGCAGACTGGTGGCTACGTCCCATGATTTACAGCACATCTGATAGTCCTAGTCCATTAATAAAACATGCAGTTGGCCATGAAAGGCACATCTGCCTATTTTAAAGACTATAATAATGGTGAAAGCTCTGACACATGGATTTCTGTAAGAAAACTAGCACTGTAAATAGCATTCCAAAATGATGTATTCCATCAAATTCAATGGGACAGTTATTGTATGGTAATTAAATACTACTGAACTATTCAAGCGTTGGATGGCGAATAGAGCCCTGATTGCAGAAAGCCACACACGCCTGCGGAACACCCACAGGCTGCAGCCCTGAGCCCGCACAGCCCTGACGGGGCTGGGCCGGGGACCTGAGGGCTCTGGGATGCAGTGGTGACAGGATTGCAAACAAAGGCTTTGTGCTCTGCTGTGAATCTGGGGATGGGAGCTCCATGCCCTCGCTGACACCCTTCCCAAAGCCTCCCGGCTGTGCTGCGTTGGGTGACTTTCCTCACTTGGATGACCTTATAGTGCATCAGTCCCACCAAGCAGCGCAGGGGCATCTCCACGAGGGCTGCAAATAGCCAGGAGGAAAAGGGCCACCGTGGGGCCAGCCAGGCGCAGGCAGTGGGAGGAAAGTGCCATGGGGCCGCCTGCGCCCAGCTCTGAGCCCCATGCCTTGGGGCCGCAGGCAGGCAGGGCGTGAGCTGGGGCTTCCTCGAAGCCAGTCTCAATGACAATGAAGTGGAGACAGACAGACACAGAGAGGTTTCCAAGTCTTTGCTGGTGCCTGACATTATAACCCAGCCCGTGGGATCCCGTTCCGCCCCACGCCTCATCCAGGAGCTTTGCACGCTCCAGCCCAGCACTGCCAAGCTCTCTGCACAAAGGCAGCGCGCTGATAAAGCCCGCGGACACTTTCAAGTCTGCTAAAAAGATGTTTCGAGGTGACAGATCTTAAGCAACACACAGAGCAGAGCGCTGCTCTGCTCTCCACACCCTTCCCTACTGCCAGGGGAAAGCAGCCACTATCAGCGATAGCTGGATCCAATTTATTAGGCGCTTGGAGGAGACATTCATCAGGCGAGGAGATAAATAATCTTCAGATGGAACAATTAAATTTAATTGCCTGAAGATTATTTGTCTCCTTCCCTGATGATTGTCTCTGCTGAGCGCCTTATAAATTGGATCCAGCTATCAGCAATATTAACTGTGCTTCCCCTCAAGCTTGGCCCAGCTGCCCAGACCAAAACACTGGGCTTGGTGCAAACTTTCACTGCCTTGCGCTGAAGCCGAGGTCCCGCAGCTCTCCCGGGTGCTGCTGTCTCACGCTGTGTCCCAGAGCCGCCTGCTCAGTGGCTGCCTCTCCTCTGGGCACATCCTGAACTCAGCTGTGGGTGCTGGGAGTGGGCTGGGGCTGGGCCAGCAGCTGGGTGCAGGGCTGGGACCCCTTCCTGGCACTGCTCTGTGACAGCAGGGCCCTGCTGGGAAAGGGCTCGAGGAGGGACAGGGTGACCCTGCAGGGCTGCGGTGTACTGAGTGTTGCTGTGGCCAGTGGGGCCCTCAGCGTGCTGCAGAGCAGTGCCAGGCACACAGGGACGTCGTGGGGCTGGCCACGAGGGAATGGCAGCCAACGCACAGCGTAGGTAGCCACCATCATCATGCTAAGCCAGGCCGGGACCAAAGCTGGAATCTCTTCAACAACCCAAGAGCCATCAACTCCCTCCTCTGAATGTGTCTGAAGTCTGGAAAATATCTTAAATATGGGAGAGGAAAGGGAGGGGTTTGATCCTCAGCTGGTGTAAATCAACGGAGCTCCATTGACGTTGTTGGACGATTACTGAGACTCATGTCCTCTGACCCCAAAAATTTCTAGAGAGGGAGGTAATGACTTCAGAGCATTCCAGTGTTGCAAGAGATTGTCCTCCAGCCCGGCGGAGGAGAGGCTGCAGCTCTGTGCTGAGTCTCAGGACGCGGAGCCACCCCCGAGGCTCCCGAGCCCTCGGAGGAAGGCGAGCTGCAGACCTGAGCCGGGCCACAGGGCCGCAAGGAGCTGCTCCTCCCACACCTTGCTGGGTGCACAGGTTGGGGGACTCTGGGCATGAGCATGGGCTGTGGCTGCAGTGCTGGGCCTCAGCCACTCCGGGGACATGGCGGAGCCCCACGCAGTGGCTGGGCGGGATGAGCCCAAGCCACCGATGTTCCCCGCACACCCTGTGCTGTGGGAGGTGCCAGCAGCTCACCCACATCGCCTGCCCTGCCCTGCACACCATGGGGCACGCGGCTGTTGGTGAAGGGAGCCATGGGCTCCTGGCTCAAATGTGCCCGATGCTGCTGCACCCGGCCATCCCGGTGCTGTGCGGCCATGGAGGTGCGGGCCGGGCGCCAGCGCCGTGCTCCTTCCTGCGCAGTGCAGAAGAGCCCCTGGAATCAACATGTTTACTGACAGGCTCCTGCTCTGCTGGCCTGGTTTTCTAAGGAAATGAAGCTTGTGCAATCACATTGTCTGGGGGTGTCTGTTCCTAATAACTTCTGAGTCCACCAGCCAATTCCGATCCGATCTGACGGAGGGGGAGAGGTCTCGAATCGCAGTGTCCTCCCAAGGCTGCTGGCCAGCGGGGCTGCAGGTACCGTGGTGAGGCCACAGATGGGAGCATCTTCCAGGCAAGACCGCAACAATGGGAAGCGGGGTCACGTTTGGCTGCCACGAGGCAGCCCATGGGCGGCTGCACCGAGCACCTCCGCCAGCCGCGGCCAGAGCTGGCTGCGTTGTGCCAGGAGCAGCAAGCGTGTCCGGAAGGGCTCATGCTCCAGCTGAGTGGGGCCTGGCGCTGCCTGGGCTTAGCGCACGTCTGGGCAGGGAGGACAGCGTCTGCAGTGAGCCATGGCTGCCAGAACGCGCCGAGCTGAGCGCAGAAATGCCTCCAGCTCCCCGGTGTGCCGGGGCTGCGGGCTCCTCGGCATCCCGGCCTCGGAGGATGCGCGCTGCCAGCAGCGGCCCCGCGGCCCCACAGCGCGTCCCGTCCCACCTCGGCCAGGACAGGGCTGGGACAGCAGCACTCGTTCCTCCTCACATGGGTGCTGGTTGAATGTGCTGAAGGCATTCGATGGTGCACATGGTGTCCCTGGCTCAGCACTGCCAGGAATATGAGCTTAGCAGAGCTGGAGAGGACGTTTTTTTCAAGCGCCTATACAAACACGATTTGTTTTGTAATAACTCTTCTTCTGTTTTGTTCTGAAGGGGATGATGGCTCTGGGATCTGGGGGGCTGGGAGACAGCTCTGAGCAGCTCGAATTCCTCCCCACGTGCTATCAATTAACGTCTTCATTAAACACCCAGATCAAAGCTTCCAGCCAGAGCATGACGGCGCAACAGAGCTCGGCTTTGGGAAGTCGCCCGCAGTTGGTGACAAATGAAGAAAGGGCTTGGCTGGTCCTCTACCAGCTCCACATGGAATGGGAGCGAGCCGTGAAAAGAGGGAGCGAGCTTCCTTCCATCACAGCCTGGACCTGAAAACAGGACCGAGCCATGGCACACGACGAGGGACGCACCGCACATGTGCTTGCTGAGGGTTCCCCGGCTGGCAGCACGCTGCAGGCCGCCTCGAGTCCTGCAGGTGCCCACAGCATCTCCCCATTGAGTTGCTGAGACTTGACCTGGAGTTAACCTAGCAAAGCACGAGGACTGGGAAAATCATCTGGAAGGAAACGAGACCACAAAATTGTCCAGACGGATGTTTCCTAGAGGCTCTCCAACGCATCTTCTGCCTCTACTTTACTTCATCCGTGGGCTTCCAGGAACCCTGTCCCGCTGGCGGCCCAGCTGCAGCCTGCGCCGATGAATGGGGATGGAGCCACAGTTGTTCCTGACGCTGGCGGAGCAGCAGGGACGGCGGTGCTGAGCCAGGAATGGCGTGACATCTGGGGAGAGAACCTCTCCCCACACATTTCCTCACCACAACTCCCGGCTACAAAACACAGCAGCCGCTGTTTGGGGTCTGATCTCCATCATATTCAGAAAGTTGTGGCTCTCAGGTGAAGTCCCTGGTGACTGGAAAAAGGGAAACATCGATCCCATTTGTGAGAAAGGGAGGAAGGAGGACCCAGGGAACTACAGGCTGGTGAACCTCACCTCTGTGCCTGGGATCATGGAGCAGATCCTACTGGAAGACATGTTAAGGCACAAGAGGGACAACAGGGCAATCCGAGACAGCCAGCACGGCTTCACCAAGGAAGGTCGTGCCTGACCAACCTGGTGGCCTTCTGTGATGGGGTGATGGCATCGGTGGACAAAGGGAAGGTGACCGATGTCACCTGCCTGGACTTGTGCAAGGCCTCTGACATGGTCTCCCACCCCAACCTTATCTCTAAATTGGAGGGACGTGGTTTTGAGGGGTGGACTATTCAGCAGATAAGGAATTGGTTGGCTGGTCACAGCCAGAGGGTTCTGGTCAGGGGCCCTATGGCCAGGTGCAGGTCGGTCACAAAAGGTGTGCCCCAGGGGTCCACCTTGGGACCGGTGCTCTTTGTCAGTGACACAGACAGTGGAATCGAGCGCACCCTCAGCAGTGTGCTGATGGCACCAAGCTGAGTGGTGCGGTTCATAGGACAGAAAGAAGAGATGCCAACCAAAGGGACCTGGACAAGCTCGAAAGGTGGACCCACCTGATGAACCTGTTGAACCTTGATGAGGTTCAACAAGGCCAAGTGCAAGGTGCTGCACTTGGGTCAGGGCAATCCCGGGTATGAGTACAGATGGGAGAAGAACTGGCTGAGAGCAGTGCCCAGGGCTGCACCAGCAGAGGGGTGGCAGTGGGGCAGGGAGGGGACTGTCCCCTCTGCTCTGTCCTCGTGAGGCCCCATCTGGAGTGCTGCACAAGAAGGATGTGGGGCTGTGGAGCGGGGCCAGAGGAGGCCGTGAAGATGTGCAGAGGGCTGCAGCACCTCTGCTACGGAGAAAGGCTGAGAGCTGGGGTCGTGCAGCCTGGAGAAGAGAAAGCTCCAGGGAGACCTCACTGCAGCCTTCCAGTACTTGAAGGGAACTTACAAACAGGAGGAGAGCGGCTTTTTACACAGTCTGACAGTGGCAGGACAAGGGGGAATGGCTTTAAACCAAAAGAGGGGAGATAGAGGTTGGATGTGAGGGGGAAATCCTTCACCCAGAGGCGAGGCCCTGGCACTGCCCAGAGCTGCGGTGCCCATCCCTGGAGGTGCCCAAGGCCATGGGTGGGCCCTGGGCAGCTGAGCTGGGGGCACCCAGCAGGGGTGGGGCTGGGGGGGCCCTTCCAACCCAGCCACGTGTGGTTCTGTGATTAAGCTGAGGCTTACCATGAGGAAAAACACAGAAAAGCAGTTGTTCTAAGACATCACCTGTTGGGTTTTTCTCTTTTCTTCCCAGCAATCCCAGCACCTTGGCCGCAGTGTGAATGTTCACACAGGACTGCTGGCTCCAGCAAACAGTTCCCTGCAAAATTCGTGAGCTGGAACAAACTTGTCAATATTCACACTGTCCCGCTCCCATGTTTTGTTTGTGTTCTTTTGATATGAAAACGAGTTTGTTAAAAAAGTCTTTGCAGTCGCTGTTCTTTAAAAGTGGAAAATAATAAGACAAAACAAAACACAATAAAATAAAATATAAAACAGTTTTTACCCTTGTGCTTTCGGGCCCTGTTTGCACCATGTTTTGTTTTCCAGCCCGCTTTGGGCACAGACCACTGCCCTGCAGCCCAGGAGCCTTCCCGGGCTGGAAAGCTGCGCTGCTGCCCGGCACCAGGCGGCTGGGAGCCTCGGGCCGGAGATCCCAGAGGCTGCAGCCAGCCAGGGCTCCCTGCTGCAGGACTCCCTTCTCCACCCCACTGAGCATCTCTGTGGTTGGGAAATTACAGCCTCGGTGTGAAACCCGCGTTGTCCAGCCCGGCTGCCCGTGGGAAGTGGCTTTGCCCACAGTGTACAGAGCACGGCAGTGTGTGGCTTCCCGCAGAAACCCGGCCCGTCCAGGAACGCTGGGCTCTGCACAACCGCGTCCTCATGGGCATCTGTGCTGGGATGGAAAGTGTGGGCACTGCGCAGCCCTCGGTCCCCGGCAGACATCCGAGCACCCCGCAGCTCCATGACACAGTGATCCTATTTATAAGCTACCTGGGTCAGGCCTCGCTGCAGCTGCGCAGAGCTCCTGCAGCCGATAGAGCAATAACGGAGTCAGGAACGGTGTGTGCCAGGACGGCCCTGCAGCTTCTCCTCCCCGTGGGTGCCCGGCATGGCTCGCGCTCGCTCTCGCCTCCTGCTTGAGGCAGCTGGGAGGAGGCTCCCACTGGCTGCAGAGCCTCTTGGAGCGGGCTCAGAGCATCTCCTGTCTGTAGACGTCGCAGCTGCTTGAACAGAAAGGGAAACTCCTCAGCCTTCCCCAGGAAGCAGGAGCAAGGCAAGAAATTCCACAGCGGGAACACAAGAGAGAAGTGTCTCGGGGAAAATAAACCAAAAGCAAACAACAACAAAAACCCCACGCCTCAGCCTCAGAGAGCCAAACCTTGGGAAACACAAAGCGGGATTTGTTTGAGCAACTCCCCTTGGATGGGAGCAAAGCAGCGCAGATGCTTCAGAACTGGTGCCAGCGAGCTCCTGATTCGGGGGAGGAAACGCAGAGTGTCACAGTTCAGGTTTACTTCTATGAACCCACGCGATGTAAGCACAGCACCACGGAGTGATGGCCCTCCTGGTGACAGAAACGAACACAGCCCCATTAACCTCCATGGAACAGTGCCAAATTTCTCCTGCTGAGCTCCTGGACCTGGGTCTGCCTCTGAGCAGACGCAAAGCCTGACTGCTGAGCTGGGCAAACCTCTCCTTGCACCAATCTGCTCACAGCCGACAGGAGTGATGCTGACAGCCACCAAGCATGTGAGTGCTCCCCAGTGCCACCCTTTGGTGCTCGGGTGCCCGGGTGAGGAGCACCCGGCTGCCTGCAGGGACACCCCGCACCGCTCCGCTCGCTGCTGGCTGAGCAGCAGGAGCTGAGCCACTGCTGCAGCGTCTTGCCTGGGTGCAGGTGGGTGCTCCACGGGCTCTTGGAAATTACTCCTGGCCCTTTGGTCCTCTCCATGCCCCAGGGAGCGTTGCTCACATCTGCCTTCACCTGGAGGGGAAGTTTAAGGATGCTCCCCAGGCAGGATGCAGGGCTGGGTGAGGTGTCCATGTGGGGTGCCAGGAGGGATGGCGGCTGATGGAGGAGCTCACCCGAGCATGGGCATGCAGAGGTGCCAGCCCTGATGGGTGCAGTGCCCTGGGACATTTGCAGCAAGCGGTGCTGGGGACACGAGCGCTGTGGGTCAGGGTCGCCTGCACCCAGTGGCACTGCTCTGCAACAGCACAGCCCCTGGGCCCTGCTGGGATTGAGAACCCTTTTCTCAAAATACCAGAGAAAAGGGACTGCTGTGAACAAAATGATGCTTCTCCCAGCTCCACCACTTCCCAGCACTGGAAGGGAGCAGGGGACCTGTCTCCATGGTGCGCATGAGGGCATGAACACAGGGCTGGAACCCACTGGAGAGTCAGGCTCACCGAGTTGCTGCCACCCGTGCCACTAGCACTGAGCAGGGAACCATCCCACCACATGCTGCTGGGAAAGATGAACCCATCCAACTCCAGGTTGGACATTAGGGAACATTTCTTCCCAGCCAGAGTGGGGCTGCACTGGCCCAGCTGCCCAGGGAGGGGTGGGGGCACCGTCCCTGGGGGTGCTNNNGGGGTCATTCCAACCTGAACGATTCTGTGATTCACTGAAACTAGGGGTGATGTGGGGGCCCTGGGTGAAGGAGGCCACAAGAAGGAAGAGAGCGATGCGCGGTCAGCAGCAGCCATGTTTACTATGGACCACAAGAGATCGGAAAAACAACCTCGGGAACAAGAGAGAGACCTAGGTGCTAAGGACGCATCATGCTGCAGGACAAACAAGAGGCCACTCACGATCACCAGAACAAAACGGCAACCAAGGAGGCAGGGAGAGTTGGCGGCGGGGCCGGGGCCGCTGCAGCCATGTCCCGTGGCAGCCCCCGAGCAGCGGCGTGGGGGGGCTGTGCCCTCCTTCTGCCGGGGAAACAAGCGAGCGGGTCCCCACCGCCTACACAGCCCCAGCGTCTCTAGCACAACTGTGGGTTTTTTTTCAGGAAAATAAAACACCACTTTGTTCTGAGAAGGATGTGCAAGAACTGTTTCTCCAGGCACAGGGAGACGAGGAGGACAGGAGCAGCCTGTGCTGCCCTGCGCACCGAGCACAGTCTGCAGCAGCGCGGCTCCTCCTCCAGCGACCCCCGGACAGGGATGTTCAGAAAAAGAAGAAAAAGAAAAGGAAAAAAAAAAAAAGAGTATTGCTGCTTCTTCTTGTAATATGTTTTCCTCTCTCTCTCCCCCCCCTTTTCCCCTTAAAAATGTTTGCTTTCAAAAATTCCATTCCTGCAAAGATTCCTCCCGAGCTCTGAGGTCTTCGCGCTCCACCCTCGTCTTCTGCAGTCAGAAAATCTGAGTCTCGATGTCTCTTTGGTTAAAAAAA
>WBMW01004499.1:159448-180538 GCA_013396635.1 Penelope pileata | reverse complement strand
TGCTTGAGGCTCTTGGAGACCGAGTGCTTCCTGCTCTGGGGCTGGTTCTTACAGGATTCTGCACGGTGGAGAACAGTGGCATGAGACCAAGAGCAGCCCCAGCAGCCCCAGGGTGAAAGCATCCTGGGCTCTGCTCGTGCCTCCCCCACCTGAACTGCCTCCCTGCTGCACCCATCCCATTCCCCCATGCCACTCTGGTCTCTTGTGTCACACTGAGTGACACCTCGGGCACTCAGCAGCCTCCCAGGAGCAGCAGCGAGCCCAGGGCTGTGCCGAGCTGCAGACTCACCATGGCAGACGCAGTGCTGGTGGACGGTCTTCACCTGGCCCAGCAGATGGTCCAGAGCTTCAGCCTGGCCCCTCCGCCGTGGGGCACGGCCATCGTACTCCCGCCAGTCTGCAAAGACAGGGCCAGCATCACCCCCACGCAGCCCTCGCAGTGGGGCTGCCCCCCCCAGCACCCCAGCCTGGCAGCAGCCGTGGGTACCAGCACCTATGGGATGGGCTTTGGAAGATGCTTGAGTTTGTGTCCTTTTTCCCTGCTTGTGGAGGACGGCTGCAACCACCTGACCCAGGATTTGACTATCTCCACCATCACCATGTGTCAGCACCAGCCCCAGAGCTAGCACGCTACTTCAGCCCTAGAAGCTATGGAAGAACAGGAAAGCCACGGATCATGCAGGTTTGTGGATGGCACTGGGCTGCGCGAGGCGGCCACGCATGGGAAGGGATGTGTCCAGAGGGACCTGGGCAGGCTGCAGGGGTGGGCATGTGGGAACCAAACCAGCGTGGCTGCAGGTCAGGGAGAGGACTGTCCCCCCTTTGCTCTGCCCTCTGAGCCCCCCTGCAGCACTGCACCCAGCTCCAGGCCCAGCACAAGGATGTGGGGCTGCTGGAGCAGGGCTGGAGGAGGCCATGGGGGTGCTCAGAGCTGCAGCACCTCTGTACGGGGACAGCTGGGGGCTGGGGGTCTGCAGCATGGGGCAGAGAGGGCTAAGAGGAGGCCTTAGAGAAGCCTTCCAGTGCCTAAAGGGGGGTACAGGAAAGCTAGGGAAGGGCTCATTGTCAGAGAATGTGGCAACAGGACAAGGGAGAATGGCTTTAGACTAAAAGAGGGAGATTTAGGAGAGATGTTAGAGAGAAATTCTTTACCCACAGGGTGATGAGGCCCTGGCACAGGGCCCAGAGCTGTGGTGCCCATCCCTGGGGCTGCTCAGGGCCAGGCTGGATGGACCCTGGGTAACCTGGTCTGTGGGAGCTGTCCCTGCCCATGGCATTGGAACCAGCTGGGCTGTGAGGTCCCTTGCAACCCAAACCATTCCGTGATGCTAAGGATCACCGCCCTCCCCAAACCAGAAGGACCACAACAGTGGCAGGTTTGGGAACCTGTCCGAGAGCTGCCCCTGGAGAGTGGTGCCCCACATGGGGCAGAGGGACGGGGCCAGGAGCACCCTTGCAGGCCGAGAACAGGGTCCCATCTGTCACTGCCACTCTTCACCAGGCCTGAAAAATACAATTCCTTCCAGTGCCTTCCCCCAGGTCTTCCCTCCTCCGGGTGGGTGCCGAGCACGGGGCCCAGGTACAGCCGCTCCCTGCTGCCAGCTGCTCCCTGCACCACGGCCACGAGGCCGCAGCAGTCCGAGGGCACTTCTACATTAGCTTTATGTTAATTGCTATAAACACCCCCTGTCCTGCCTGTTGCTGTTTTCCATGGAAAGTTCAGCTCTGTTAACTTTGGCTGGGGCTTGCCACTATTTTTAGGAGCTTTAAAAACACCCAGGGAGGTGCCTGACTATATTCTGCTGGGCCAGGGAGGGATCCTCAGTGAGGGGAGAAACATTAATGGGGATAAAAGTAAGAAAAATGAGCCACTTCTGATCCACTTCAGCTGCACTCTGTACCTGCACCATGCAGATCTCATCTGCAAAGAATGCCCATGAGCTGCGCTGGACAGCAAAGGGGCTGCAGGGGTGCAGACACGAACGGCACCCACTGCCTGCACGGGGCACAGAGCTACTGCTACCGAGGGGCGGGATCCCATCAGCCTGTGTGCAAACGTGAGCCTGTGTCTTGCCACACAGGTGCTACAGTGCTCGTGTTCCTGCAGCCAGAGCTGTGCACGGTGCATGCTCAGTCATGCAAATGGACCTGCCATGAGCTTGGCTGCTTTGGGGCAGATTCACTGACCCAGTAAGGACTGACCCCTCCAGAAGGCTGCCCCATGCTACATTACAGAGCTCTGCTAAAAGCCACTGGGATGCTGTTCCTTCCTACAGAGATAGATTTTGCATTTCTGTCCTAGTTCAGAAATCCTCTCTCCCAGCTTCTTTAGGGTCAGCTGGTCCAGGTGGCCTAAAATCACTGCAGTCTTTATCCAGCACCCAGGGTAATTGCAGGCTGAAAAACAAACTCCTGGCAGAGCTGTCACAGCCCAGCAGCCCCGCGGGGCGGTGCTGATGGCTCTAAGGCAGAGCCCACAGCCACCCTGCCTAGCCCTGGGCCCATCTGCAAACCCCAGCCCTGCTCCAGGGGTCCCAATGCTGTGTCCCCAAAGCCGCCCCTCCCACCCCATCCCCAGCCGGGTGCTTCATACTTACTGGAGGGGATGGCGAATGGGGGCACCGAGGCCTGGGGGGGACCCCAGCCCTTCATGTTGTAGGCAGACACCCGGACGTAGTATGCTGTACCCTGCCAGGGGAAGCGGTGCTCAGGCTGCGGTGCTCAGCACGGGGAGGGAGGGGGGAGGAATGCAGACCACCACCAGGAGCACAAAGCAGGACCCCACAGCCCCAGTGCCGGCTCTGACCCCCCCATCAGCAGCACACATGGGAGGGATGGGCTCGGAGGGGCTCCCTGCCCAGGGCTCTGCTCTGGGCTGTCCTGCAGTGCAGCAGGGCAGCAGCTCCTGGGCTGCAGCACTGCTGGCTCATAGGAGACCCCATACCCCATGGAAGGCTTCTCCCTGCTCTCTGAGCCTGCAAGTCCCTCCCTGCACCCCCTCCCCCACCTCCCACACCCCAGCCCGTCCCTGTCCCCTCCCCAAGCCCCCTGCCTGCTGAGCTGCCACCACATCCACCAGCCCCGAGCAGAGCACAGCCTTGCAGTGCTGCCCACTCCTGTACCTGCTCCCCCCAACCCCGCTCACCGAGGCCCCCCCAGCTCACCGAGGCCAGCCCACGGATGGTGAAGTGCAGGCTCTTCAGCTTGTCCACCATGGCCTCCCCCAGCAGTGGTGAGAAAGAGGGGGAGCAGCTCCACTCCACTGCAAAGAGAAATCCCAATGTGCCGCATCCCCGGGGTCGGCCAAGACACATCAGGGCAGCACCGGAGGCGAGAGGGGACAGGGACATGTCAGCCACAGCCCAGGGACCCGGCCAGGCTGAGCAGATGATGGGCCAGGAGCTGGAGTGCTTGATGGGGCAATTCTGCCAGAAGCCAAAATACCTGGTTTAAGTGGTGAGGGGGCACAGCAGCGGATGCTAGCGGCAACCGGCACTGCTCTGACAGCAGTCTGACAGTGGTAGGACAAGGAGTAGTGGCTTAAAACTAAACAAGGGGAGACTTTGGTTGGGTGTTGGAAGGAAATCCTTCACTCAGAGGTGGTGGGGCCCTGGCACAGGGCCCGGAGGGCTGTGGTGCCCATCCCTGGAGGTGCCCAAAATCATGGCACCCGGGCAGCCTGAGCTGGGGGCATGTACCTGCCCATGGCATGGAGCCAGATGGGCTGTAAGGTCCCTTCCAACCCAAACTGTTCCATGATTCCGTGATTCTATGTTCCCATGGTTCTATGACCCAGAGGGCAGCTGGGAAGCACCAGCATGGCAAAGCCATGTGCCTGCAGGATAAGAGGGCAGAAAAACAAGCAGCACTCCGAAGGCTGCCTTGGTCCAGGTGGGCGGCTTGATCTGGCTTGGATGGTTTGGCTGCAGGAGGTGCCATGCCATGCTGTGCCAGAGAGCACCAGGGCCATGCCACGGCTCCGTGGGGGCTTGGCATCCCGCAGCCCCCAAAGGCAGCACGGTGTGCACAGGGTGAGTGCCCCATCGCACCCTGCTCGCACACCCAGGGCACTTGCCGGTGCTGTGTGCTCAGCAATGGCATAGGGCCCCCGGTCCTTACCCTTGTACTTGGTGACGACGGCGGAATTGACGCTCAGGGGCTCGCAGAAGGTCACCTGCACCGAGGAGCTGCTGGCCACCGAGAGGTGGACGCTGGCAGGGGGATCTGGCACACCTGGGGACAGAGAGCGCAGGGACTGCTGCAGTGAGGACAGACCCTCCAAACCCCGCAGTGTCCCTCCGGGGTCCCCCTGGACCCCGGGGCTCGTTCTCTCGTGCACCTGCACAGCAAACCTCGGCTGCAGGGCACGGGGTCCTCACCAGGCCCCGGCGCAGCCCCATGCCTCCCCCCGTCCCCGCTGCCACCCCAGCACTCCCATGGGCACTCACGGGCATGCTCAAACCCTGCCTTCATGCGCTTGTACAGCCGGTACCGCCACTCCCAGGCCTTCAGCTGCTTCTCCTTCTCCGAGCAGTCGGCGTTGGGTGCCTCGTTCACCACCTGCGCCGTCAGCTCGTTGACGCGCTGCTCCGCCTCCCGCACCAGCGTGGAGAGGTGCAGCGAGCGGCTCTCCAGGCTGACGACTGCCAGAGGCACAGCCACGGGGCACGGTGAGCCAGAGGAGGGACGAGAAGGGGGTGAGGAGAAGGAAGTGAGGAGAAGGAGGTGAGAACTGCCTTTGGGACCAGGCTCTGCTGGCACCAAATCCCAGCCCTGAGTCCCCATCCTGGCTGCAGTGTCCCACTCCCAGGGCAGTGCTACTCCCCGGGTCCCCTTCCCAGCGTGTGCTTAGGCAAGCAGGGCACAGGGGCCAGGCTCCTCCCCACAGCAGCACCATGAGCCACTTGCTTTCCTGCTCTGAAATATGGGACTCAGCTGCTCCATGGCACGTGCAGCATGGGAAGTGGGCTCTGCTGGGGATGCTGTTTGCACACTCCCAGGAAGGAGATGAAGCCCCTGCAGTGCCTGAAGACTCGCACCATCGCCGCTGCCCTGCCCGTCCCCCGCCAACTCACAGTGCGGGCTCTCCTTTGCTCCTGCCTGCAGCAGGGCCCTGGCGATGGGCGCGTTGTTGGTCATGATGGCGACATCCAGGGGCAGCAGCCCCTCGCTGTTGGGGGTGTTGAGGTCCAGCTCCTCGGGGCTGTACTGCTTCAGCAGCTCCTGCACCCTGTCCAGGTCCTGCAGCTCCACAGCCTCGAAGAGAGCGGCATTGCTCTGGAACTGGGTGAAGGGAGACGTGCAGGTCAGCTGGGCATGGAGCACCCTCCTGCACCCCAAAACCCAAACCCCAAGGGGGGGCTGCCCGCTCACTGGGCTTTGGGAGCAGCTGCCCCTGGGACACAGTCAACGATGCTGAGCAAACACCGTGCTGCCGGGCAGCTCCACGCCACGCACCCTTTGGGCTTCACCGCCCACGCTGGTGCCCCCATCCCCATCTGCCCACCCCCGAAGGGCCCGGTGGCACTGACCAGGTAGGACTTGCGGAGCTTCTCCTTCTCGCCCCGTCCTGCCAGGCTGCCCTCATCGAAGGACGTGTAGTTGACACGGAACTTCCCCGAGAGGTTTCGGTACAGCCTCTTGGCTGCGTTCGGCGAGGAAGGGCCCGGCGGCTTCCTGGCCTGTGCCAGCTGCAGGTCCCGCATCTGCTGCGTCATTTTGGGGGAGGATGACCTGGGGCCAGGAGAGGAGGCAGTGAGGGCCTGGCTGGCAGGATGTGGCGGGACGTGCTGGCAGGTATTGGTGGTGTCAGGACGGGGACGTGACCCAGGAGAGCCGCAGCCACTCGCCCCATGGTGCCAGGGTGGCACTGATGTGGGTAGCTTTAAGGTGGACACCAGTGCCACCAATGCCCTCATCTGCTGCCAACAGCCAGACCAGCACCTCCTGATGACAGCTGCTGGTCCCCGAGGGGTCCCAGTGGGCTCCCCAAACCCTGCAGGTGAGACGTTTCCCTGCAGACCCCTGAGCCGTGATGGTGCTGCGCTCCAATGCCCATCTCTATAGCAGCTCCCACTCATCACGCCATGGAACCCTCCCCTCCCTCCTGCCCCACAGCCCGGGGGCTGCCCCTCACCCGGGGTGCCATCCCGCAGCACACTCAGCTCCAGACAGCTTGGTGTGTGCTCACTGCATCCATCCCAACGGGAGCCCATCCCTCAGCGCTCCTCTGCGCCTGATTTTCACAGGGGCCTTTATTCCAGCCAAGGACTCCCAATGAAGCAAGGCGAGCTGGGGAGGGGCACAAAGGATGCGCAACAGCACCAAGGACAATGCCTGGCCCCTTCGGGGACCATCCGCCACGCGAGCCCCACAGTCTCACCTGCCAAACACTTGTGCTCAGCCACCACTCCTCAGCTTCTGACCCTGGGCCCACACTAATTGAGCTAAATGACCTTTTCTCTGCTCTAATTTTGAGGTCCTTCTTTAAACAGCCATGATAGACACGCACAAGTCCTGAGGACAGCTGGCACCTGGTCTCTGCTTTGCCGAAGGCGTGGGTGCCACCAGTGCCCGGTGCGGGTCCCCAGTGCCGCGTGGGGCTGTGCCCCCCCAGCAGCACTGCAGGCACACACCTCGTGCCCATGTGGCTGCAGCCCGTGGTGTAGCTCCAGGCAAGGAGCACCAGGCCCAAAGAGCACACAGGGCACTGCACTTCGTGCCATTTCTCTCTGTTCTGACCTCACAGCCCAGTGCACAAGAGCAGCCATCCATGGGCAAGGCCTTCCCATAACGCTTTATTGGCTGAGCACCAAGGAATGTCAGGAAGCCCGATGGCTGTCCTGCAGGTCCTGGCACAATGGCACTGCACAGCTGCACCTGTGGTGACGATGGTTACGAAGCCATCACCAGAAGGCAGGCAGGAGATCAACAACAGCCTTGTGACGTGCTCTTCACCATCCCAATTTCTCATGGGGCACAGTGGGCTGCACAAGGCTGAGCCCACCGTGTGCCACCAGGGGCACGAGGCAGCTCCCAGCACGGCCGGGGCTCCTGCTGCTCCCGACAGCCAGGCAGGCATCAGGAGAGGGAGCAGGTCCCCAAAGCACCTCCCCGTGTGAGCTGGATCAGACCCTGTTGTCACAGATCCCCACTGCTGCACCCATGTGGCACAGCCACGGCTTAAATGCATGGCGCTGGGGAGCAAAAGTACATTTTTCTGCCAAAATAGATGGCAAAAGACCCGGTACAAGGCAGACTGCACAATTTGGAGGAAGTTATCTACGCTAGAAACAGAGGAGGCACAGAGAAATTTCTCACTGTTTTCCCTCATCTCATTTGCTTCTAATGAGAAGTACAGAGACGGAAATTATTCAGAGCCAAGGAGTGAACTTCTATCGATATTATACCCACTGCCGCGGAGATAACAGGGCTCCTGCCCTGAGGTTATCAGTCATCCCGACTCACTGAAACGGGCTTGATTGAGCTGGAGCTGAACTTTGTGGTGGAGTAACTGATAGCTGCGAACAATCCCAGGGCCCACCGGGCTGACACCGCAGCGGAGCGAGGCCAGGGCAGGCAATCAGCTCCTGCACCACCAGAGCCCCGGTGCAGCACAGCTAAATTGATCCCGGCCGCAATCAGGTCCTGCTGCTAATTGCTGAGCTGCCCCGCTGCAGGGATGGGGGTGCTGCCCACCCTGGCCCTTTGGCGTTGTGCTGCAGGGTGCAGTGCGGTGAGCAGCCCTGCTCTGCTGTACGGCCCCGTGCGACAGCTGCCAGCAGCCCCCCTGGCTGTCCCTGCGCTGCTCCCCCAGCCCTTGCCTGATGTGCGTTAGGTGTGGAAAAGGCTGAGGGCTGCAGCGGGGCTGCCCGGCCCCTCTTGTGCTGCTGCTGCAATACCGATGGTTTTCAAAGCACGTGAGGATGGGGGTGCTCAGGACAACTCCAGCTGATCCCTCTCTGCAGCGAACACAAGCGGCTCCGCTGGGTGGTTCACAGCGCTGCGGTTTCTGCATGCTCTGGGTTTTCATGCTTCCAGTGCCACAGACCTTGGCCCAGTAAATAGCATTAATACTTGTTGCAATTATATGACTTTAAGTGCATTTTGTTTCAGGGCGTGGGCTCCCCGAGCTCCAGCAGAGAACCAGTCCGTGTTGGACAGGGTTGCCCCACTGCAAGGAGCCCTCCCGCCCCAGGCCGGGGGCACGGCCGGCACCAGGCACCCCGAGTGCCCCCAGCGCTGCGTCCCCCCACCCTGCTCCTACCCTGGAGCCGGGCCCCCACTGCTCCCTGCTGCCCACAGCACAGAGAGGAGCCATGGGGCTTTGAGCACGAGAAAAGGGAGCCCTAAAGTTGGACTTTGGGAGGTGTTAACTCTTTGGAGGGATGACACGGCTTGGGTGGGACAAGGGGACGGGGGCTGGGGTGCTGCGGGGCTGCTGGTGACCCCATGGCGTGGGGAACACCCTGGTGCAGGGAGCATCGTGCGTGTTGGCACCAGGCGCAGGGCTGCTCTCCTGAGGCACAGAACAGCCCAGGGTTATCCAGGGAAGGAGCGAGCAGAGCGCAGAAGCCCAACCAGCAGCTAGCAGAGACAGCCAACGCAGCGCGGTCAGCCTCACCCAGGAGCCTGCAGCAGGGATCAGCCTGCGAGCTGCCCGAGGGCACTGCGCAGACCACCCCTAAGGAGCTTGGAGAGCACGTGCATTTTCCACTCCTTTTGCCTGAGCATGAGCAATTTTTCAGGAGTGGGGAAGATACAGAGAGTGGATCCAAACCAGAGCATGAGTGTGCTTCCAAAGCAGTGGGATTTCATAACCCACTGACACGCTCAGACCTAGGGCAGAGCTCTGCGCTGGGCATTGCTGCATGGCAGCACCGCTCCTGGGAGCGTCCTGCACCAGGCACCTGCACCGGCAGCATTTTGCCAGCAGGCACAGGCTGCAGCTCCACGGCAAAGATGCAGCTCCGGAGGTGGCCGCAATGTGCACGTGCTGCCATTGTTCCCCAGGCCCATGGCTGCACAGAGGGTGCTCGCAGCACCGAAGCCCTTTTTCCCAGATGCACGCACCCCAAAGGTGTTTCAGCATCGCTCAGATGTTGGGTGGTGACCAGGCTGTGCCCAGACGGAGCAAAGTGCCCCAGGGTGGAGCTCCCCCAGGCTGGGCAGCCCCACACCCCACACCCCACAGCCCGCTGCCCGTGCCGTTGTGCTGCACTGCCCAGTGCTCACCATGCACCCACCAGAGCTCAGCACGAGCCATGGGCAGCACTTCTGTGCCATGGAAACATCTGCGTGCCTGGGAAATGCACTTGCTTATTGAAACGTGGGTCCGGGGAAAGGCAGCAAACAAGGCCCAGGGTTTTGTTTGTTTGTTTCCTACAGATTTTCTCTTTTTCCCACTTGGCAAATCCACTGGGTTTTGTTTTGAATGGAGCCGAAATGAGCATGCCTCCTTTGTTGAGCAGTAACAACAACTTATATAGGTCCCACTCCTGCCAGGACATTTTTGCTCGAGCTCGAGGAGCCCAATGCTGGGAGCTCGGTGCCGGGAGGAGCAGGGTGACCCTGCACTGCTGTAGGGCCGGGACGAGGACCGCCCCAGGGTCCTGTCCCCATGCCAGGAGCCTCCTGCACCCCTGGGCAGCGGGGTGTGGGCGCTCAGCAGCCACAGTGTGCAGTGGGGACACCCAGAACCTCTCATGGCATGCGCTCTGAGTCCGGGAAAAATGGAGACTTTAGGTCAGCAAAAATGCTGCGACTCCCAGGAAGGTTCGGGGCCAGCCAAGGAGCTCACTCGCTGGCAGCCTGCGGTGCTCAGCCAGCCGGGGAGCACAACGGGGCAGGGAGGGAGCCAGGATGCTCCAGCTAATGCTGCTGCAGCATAATGCTGCCACTGCCTTGATGCTGTGTTGTTTATTTATTTATTTGTTTTAATTAAGCATTCTGGTCGGGGTTTTTAAACGAGCCCAGAAGGAGCCTGTGGCTCAAATCTGCTAAAATATGACTGGAGCCAGCTCCTCAGCTACCCCCGAGGGCCATCCCCTGCGGCCGCACACCGGGCGCTGCCGCTCCGTGCTCCCGCACCCAGGCCCCCCGCAGGGCCCCGTGCCCGCGGCAGCAGCCCCGCTCCGTGCAGCCCCACGCAGCTCTGCGGCCGGAGCTGCTGCACCGAGCGCGGGCGGCACAGGGTCCCCTCGCGCCGGGAACACCCGCAGTTCTGCTTCGGTGCAATCGCATCGAGGTGCTGCGGGGCGGGGCTGTCCCTGCTGGGGGAGGATCTGGGGGGCAGCTCGGCCCCGGCTCCCCCCAGCGAGGGCAAAGCCCCGCGGTGCCGGCCTTCGATTGCTGCTCGACATTAAGTGTCCAAGCGAGGAAGTCTTGGGCAAATGTTCTTGCTATGGGAACACGCAGTGCCGAGTCTCTTTAATTACATTGTTTTTGTTTGGCTTGCTTTATTAGCGGGGCTGCGGCTTCCCCTCCCTGGCGGCCGAGGAGCGCACGCTAAATATGGACGGGTCGGGAGTCCGCGCTGAAACCCGAAGCGCGGCACCAGCCTGGCTGNTCTCCCGCTGCCCCCCTTGTTATTTTAAAGGCATTCCAGAGGATGCTGTCAGCCTTGGATGTGGTTTGCTTGGGTTGTTTGTTTTCGTACTGGAGGTTTTATGATCGCATTGGGAACGAGCCCTAATTGAGCTGCAATTCGAATTGCAGTCCGTGGGTATTTGTTTCATTTTTTTGGAAGGGCTTAAACTGCAGCACAGCTTAGGCTGGAGAACGCATTTGGTTTTAACTGGAACCTGATGGAGACGGGGCTGCGCGGGACGGCCTCCCCACGCCGTGACCGCCGCGTGCTGGGGGGTGCGTGGGGCAGCTCGCAGCCACCCACCGCGCCCGGGGCTCCGGGACCGGGCACAGGAGCTGCAGGGCCTAAAGGTCAGCAGCCAAACTGCCCCTCATGAGATCGACGTCGGTGTCAACTTCTGCTGACCGTGCCCCACTCCGACTGCCAGCATTAACCCAGCCCTGTGCCCTGTGCGCACGGGGCTGTCACGCGAGTGGAGCTGCACAGGTAGGGACAGAGCTTGATGGATTCCCAGAGCATGGGGGTCTGGCTGAGCCCTGGCCCCGCTCTGAGCAGTGCTCCGGTGCCTGGGCAGAGCAGCAGATAGCGCTGGGGCAGAGCTGGGGCTGGGGCTGCCCCGGCCCGCTGGCACCATCCCGGCTCAGTGTGACTTCCGCGTATCAAAGCGGATGAGGAGCGGGGCCTTAGTGCCTGTTTCAGGAAGAAACCCTATCCGTGTGCAGCCTGCCAGGAACAGGCACCGCTCTGTGCCATGGATGCATGTGTGCAAACTCTTCTCGGGGGTATCAAATGCAGAAGCTGAGTCATATGACGCCTGGGCTCAAAGATCACTAAAGGCAAAAGGAGGGGAAAAAATCTGTCTGCGGGGTCACCGGGCCACCACTGAACCCCCCCAGGGGAAGCACTGGGCTGGGGACACTGGGCCTCGTGCTGGGAGGGGTGAGAATGGCACTACGGACACGTGCACCCATCCCACATTCGGGTCCCTGTGGGGCTGGAGGAGCCACTGGGCAGCCCCAGCCTGCACGGGGCCAGCAGCTCCCTCCGGGTGCCGTATCAGTGGGACATGGGGCCAGGGCAGAGGGCAGCCTGCCCCAGCTCCTTCCCAGCCAATCTGCAGGCTGGGCTGAGACCTGAGAACTTGTTACAGCAGTGCCAGGCACCCATTTGAACCCAGACCCGAGGGATGCACAGCAAATCCTTTGACCTCCTGCGCCACCTTGTGCCACCAGCAAGAATACGCCAGGGAGGGCGGGCTCCTCGGAAAGCACCTCTTCCCGAACCACCAGTGTACAAAACCGGCCCAAGGAGGACGTGGGGACGCCCTCTGTGCTCACTGCCCCGCACCTGTGGCCGCCCTCCAGTTCCATATGCATGCATCCAACCCGCACCTCGCAGCCCTCTCGGCAGCCTCCCTGTCCCCGCGTGCTGTCCCCACGTGCTGTCCCCACGTGCTGTCCCCGCTGGTGGAGGGCCACCTCCACTCCACACCCTGCCCGTCCATGCAGCGCCGTGGGGACCGCGCTGCTCCAGCACGCCGGGGCTGCACGATGAAAACCAGCGCCGGCTGAAGACTTCCAGAGCTGCACCCAAAGGGGTTATAAAAGGCAGGGCACAGACATTGATCTCGGTGGGGAGGAGGAGACGACGGCCAAGACACAATGGGAGAACAGACAAGCACACACACCCGGCTCCAGAGCTGCTGCCCAGCTGGTAGATGTTACAGGAGCCAGAAAGCCCCTTTCCTGCTGGAAGGCGACCAGCGGGACGCGGCCAGCACCACTGGGCACACTGGCCACGACCCACGCGGTGGCCCTGGCACTGTCACCAGCAGCAGCCACCATCCATGCCCCTGGGGACGTCCCCAGCCAAGGCTGGCCAAGGATCGCCCACAGCAGCACGAGCACTCCCACTGCTCTGCCAGCAGCCTGCGGGCAGCCTCCATCCCTCTGATGCCGGGTGAGAAGCTCAAGAACAGAGGAGCCTACGGAGGAATTTTTGAAGCCCTCAGCATGGTAAGTAGAAAAGTTCTGCCTTCCACTCCAATATTAAAGAACAATGCCAAAAGCCCCAGCAAATACCAGGTCATACCTCCAGCCTGCGGGGCACACTCCACGCCCACGCATTGCAATGGATGCGGCTGCCACCCCCAGCAACGGAGACAAAGTCAACATCATCTTCTGTGGGGTGCTTTGTGACTTTCCTACCACAAGCACCCAACCCCGCTGGGGGTCCCCATGGTCACTGCTCCTGCCTGGACCTTGTGGGCTGGAGATGGGTGCTGGGTCCTGGCCACGGGCAGGAGCCCCCGGCCTTGGCTGGGACTTGGAGGAGCTCTTCCAGCACGCACAGCCCCGCTTTCCAGAGGCTAACAATTTGACCAAATCTGGGTTGATTTCCACCAGGAATGTACCAACCCTGCCAAATTTCAAGTCTCTTTTCCAAAGCATGGAGGCACCAGAAGTCCTTAAACAAAGAGACGGAAAAAAAATAACATTGGCACAGCTACCGTTTTTCCCCAACCTTCAGCTGAAACTTGAAAAAAAAAAAAAAAGGGGGGGGGAGAGAGAAAGTTCAGCCCGAGGCAGAGTGAGCATGGAAAAATTCAGCCCCAACAGTTAAGGTCTGGCAAAGGTAGAAGCAAACAAACTTCCGCTGGAAAGTGCTGTACAGCCTCAGCAGCAGCACCCGCTGCCTCTGCCTGCAACAGGCACGGCACCGCCCTCCGCGCCCCCTCCCCTGCACACAGCGACGGGGACCACACTGGTGGCAGTGCCACAGGAGGGGACAGCCTTGAGCCCCGCAGTCCTGTGCTCAGCACCTGCAGCTCCGGAGCTGGGCATTGAGTCACTCCAGAAGAACAAGAGACAACGTGGCAACAGCAGCGGCACAGCATGGTGCCTGCCCGCGGGTGGCACGGGGCTCCTGCCAGCACCGGGTGGGTGCTGCATGGAAAGCTCAGGGGCAGGAGGAGCTGTCCTTCCCCACTCTGCTCTCTGACTTCTGAGGTCCCTCGAAGTGCCTGGGAGATCCTTGTTTGCAGTTTCACTGAGTGGGAGATTGGAGCCAGACCTCAGTGGCTTGGGCTCCTCCATCAGTGGGGATCCCCACCTGCAGAGCTGCTGCCCCACGCTGGGGGTGCTGCTCCTCCTGCCCTCGCCAGCCCCTGCCCAGTGAAGGCACCTACAGCATCGCACGCCCTGACCATGCCTCACCCGGCGGAGGGCTGCACGGCTGTGGCTGTGGCTGTATGGTCCCCGTGGGACCCCCTGGGGACAGCCCTGCCTGGCTGTGGGTGAGCATGCAGCAGGACGCAGCCTTGGGAGCATCCTGCTGCAGGCCTGCCTGCACCATCAGTGCAGGAAAAGGCCAGAGATCAGCCCCAAAGGAAACCTCACATGAGTTCATGTGAAGTTCAACAAGCAGAGCTACTTTGCTGCTTGCCATGAGCCTTTTGGGACCGTGCGGCTGGGGCACAGCAGGGCCAGGATGGGAGGGTGGGACCTCCTGGCAGCAGCCCCCTCCAGCACAGGCAGCAGCCGGGCGCTCTGCGGGGCCCCTTGCTCCCGGCTTATGGGGCTCTGAGCAGACACATGGCTGAGGTGCCCCTGGACAGCCCCAGGACAGCCCACAGGACCCTCAGGACCCTGGGGCAGGGCAGGAGCATCAGCTGAATGCCACACAACTTAGCTGCGTCCAGATGCAGCCTCGTCACTGCCCAGGACCAGGTGTGCAGCAGGAGCAGCACCCAGCAGCACCCAGCAGCAGCAGCACCCAGCACCTGGTGCGGACACTCAAAGCCAAGCCAGGAAACAGCTGAAGGTGACACCAGCCTGGATCTCCGAGGAGCAGTCACCTGCCCACCTCCGCTCTGCCTCTGACCGGAATAGCTGCCGCCTCCCCAGCAAGGATGCCGATGAGGACGTCGCTCAGCAGAAACCAAGAGCTGCTTTTTTTAGCACCTGCTGCCTGGCCACAGTGGCTTTCTGCTATGCAGCCCCAGCACAGACACCCTGACCTCGGGGCTCTTTGCAGGAGGGGTGACCCAAACAAACGGACCCAGGCTGGATCCCAACCACGCAGAGCCCACGGGGGAGCTGGAGCTGAGGCTGCACCTCCGAGCTTGGAGCAGCCCCAGGCTGGGAAGGGTGAGCAGGAGACCCGGTCCCAGGCTGTCCCGAGGCAGCAGCCAGCTCCTCCAGCAGCGCATGCATGGAGAATTTTAAAGAGAGCAGAGCCAAGGCCCAAGGATGGGCAGAGCTGGCCCTCCTGGTCAGGAGAAGCTGGGTCCCCAAGCCCAGAGCAGCCATCCAGCCCTGGTTCCCAGCAACGGGTGAAGCTCAGACACCTCTGTGAACCCATCTGGGCTGGGACCTTCTCATCTGGGTCATTTCTGAATGATACTGGAACTTGTATCACATCTGCACTATTTTGTGCTGCCCACACAGCACAGCCTTCTCCACGCTGCCAAGCAGCTCTCGGCGGCAGCTCTGCAGCCCTGCCTGACCTCCCGGGCTCAGCGGGTCAGGGTCCCTTGGCCTCCCAAGCCCCCCTGAAGGCACGCTGGTGGAAGAAAGCAGGGTGAGGAGGTGGGTGGGAAGCAAAGCTGCAGGGGAGAGCATGCAGCCAGCAGAGAGCCTGGAGCAGAGCTGGGGGACACCCCAGCACACCCCGGGGAGCTGCTCCTCATCCTCAGGCTGCAGCCCTCCTCCTGCCTAGGCTCCCCTGAGCGCTGCCCACTGCACAGCGCCCGAGCCAGGAGGTCAGCATGGACCTGGCACCTGGACCGCTCTCCAGGAAGATAAACAGAGGAGCTCTGGCAGGCAGAGGTGTCTCAGACAGCAGGAAACTATGGGAGAGCAGAGAAACCCAGGCAGCAGGGACTGCCCCTGCCTGAGCGGGATGACAGGCGCTCAGTGCCCTGACACAGCGGGCAGGCAGCGCTGGGGACGGTGGCACGGGCTGCTACAGAAGTGCAGTGGGATCTGCACCATGTGCAGGGTGAGGGCTGGCAGAGCTGAGACCCCCCACATCCAGCACACAGACAGTGAAGCACCACCAGGCGCTGCACAGGATTCCACAAAGCTCACACGAAAATCCACACATCCCTGTGGTTCCTCTGCACCCTACAAACTGGGGCATCTCTGCGCTTTCATGGGGCCTGGGCTGCCCTCTGGGTGCTGCTGCACAGAGCCAGGCAACGGGCACCTCCCACAGGCGCACCCATGGGGAAGGAGCACTGAGGTCTGCACGATGAAGAGCATCACCCACGGTCCTGGCAGGGGCCTGCGCCATCCATCCTGCCCTGCAGCCCCAGGCCGTGGGGAACAGCAAAGGAGCAGCAAGAACAAAACAAACCCTACGGCCCAGGCAAGGCGGCTGTTGGGCAGGAATCGATGCACGCTGAAGATGATGGATACACTGCAAGGAGAAATAATATCAGCACTTGGGGGTGCCAACGCCTGGCAGAGGGAAGTGCCCACACCACCACCCTGGTGCAATAGCTCAGGGCTGTCCTTCAACTCCACAGCTCCTGCCCCCCGCGGTCCCGGCAGGGCAGGCTCAGGCTGCGGGCTGCGGTCCCGCCAGGACAACCTGCACGCCCGTCCCCTCCGACAGTCATTCCATCACTTTTCCAGAGGGCTCCATTCTTCCCACTGAAGACACACGAGAAACGAATGCCCACTGCCTTCCCCCGTCCCCACCAACACCGGGACTGGCTGCTGCCTCAGCGGCTCTGCAGCGGGGACGGGCACACTGATGTCACCGGTGTCACCGCACACCGCGCTTATGCTTGAGCTCAATGTCTGCAGGGGACCCCAAGACAACATGGATAAAAAGGGATTTTCTGCCAATACATGATTCCTTTCAAACGCTTTCCTAAGGACAACCCCAGCACTCGGGGAGATGTCGGCGGGGGTGGACCCAGGTGGTCCTTATGGCCCCCTCCAACCCAAGCTGTGCTGTGATTCTGTGATTTATCCCCACCAGCCGTCCCCCAGCCACCAGGGAACCCCAGCCCCGGGGCCACCCCTGCTCCCCACATCCCCAGAGCACCCCATGGCCACCCAGGACATGGGGACACGGGAACACGCGGGGGATGGAGCCCTGGGGCCGGGCTGGGTGCTGGGAGCGGAGCGCGGTGCCGAAGTCCGGTTCCACGCGGCTGATTCAACAAGGCCCAGATAGCATTACTTCATACGGCAGAGAGGCTCCACAGCTATTAGGGGAATTGGGAGAGGGGGAGGAGGAGCTGAAATGGAGAAGGGAGAGAGACGGGGAGGGTGGAGAGGGGGAAGCTAAGACAAGCAGCAGAACAAAACATCCCATAAATCATGAGGAGCTGCTGAAATACCAGAACAAATGACCCCAGCGCTTGGCCATTGTTCCTGAGCGACGGCTCAAAGTGCTCCCGGCCGAGACAAAGTGCCTCTCCCCTGACCCAACGCCGTGCTGGGACCGGCTCTGCACAGCCATGCTGGGAGCAACCCCAGCATGGTGTGCACCCACAGCACTGCTGGGTCCCACGTCCCCCAGTGGCCACGAGCATCACCGGGATCCCATGTCCCTATGGGCCCCAGCAGGGTTCTCGACGGATGCATCAGGGCCTGGTGTTCCCTCTCACTGCTCCTCGCCCAGGAGCCTCCTGGGCTGGGGAGAGCAGTGGGTCCATGTCTCCTCTTGGCTGTGCAGTGTAAGTGAGGGGTGGGACAGCTCGGGGACGGATGTGCAGCCCTGAGGAGCGCAGAGCCCCTCGTGCTGCTGCTCCTCCCTAGCACCCTAAAGTCCCTATCCAAAGATAATTCCCTTGGTGTCCCATGGCAAAGAGACAGCCACCAAGCAAAGAGCCCTGCAAACCACCTGCAGAGAGCAAGCACTGTGTGCCCGAGAACGGAAGCAGCCCGAGGCAGCAGCAGCTCTCTGTGCACGGGAGCAGCCAACCCTGCGGGGCTGTCACCGGCTGCTGGAAGCCATGCAGCTCCCTGCACCCCAGCAGCAGCAGCAGTGTGGGGACAGCTTCCATCCCACCTACACCCAAAGGGAAGCGTTACTGTACTGGGAAGTGCTGAGCCTCCAAGCAGCAGCCAGGCTCTGGCAGCTTGCACCGAGGAGCAGTGATACGGGATGGGGACAGGAGGGACGCGCTGTGTCTTTCTGAACTGCAGTGGGAACGTGCTGCTCCAACCACAGACTGCAGATTGCCCAGCACGGGAAGTCCAAATGGAACAGGGGCAGAGAGGAACATGGCAGGGAAGAGAGGGAAACAAGTAGGGCAGGAGGGGGGCAAGCAGGGGGTGAACGGAGGGGAGAAAGTCAGAGTGAGGCAGGAAAAGGAGGGCACAGAGCAATGCTGGGAGGGCACAGAGCGATGCTGGGAGGGCACAGAGCGATGCTGGGAGGCACAGAGCGATGCTGGGAGGGCACAGAGCAATGCTGGGAGGGCACAGAGTGATGCCAGGAGGGCACAGAGCGATGCCAGAAGGACACACTGCTGCTGGGTGCTCAGAGGGATGGAGGATACCAGGCTCCATGCAGAGCCAACGGAGAAGCAGGTCGCAGCCCCTCTGCCTGATTAAGGCTCACTGAAGGGGAGAGAGGAGCTGCGAGGGTGCTGACTCCTAACTCCAGCAGCAGAAGGTGTTGAGCTGCAAATAAAGAGTGCTTTTGTCTCTCGTGCCTCCACGTTATTTAGGGTTTGGAGCTCAATCAGTATCGCAGAGCTGCAACAAGCTGACCAGGAATCCTTCCCTCTCCCCCTGCCAGCGCTCCCCTCCCCTGCAGCTCTGCCACAGCCGAGCCCGTGGGCTGACATTGCCCGCTGTGGGGCTGGGAGCAGAGGGGCAAAGCCCCCCGACAGCCACGGCCACGAGCAGCCCCAGCATCTCCCAGCCCCGTGCCGCTGCCCCGCGCTCATGGCCCCAACAGTGGGGACTTTGTGGTGCTGCCTTTAAAAAAATACCCTAAAAAAATCCTAATAATGAAGTATTTATTTTGGTAAACAACACGTGAATGAAATAAGTGTTTTCTCAATACTTCACTTTTTCCCTGCCGTCTCTCCCTCCCCTCCCCCCAGTAATTTTTTTAATGAGTGGAACTAACGAGACTCCGCTCGGCTGCTGCTGAGCTCAGGACGGGACCGCGCTCCCCTCGCCCGGTGCAGCACCAGAACTGTGTGGGTGCAGACAGTGCACCCTGAGCCCCCAGAGACCCAGCCAGGGCACAGCTCGCCTGGCACCAGGGGGATGCCTGGGGGATGCTCGGGGGATGCAGGGACCAGAGAGCTGTGGCCGGGAGCACCCCTGCATGTCCCAGCCCAGACCCAGTGCCCGGGGGCTGCACAGGGTGGGGGGCAGGAAGCAGGGACGAGGGATGCTCAGGGTCCTGCTGGCCCCATCCCACTCCGTAGGTGCTGTGACACTGCAGCTCCTCTACCACCCTCCTCACCCGGAATTCTTGGGAATGCTGGAAAAGTGGCCCAGCTTGCCCCGTGTAGGGATGCCAGGTGGGATGCCTCCTGCCATGGCAGGGGCACGAGGTCAGGCTGGCAATGTCACAGAATCACAGAACTGCAGGGGCTGGAGGGGACCTCTGGAGATCAGCGAGCCCAACCCCCTGCCAGAGCAGCTCCCTGCAGCAGGTCACACAGGTGGGCGTCCAGACAGGTCTGGAACATCTCCAGGGAAGGAGACCCCCCATCGCCCTGGTGCACCTCCAGTGCTCCATCACCTGCACTGTGAAGAAGTGTTTGTGCATGGCCTGGCAGGAAGGCCATGTAGAAAGCACTAATCCCTCCCCAGACCAACATTCAGCTTCTCAAAGCAGTGAGTGCTGATGGCTTTGCTCATATAACTTCTATCTCCTTCTTGCATGATTCTCAAAAGCAATGTCACCTTTCCATGCCCTCCTACCTGCACGGGGTGAGCTGAGATTGTCCCCCCACACCCCATACACAGCATGGGCACCCACAGCAGCTAACAATACAGCTGGAGACCCTGGGTGAAGCTGAAATTCCTGCAGCCCCGTGCCCACTGGTGCCTAATTCCAGAGCAAACACCTGCAGGCTGCCTGCCCCAGCCCCGCTGCCACCAGCCCAGCTGCCCATCACCGCACCCCATGGGGCCACCCCTCTGCTCTGCCCCAGCACACCCAAAGCAGCGTTGCTTGCCAAGCCGAAGGCAATGCCAGTTCCTCCTCTGCAAGAGCTCAGTGCAGGCTGGCCCAGGAAAGCCCCACAGAACAGCATCACGCAGCACTGCTGCGGTGTCAGTGCTGCAGGCTGCAGGAGAGGAGGGCTCCCAAAGGAATGGGCTGCAGAGAAGCAAAAAGGTGCGCTGACGTGGTAGGGCTAAAACGGGGTTAAAGAGGCACTTAAAGAGGCTTACTGACTTCTCCGATTTATGCACGAGGAGTAAAGAGAAGCACTAAAAATTGTTGGGTTTTAATGAGTTCTTTGCTTGTTTTCCTGTTTGGTATATGATAAATTCACATATTTGGAAGATGTAGAGTAAGAGCACCTTTCCTGGTGCCATCCTTTCAGCAAAGAAGAAGGCTGTGCAGCTGGAGGAGGACACGATCTGTCACCCAACTGCTCACATCCTGTGCCTGGCCTCACCACTACCTGTCTGGCTCTGGTGCCCAACCACCCTCAGACAGAGGGGGCCTCGGAGGAGGCCTCTGCCCCACCCAGAAGTGTCAGAGCATGCGATGAACGCCAGAAAGTTCTCCAAAAAAAGCAGGGAAAACGAAAACCAAACTCAACATTCTTAAAATTTCTAAGCATTTCTTTTTCTCTTTCTCCTTTTTTTTTAAAGCTTCACTCTCCTTTATCCATCTAAGGAAGCAGAGAGCAATGCAATTTCCAGTTCTGTGAAACACCCTTAGCAGGACACCTCCAGCGCGGGAGGGCTGGCTGTGATCTGCTTCCAGGGCCGTTGCATCAGCGCTCAGAGAGCCAGGCCGGGTCCCTCCCTGTGCCGGGCCATGGGGTGGTGGCACAGAGCGGGGAAGGGGCGGCTGCAGGCACCCCACGGGCTGGGACCCAGCACTGGGAGCTCCCGACAGTCTGGAGGACGCCTGCAGCTCGTGGGCTCTCCTTGGCCTCACAGCACAAGCCCATGTCCCAGCACTGGGGTGATGGTTTGGGGGTGCTGCCCCATGTTACAGAGGGGCAGTGGTGGGGGTGGGGGACAGGAGGGGGCTGGGGAGGCTCCTTGCCCCCAGCCCCATCCTGCAGCTCTTACCATTCAATGCTCAGAGACCTGGGCCGGAAGGCAGACAGCTCGGCCGAGCCATACTCAGCTTTCCTTCTCTTCTCCTGCTTCTGCTTCACCGACAAGCGGTGGGCAAACCTAGAGAGGCTGCTTTCCGACCTGGGGAGGGGAGAGGAGAGGCGTTAATGTCACTGAAGCCAGCTGTGCTGGGGCTGCAAGGGGCAGGGGGCTCCGAGGGGCACAGAGCAGCTGAGCTGCAGGATGAGCACGCTGGGTCCAGCAGCAGCAGCA
>WBMW01004499.1:144514-155871 GCA_013396635.1 Penelope pileata | reverse complement strand
GAAGGGGCAGTGGCACTGAGAGTGGCCCCAGCTCTCACCAAACCGTTTGGGTACCATTTGGGTACCGTTTGGGTACCATTTGGGTACCATTTGGGGACCCATGTATGGCTGGGATCAGGGTGACCCGAGAGCCCCCGGCGCTGCTGGGCTGTCCTTGTGGCTGAGGATGGCTGTGCTCAGTGCAGGTGACAAGGCTGCAGGTGGCCTTGCGCTCCTATGTCCATCACTCCTCCTCCCAACCCCAAGTCAGCTCTGTGGGGTCCTGGCACACCGAGCTCTCCTGCTGTAGGTCTGGGCCCTCCAGTGCCAGGTGGTGCCTGGGACTCTGTGCATGGCTCTTCCCGAGCTGCAGGCGGCAGCGGGTGGGACGCGCTCAGATGCCGGCTCTCACCGTGCTCCTGTGCACGGACGCTCACTGCCCCTTGGCTCCTTCCAGCATGGGCCCCCCCATCCCTTGGTGCCCCCCTGCCAGCACTGACTCAGCCATGATTAACATGATTAACATGATAAGCATGAGGCTCGATGGCACTGCAGCCCCGGGGCCACCCCAGGCTGTCACCGTGGCAGCTCAGCCCCAGAGATGCCAGAGCGTGCCCGGCTGAGCACGGAGCAGGCAGCGGGGTGCAGGCAGCCACCGCCTGCGTTTGGGCTTCAGTCTCCCACACGGGACTGCTCTGGGCACAGTAGTGCCTGAGGCACAGCGGGGAAAAAGCAGGGGGCAGCCGTGACCACTGGGGCATCCTAGGGCTGAGGGGGGAACAGCGGGGACAGCACGGGCTCAGGGGTGGGACGTGGCAGCCACGAGTCCCATGGTGGCTGCTGACATTGGGCACAGGCTGGGGCAAAACTGCGCTTAAAGATGGGGAGTGCAGCTCCTCCAGGCACGGGGGGTGGGGGCAGCCGGACCGAGGCCAGGCTGCTGCCCCAGGAAGGGGCCGGACGAGGCCCCGCATGAGAGCCTCCATTTCCAGGATGATAACGGGGCTGCGAGGCGTTCTGCCAGCAAACCAGCTCTGATGCGCGCAGCTAATTATAGCCAGCACTATCAGGAGGCATGGCAATCAGCAAGGCAGTGGGTGCTCCCTGCTCCTGACCTGGCACACCGGGCAGGGGGGAGGGGGGCACAAGGGTGAGAGGAGAAGGGCAGCGGGGGAGAAGGACGGAGATACCTTCCCTGCGTGGTGAAGCGAGCGGCACAGCTGCTTCCGAGCGCAGGTTTCAGATGCAGGGCACTGAGGGAGGCTGGGAAGCAGCTCCACACATCCGCCAGGGCAGCCCTGAAGCAGCCCCGATATCTGCTCGCTCCCACCCCAACGCTGGGGTCTCAGCACCCTTTGGTGTGCTCTGAGGTCCCCTTGTCCCCGGTGCCACCCCCGCTCCCCAGGCTGACTGCTCAGTGCCACTGGAGAGGACCCAGCGCCCACCCTTTGCCAGCAGCGCGGGACTCAGGGCCCGGCCCGTGCAGGGTGAGAGGAGCAATGGTCCTTGGAACTGGATGGCATTTTTAGAGCTTTCTCTTGTTTTTCTTGAAAAAACAGAGTGCTGTTAAACTCACAGCTTTTGCTGCAAAGAATCTGATGCAAATCGAAGCAGAAGGAACCGCCTCATGAGTCCTAAATTAAAATGTTCCTTTGTTTTGGCTTTCAAACGCTGTATTTCAATACCCATCCACACTTGGAATGGAAGGTAAATTTGCATGCCGCTCCCCTCGAAGCCCTCTGCCAGAGCAGTGATTGTGCTCATTGGCATTCCCCGCCGCCGCCAGCTCCCCCCTGAGCGCAGCTGTCTGCCCGCAGCACGGCGGGGCCGGGCACCGCAGCCCAGCGAGCCGTGGGCAGTGCAGTGCTGCGGGGGCACGGAGAGCACAGAGCCCATCGCCAGCTGAGCTGGGTGCCCGCGCCGGGCCTGCCTGCAGCTGCTCTGTGGACCCCAGAGAGCGGCTCCACGCAGCGCTTGGGCTGGGGTCTCCAGGAACATCCCAGTCCCGCTAAGGTCCCGCTGTCTCCTCTCGATGCTGTGATGGAAGCAGAGATCTCTTCCATCCAAAGGCGATGGGAGCAGAGCTCCCTGCCCCTGCTGGCAGCACCATCCCACGGACAGCACGCACCAGCACGTCTCGCCCCAACAGCAGCTAAATGGACTTTAAAAGCAGAACCCCAGTCCAGCATAGAAAACATAAAATGAGTAGAAGCTAACATCCTTGGGTAAAATCCTTGCCATTTCGCTTATGTTTAAGGATTCTGCCATCCCCTTCACTGCTCCGTTCAGGAAGGCAGTGCAGCAGCTGGGGACATGCTGGGCAGGGACAGGCCCGGGCTCCCTGTGCCCGCAGCGCGAGCCCCGAGCACACCCGTGCCCCTGCAGAGCCACGTGCGGTGCTGGGGACAGCAGCCTGCCCCACAGCTCCAGCACTCCTCAGAACTTCCCCTTTAGCAATTAAGGCATCATTAACAGGATGCCAACAGCCTGGGAAGTCGGAGAAAGGACAGAAAAGCAAACCCCGACAAACTCCCTTTCCTCGCATACGACGCACCCAGACGAGGTCCCGCACCAAACCCCGGTGGCAGCACCGCAGGCACCTTGGGGCACCCTGGGATGCGCCGCTCCCGAGGCAGCAGCAGCCGCAGCGCATCCCCCCCTGGCAGGGACAGGAGCAGCCCTGCGGGGTGTGGGCGCTTCGGGTGGCACCGTGCTGCCCGCCCGGGACCCGCTGCTGTTTAGTCTGACAGCAGCACTCGCTGGAGCCAACCCTTGTTTTCAATGGCCCCACGTCCAACGCCACACGCAGGAATGGGAAGGCTTGTTATTCTGGGCTGCCCCACCGCTGGGGTTTTCCAAGTGCAGGAGAGGAGAGATGTGGTTAACGCGAGCTGGCCGCAGGGCCTCCATGGTTTTCCTTTTTGGACGGGCGTCAGCCTCCAGCGGACCACACTGCCTGACACCACGGCCACCGCCCGACGGGGGGGCAGGAGCCAGGAGGAACGCGGTGCTTGGGCTGTGCTGATGCACCGGAGCACACGGCTGCACAGGGCTGTGCTGATGCACGGGAGCACACGGCTGCACAGGGCTGTGCTGCTGCACGGGAGCACACGGCTGCAAAGGGCTGTGCTGATGCACGGGAGCACACGGCTGCACAGGGCTGTGCTGCTGCACGGGAGTACACGGTTGCACAGGGCTGTGCTGCTGCACCGGAGCACACGGCTGCACAGGGCTGTGCTGATGCACGGGAGCACACGGCTGCACAGGGCTGTGCTGCTGCACGGGAGCACACGGCTGCACAGGGCTGTGCTGCTGCATGGGAGCACATGGCTGCACAGGGGCAGGCTGGTGCAGGGCACTGTGGGGTGGGATGAGGCACAGCACAGCCTGGGGCTGCCTTCCCCCCGGCTCCTCCCCTCCTGCAGGTCACCAGGGCCAGCCTGGCCCCACGATGGGCTGCAGCAGCTTGAGGAGCATTGTGCTCCCACACGCAGCTCACACAGCCTGGGCCATGGGCAGATTCACGCTGGGGCTGTGGGGGTGCAGTGAGCCCCAGAGCCAGCAGCTCAAGGGCACATCTGCATGTGAAAGGGACCTGAGCCGCTCTGCCCAGCACCGGGCACACCTGGGGAGCATGGTGCATGAACACCAGCAGCCCCGGCACGCACTGGGATGGGACACGGGATGCTGCTTAAAGCCTCAAAACACCACGGATGGTGAACAGGAAACATCCCTGCAGGCAAACCGTGGCTCTTCCAAGCCTCTTCCCAGTGCAACAATCCTCTTCAAAAAGCACAGCAGGGAGGTACAAAGCATCCCTTGGAGTAGGGGCTGAGAAGGGGAGAAGGAAAAAAGGCACCAGAGAAAAGCCCGCGGCTCCTCCCCACGGCATGGAACTGCCACAGCGGTTCGAGGGACATGAAGGGCTTCATGATGCAATGAAAACATTCCTGCCTGCAAAGCATGAAACCCCAAAAGTTTATGGGAAACCACTGTCTTCGGATGTCTGCATATCTTCAGGCATCCTGGGAGCTGTAGTTCAAAGAAACCAAGAAAAAGAAAGCGGCGATAATGAGAGTTTCTGGACAGGGCTGTGTGACTGTTGGCTCCCAGATGAAAGCTGCGTTCCTGGGATGCTGAGCTCCTTCCTGCAGCTCCACGGCAGCCGGGGGCGAGGGACCCAGGGGTGAGGAGCGATCGCTGCGGCTCCGGGCGAGCACCAGGCAAGCTGGGAGGCGGTTCTGCGACAGAGGGACGTGCTGCAGGGCTGCCCAGTGCTGTGGGGCCATGGGGGCTGTGGGGGCTGCGATCCCTGAGGATGCAGCGCAACATCTCTCTCTGGGTGCTGCGGAAATCACAAGGCGCAGCCTGGGCTGCACAAACCTGTGCACCAATAGCCCCGTGCCTCAGTTTCCCCATTGGCTCATACTGCCAGGGGGTGGCACTGGCAAACTCAATGCCCACAGAAGCTGAGCTCCTCGGCCATGCGCTGTGTGCACCGCATCGTGCCCAGCACCCCCACCCTCGGGCCCAAGGAGAGCTGCCATGCCTGCCAGGCTGCTGGGAGGCATTTAGCTCCAGCACAGAAACCTCTTTATGAAAAGGAGTCACCTCCCACGGGGAGACGAACCAGCACACAGCGTGCTGCGCTGCCCAGCCCCACGGCTCTCCGTGGGGGGGACCCACGGGGACGCAGGGCAGCACCTGCCTGGGCACCCAGCACAGCTGACGAGGGCACGACGCCGGCCCCGTGCCGGCCGGCTCCAAGCCACAGCGTGCAGGCTGCACTGCCTGCCCAGAGCCTTCCAAAGCTGCTTCAGACACTCCGACAGCAAACAGCCAGCAGTGACAGAGGATAAGCCACAGGAGAGTTCTGCCTCAGAGAGAACCTGGTGCCTGAAGAATCAAGAGGAGGAGCGTTACTTGGGCTGGCAGCGGCATGGCGGATGCTTTCCCGGTGCCCGGTCTGCCCCGCTCCGTCCTCCAGCACAGAACACCCTGCAGGTCACTGCAAAAGCCATGCGTCAGCACGTGACAAACACGGGTGGGTGTGAAGGGAAGCAGCTCCCCACACAGCACCTTCCCCTCTCCCTGCAGCTCCCTCCAGGCTGTTGCAGAGCACGCAGCCGCCAGGGCCCCCAGCGCAGAGCTGCAGCCCAGAGCTGCTGGAGGGTCTGCACAGCCCTGGGCTGGGTCTGGCTGCTCCGGGAGCAGCGACCTGAGCCGTGCTGGGCTGGCTGTGCTCCTGCTGACAGCAGGAAAGGGGCCTGGAAGGTGCTCTAAAACGGGTGAGGAACAGGTGAGATGGGAGATGGTCACCAAGACTGAGGGCATCTCACGGGCACCTACTGCTTCCTCCCGTTGGCTGCCAAAGGCACACGGCCACCCCAACCACCCCAGAACCAAACCCCAGGCTCTACCAAAACCACCCCACAGGCACAGCCTCTTGCCCTGCTCCAAGGCAACTCCATCCCATTGGATCCCCACCCCGAACAGGGTCCTCAGCACAGCCCTGGGGCAGCAGCAGGGCCCCCCAAGCCCCAGCCTGGTGCTCTCCCCTGTAAAGCCCTGTAAGGATGATTCCATGCATCGCCAGCACATCCCTCAGCCTGGGACCACCCGCACCCTGCTCCGTGTTCCTATCACAACGTCAGCCTCAGCACGGAACGGCCACCTCCAACACAGGCCCCGAGGAGGAGGCTGTGGTCCCAGCCCGCTGCCGGGAGGAGAAGGGCCCGCGTGGACCCAGCGCTCCCCAGCACGGAGCAGCCTGGAAGGCCGCAGCCGGGCTGAGCCTCTTTGAACTAACGCCGCTTTAAAGACCAGGTTGGAATGCTGACGTCCGTCCATTACAGCAGGAGCCGTTCCCGACTCGACTGTCTCTTTTTCAAAATGAGCCAAAGCAGCAATGGGTTATTAACCAAGGGGAAACGAGGACAGGGAGGGAACGTGCTGTTCTTTGATCGGAACTGTGCTAATGAACATCATAAAAATAAAGACCAGAAAACCTCAATGGCAACTTCAGCCCTAGAGCCGCCGCAGTCCAACCTAAAGCAAAGTGGGCGAGGGAGCAGAGGGAGGTGGGCTGGGACCTGGGCACCCGGTGCTGCGTGGGGCCGAGCCCTGCCAGGGCTTTGGGGTTGGGAGCAGCTGCTGAGGGACCTGCTGCGGCAGGAGCGGTGCCACCAAACCCTGAGGCACGCGCTGATCTGCCGGGGTGAGAGCGGCCTGGGAGAGCGATGCTCCACAAAATGCACTTCCCTGGGCCGGGGCCACAGGGATGGAGCCAACGCTGCACCTGAACGGGACCTCCCAGCGCTGCCGCTCCCCTGGAAAAACAGCAACCCTATCCCGCGTGGCAGTCTGTATTTTAGGTGTTTAAAAATAAGCAAACTGCTCTACAGAATAACAAAAATCCTGGAGAAAACAGAGCACAACCTGTGCCCTCGCACGTCCCCCACTGCGCACAGCCCCGGGACGGGGAGGCAGCTCGGTGCGGGCACCGGGCACTGCGGGAGCTCCCGGCACCGCGCGGCTCCGCGGGAGATTGGGCCGGACCCGGCAGGACGGAGCGCTAAATTGGGAACGAAAACATCCAAACATCCCCCCCACCCCCGGCAGAAGGGGAGGCTCAAAGTGAGCCCTTGTCCGGGACAGCCAGTGGGCAAAGCTGGGTGACGATGACAGCTCCGATGGAGTCCAAAACACACTCGGGGCTTGTTTTGGATTGCTCTAAAATGCTTAAAAATTTCCATCTGAGCTGGCGGCGGAGCTGCAGGGGGACCCTGCGTTTCGGGTCAGATTTGGTTTTGTTTTCACGCAGCTGAGACCTGGGGGAGGGCAGAGCTGAGGGGGCCAGTGGCCACCCAGTGTGCTGCAGCCATGCCTGCAGCTGCCTGTCCCCAGGGCACGCGGTGGCTGCAGGGATGCCCGCACCGCTCTGCACTCAGCAGGCAGCCCCGGGCCGGGCCCTGGCGGTGCCAGGTGCTGGGAGTGAGGCGGTGAGGTGCCCGGCTGGGACAGCGCTCGGTGCCGTGCTCGTGGCTCCCATCGACACGGCTGCACCGCACAGATACCTGCAGGAGGGAGAGGGAAGGAAGAATCCCCAAAGGGAGTTGCAAGGCACTGGAGGAGCACAAAACAAGCACTGCCACCAAGTCGATGCAGCCCAGGGTCCCTAAGAACAGAGGGTTGCCAGGCAGAGGAGGGGCTGCGTGGCACCCGCACACCGGGCTCCAGGCAGGGCTGCGGGACACCGGGACAGTGCTGGAGGGAAGAGCGGGAGCTGGCCAGGCAGACACACCTGTGGCAGGGACAGAGCCCGCTGCCAGGCCAGGGAGCAGCACTATGCGTGGCTGTGAGGTGCTGCTGGGACCAGGGCTCTCTGGCGCTTTCCATCCCTGTGGTTCCTAGGGCCTCTGGAGATGGGTCAGCCGACTCCCAGGAGGCAGGAGCCAAACCCCCCGCTCCCTCCTCCGCTCCCTTCCCAGCTCCCAAGTCACAGCCAGACCCAACCTGCCCAGCACTGGCTGCCACCCATCCCACAGCCCCCAGACCCTCTGCTGCCCTCAGCACACCCTCCGGCCATCTTCCCCTCCCAGGCCCCTGGGGGTGTGGGCCCTGACCGGGGCTTCCCATACCCTGAATGTTAGTGCTGCTGCAGACAGGGGCATCGGAGCTGAGACCTCAGGGATCTCACGGCTGAATGGCAACAGAAACACTCCTGGATGCTACATGAAAGGCTGCGTAAAAGTCAAGTGTGAATTTCAGGATTTCTCAGGACCAGAAACATTTGGCCTGGACGTGAGTGCAGAAGATGAGAAGAGCAGAAGGTGCATCACCAGGCACGCACAGCAACTCAAGCCCTGTGCCGGTGTGAGGGCTGGAGCCCGCTGCCCCCCTGCCTGTCCCCATCCAGTCAGCCCAGCCTGCAGGTGACGGCCCCACAGCCCCACTGAGCAGAGCCGAGTGCACCCCACAGCCCGGCAGCACGTGCATCCCCTGCACACCCAGCAGTGCCGAGCGGGGCAGCAGGGACAGGAGCAGGGCAGGAGTGACACGAGTGGGGCAGGAGGGACAGGAGCAAGGACAGGGCCTGCGAGAGGGGCACCCGAGCGGGGGAGGTAACTCGATGACTTTCTCCCCCCCGCCCCGGCGTCAGGCTCAGGTGTCACTGCTCCAGGAAGGGGACGCGGGGCTCCTGCAACGCTACCCGCTGCTAATCCCGCGGCTTTATCTGCCGCTTCCGCGCGCTGCCAGCCAGCAGCACCCGGTCACCAGCACTGCCCCAGCCGGGACCCGGCGTCCCCAGCGTCCCTGTGGCACGGGGACGTGCCCATGGCCATGGCCACCAGCACCGCGCCGAGAACCTGCAGCTGGTGACAGCCAACACCGCGCAAGTGCCGGGACGTGCGGCTAGGCACTAGCCCAGCTCTCCTGCTCAGGAATGTCCAAATAAATACCAAAATGTATAAAAAGGACATAAATAAGGCTGCCTGAGATGGCTGTTTGTCTCTCGCCTGGTCGGGACCCCCTCTGCCCTGGTGCTGTTTGGCTTGGCAGATGACAGCTGGATAATTTGTTTCCATTGCAATGAAGTCCTAATTAACTGGAATAAACTTTTTACACTAAGTGTGTTTGTTTAACAAACTGGCTCTTTCAGAGCCTCACCGAGACCTGATTGATGCACGGAGGGGAGTGGAAACACGCTGGGTGCTCGGGCATTAAAGATGCAGTGTCTGAGCAGGCCGACCTGAAAGGGCTCTCTCTGTGTTTGGGAATCAAAGCTGACACCCCCGATGTCTGGGCCGGGGTGCAGATTTCAGTCTGGCCTTTGTGTATTTAGGGCTCCGTGTTCCCTTGCGATCCCTCTGCAGGGAGGCGTGCGGGGACACGGCGGTGCCCGTGGTGCCGCGTGGGGACAGGCTGGGAGCAGGGCCATCCCCCTCCTCGCTGGGCAGGGGGCTGCAGGGGGGGCTCTCACGTTGCTGGGCCTGGGAGCCCGACCTGCGGATGCTGAGATGCTGCAAGGAGGCAGGGGCTCACTGCAAACATCTGGGAGAGGGCGAAACACCTGGAACAGCAGCAGGCGGGCTGGAAGGCAGCTTCTGAGCGAGGAGCGCGCGGACGAGCGCTGCCAAGACCACGCATCGGTGGCCCCAGCACAAAACCTGTTGCCAGAAGAAGAGCGATGGGAGAGGGACACAGCAGGGTGGTGGTGACGGGACCGCAGCCGCGCGGTGCAGCCTGGCCATAGGGCAGAGCGCCGTCCCTGCCTGGGCCTTGGCGAGCCCCCAGCTGCCCTTCAGCTGTCTAATGAGACAGCAGCTCGAATAATGAGCACTTCTGGGAAACAAAGCATCCCTGACACCAGGGCAGAATGAACGCAGCTGAGCCTTCCCTCCCTGGGTTCTTTTCCTTTCCTGTCTTCCACTGCAAAGAAAAACCTACAAGGGCCCCTGCTTGAGCACTGCCATCTCCAGAGGCTCCCCTGAGGCATTCATGCTTTTCCAAGGCTTGACTTTCCTATTTTTAAACATGGAATGGTACACCGCACCGGTGGGGGGAGGCCCTCGGGTCCCTGTTGCCCCTTCTCCACACTGCTCTTCCCAGCACAGCGCAGACCCCTGTGGGTCTGTAGGTCAGGGTGGGGCCAGCAGTGGGGCTGGGGGCAGCCAGGCAGAGGGACCAGGGCACAGCCCAGCACCCACCAAACACAGAGAGGTCCCTGCGGGCTCCATGTCCCCTTCCCATGTCCTCTGCTGAGTGACAGCCCTGGGCAGGAGCCTCAGGGATCTGCCCGAGGCAGGCAGCCAGGCTCCCAGCACAGGCAGGGTGGAGCTGGCACTCGCAGGCTGGGATTGGTGTCCCCAGGCACCATCCAGCAATGCTGGAGGGGCTGCCCCGAGCCAGCCAAGCGCCCGCGCTCCTCCCTCCCCGCTCCCCACCCCGGGGCAGTCAGCTCAGGCTCCCGCCTTCACTAATGACCAAAACCTGGGGGCAAACTCCACGTCTCAGATCTCCCCTTTGCTGCTGTAGGATGCAGCGAACACAGCGCATTTCCCTCCTTTAATGTCCTCAGACACGCTGTCCCCAGAGCAAATTAGTGCTGTCTCCATGTCTGTGCAGCACCTCCCCAGGTAAATCGTGCTGCTGATCAGTGCTGATGCTCAGCCTGAGGATCCCTCAGGATCCCAGAGCAGATCACCCCCAGAAGCAACATGCTGTGAGGACAGAAGCCTGAAGGCTCTCTGCTTCCAAGGCCAACGCTGTCATTTCCAGCAGCGTGGGCAGGTTCTGCCCTAGCAGCAACCTGCCGTGCTCCAGCACATGCTCCCAAGATGATGCGAGGCTGAGGAAGGAGCGTGAGGAAGTGGAAACTTTCACTCACGAGCAGAAATTTCATGCAGATGACACCACTGAAACCTGCTACAATGCTTCCCGTGGTCGGAGAGTGAAGCCTCTGCGCAGGAGGGATGAGCGGAAGCAAGAGGAGGACACTGGATATTTACAATATGTGCCACATTTTCTCTAGAATTACAAATCTTTGACTACAGTCTGGAGAAATACAGACATAGCTTTCCACGAAGGACTGAGAGGAGAAACAGCTCAGCATGCCTGAGCCCGCAGGATTGCATGAGCTCAACCTTAGATATAGGGCACAGCCAGCAGTGCTGGGTTTGCAAGCTCACGGCTGCAGCTCAGCCGTTCCCATGACCTGGGAGATGGGAGAGACTGACTGCAAGGAAGGGCTTTGGAAAAGTAAGGTGAAAAAATAAGAATGCTTAAAGGGGAGTTTACTGAGTGCATGCAAAGTCCAGTTTCATGGTTAGGAAAACGAGCAGCCGGCTTAAAAGCCTGTTTGCAAAATGAGGGCTCAGAGTGGAAATGGAATATGCAACAAAGAGCGGTCAATCTAAATAAAAAGTCACAATGTGTAGAAACCTGATAAGGAAAACGCACAGCTGGGATGGGTAAAACGAGTACACCCACTCCTGGGAGCCAAACAAATCCCATCAACGGGTCCATTTTTAGGCAGAGACAGTAACACTGCTAATAACAACACAGAACAAGCAAACAGTCAGTAAACCCTTATTCTGTACGTGGGGGAAAAAGGGAGAATAAGGAACTTCCAAAGAGAGATTAAGGTTTTCTATCCCATTGGTACTCTCACCAACAGCTGAGGCCAAGTACCACAGCAGCCTGCAGCAGCGGCTTCGGTAGCCCAGCCCAGCTCCCTGCTCCCTGCTCCCTGCTCCCTGCTCCCTGCTCCCTGCTCCCTGCTTCCAGCTCCCTGCCTCCTGCTCCCCAGCTCCCAGCTCCCTGCTCCCTGCTCCCTGCTCCCCAGCTCCCTGCTCCCAGCTCCCTGCTCCCAGCTC
>WBMW01004499.1:108949-128799 GCA_013396635.1 Penelope pileata | reverse complement strand
AAAAAAACTTGAAAAGAAATCCCCGGGGAACTGCGGAGAAGAAAGCGCGCAGACGAGGCGGGCGAGCCAGAGCCAGAGCACAGGAAGCGCCTAACGAGGCTGGAGACAGCGCAGCCCCGCGCGGCGGGGACGGCACGGCGGCCGCAGCCGCTTCCAAAACAGCTCCGAGCTGCAGGGAGCGGGGCTGCAGGACAGGACTGCACGGGGCAGGGGCTGCCAGCACCGGATGGGATGTTTGGAGGGTGCTGTCCTACCTGGCACACGCAGTGCAACCCCCCCCAGCCCCTTTCCTGCGGGAAGGTAAATGCTGGGTGCTCCCAGAAGCTGAGCCATGGAGCAGCAACAGAGATGCAGAGGAAATAAATACAGCTGCAATAAATGGGAGCCATGTGGGCTTTGGAACCAAAGCAGCGGTGCCCCGTGCCCAGGGGCCGTCACTGGGTGCTGGGTAGGAGACGAGCACAGGGGAGGCCCCGGCTGCTGGCGGAGGGCAGGGAGCAGCGCGAGGGGCACAGCAGTGCTTGGGACATGGAGCCGCAGTGCTTGGGACATGGAGCCGCAGTGCCAGCCCCGCCTGGTGCCCACCCACTGGGGGGAGAGGGCATGTCTGCAGCCAGGACGGCTGTGGGGCAGGTCTGGATGGCTGTGGGGCAGATCTCCTGGTCTGCTGGGGCAGCCACTCGTCCCCACTGTGCACGGGGACAGCACAGAGCTCCGTGTTCCCCCGGGATGCCCAGCTCCCAGCGAGGCCTCCTGGAGGAGCTCTGCCCGCCGCAGCGGTGCCAGGTCGGAGGATCCCCTCCTGGAGCCTTCACTGCCCCAGGGACACTCACCCCCCCGGCTCCTTCCAGCTCCTCGCCTCCAAGCCCCCGGGGCTGCTTCCCTGCCCGGGGGACCTGACTCACGCGCTGGGAGAGATGAACAAGCGCGCCCAGGAGAAGGGCTCCTGGCACCCAGCAGCAGCGTGAGTCACCGCGCCGCTGCCTGCCTCCCGCATTGCTCCGCACTGAGTCAGCGCTGCCGGGCAGGTTAACGAGGGCAGAAATTAGAAGTGATGGCCTACGAAAGGCAGTAGCACCGAGAAATTATACGGCAGCACTACTGTAAGGAAGCTGAGGGCACTGCCCGCACCGTGCTGGGAAGGCAGCTCGGTGCTGCAGCATCGCCTCCTGCCCCGGCAGCGCAGGGCTCGCTGCCTGCAGCACCGGGCAGCGCTCGGGGGCAGCTCCCTTCTGCTGGCACAGCCCCGCACCCAGCACGGCGCGCGGGCAGCCCCAGCAGGCAGGAAGGCCCCGGCTGGCTGAGCAGCGCGGGCCCCAGGGCAGGGCCGCCTGCCCCCTCTGCCCAAGAGCGCAGCCCCAATCCCACCCCAAAGCAGTGTCCTCAAAGCGGGCACCAGAGAAGGGTGAGACTGGGTGGTGTGGTCAGAAGGAATCGCTGAAGGCTCAGCGTCTCTCTCCTGGGTGTGCTCATGCTGCTGTGTAAGGGCAGCCCAGCAGCTGACCCTGTTTCTCAGGCTGTTCCTCCTCTCTCCCCCTGCCCCACAAAGCCGGGCTGCGTGCAGGTTGCAGTCCAGTGGCACGTCACCCATGTGAACAGCAGCTACACCCAGAAAATCCATTGCCCACAACCTCAACATGAAACAGAAGGCTCCTGCTCCCGGACTCCTCAGTGCTGCTGCACAATGGAGCATCTCGAGGCCCCTTGAGCCCCTGTCTCCAACAGCCCGCACGCTGTGCCGCCGGGTAGGCACCCAGCAGGAGCACCAACACGGGCTGTTGGTCGTGCTTGGAGAAAGGGGGGAGCAGAACCTGACCTCACGGGGCAGAGAGAGAGGAGAAACCCAGCCTGGGAACGGGGTCAGCTGCTGGGCTGCAATGGCACAGAGCACGAGCACACCCTGGGAACACGCTGAGCCTGAAGCAGCTCCTTCTGATCGTATCACCCACCAGCGAGCCCCATCCTTCTCCGACAGCAGCTGTCGAGCTGGCTTTGAAGACACCGTGCAGCACAAGTTCTGCAGGTTAAGTCCTCCTGTAGGAGAAAGCCCTTCCCAGGGCAGCACCACTCGCTCCCCTGCACCCCTGGCTAATGGACTCAGGCCCAACAGAAAGACCCAAACCCCCCCAAGGACACCGGGACTCACGGGGTCACCCCACGCCGCACCAGGACCCCGGGGCAGCTCCCACCCGCCGGGACGGGCACTGCCACCAGCACCTCTGCTCTGTCACCAGGGCCACGCGGGCCTGGGAGCGAGGAGGGTGCCGTGCCCCACGCTGCTGCACCCTGCCTGGGGCCGGCTGAGCCCCGGTGACCCCAGAAAGGCTAATCTGGAGGAACCATCAACTCAAAACAAAACCCAATCTGCTCCAGAAACCTGCCAGCACCAGGTTACCCCTTTTCTCTACAAGGACCCGATTCAGCTCGGAGAGGACAGTTATTAAATGAAAGGCAACCCATCGTCCAGAGGGCGTGCACTGGAGCTGGGTCCCCGTGTAACGGGACACCTGCCCGTCCCACGGCTGCGACACCACGCTGAGCGCTCCCGATTCCGGCTGCTATTTGCTTAACATTCAATACCCATCGCCAGGGAAGGGCTCTCCGGATTTAATAAGCCTCTGTTATTTTACGTTTAATTAAATACCGTCCACTATTAAAAACATATTTAACTGAGGTCGAAACCAGTAAAAACTGTATCTTATAACACAGCTGCTAAACCTCAAATATCTCCTTAATGATTAATTGGGATTTAGCACATGATTGCTGTCCTACCGAGAGCGCGGGGAAGCCGGAAGCTCCAAGATTTGAGGACAAAAGTGCTTTGCTTCTGCAAACAATTCTGCTGGCAGAACGGCTTGGCTCACGGAAGCAGAGCGGGGCAGCGGGAGCCCCGGTCCCACGCGACCCACGGCTGCAGCACCGAACACACAGCACGGGCTGGGGGCTCCTGGGGACACCTCCAGCTGCCACTGCCAAGGGCTGCCCACCAGCGGCCCGTGGCACGCAGCAGCTCCTCCGGCAGAACCCAGCGGTGCCTGGAAGCGGCTGGAGATGGGTCTGGGGGCCTGACCCCGCACGGCACAGCACGCACCGCTCCTCGCCGTGTCACCGGGCACAGGGACAGCTGCCGGGGACAGGGGCCTCTGGGCTGGGAGGGAAGCTGCAGCAGGGAGCAGGGAGAAGTTCAAAGCATGTCAGCACTTGGGATAAAGCCATTCCACCTCCATGACCTCCTGCAAGAGGATTTGATTTTTATGGTTATTGTTTTGAAAGCCCTTCAAAGCATAATCTGATACCAGCAAAGAATTAAATGAAGCAGCGCATACCCACACAGATTGCACAAGAAAACAATTTAAAAATAGAAACAGTGAGAACAAAAATGAGCGCAGAGAAAATTTCGGGAGCGGAAATGCAGAGGTTCCTCTCCTCCTGCAGCTCCCTGCCAACCTCAGGCACATGGTGACGCTGGGGTCAGGCCGTGGGCTGAGCACCCAGACCCAGACATGAGCTGAGAGCCCGGACCCTCGGCTCGGCACCGGGCAGCCCCGCAGCAGGCGTGCCGCCAGCTCACCACGTCGCTGCGAGGAACCCAGTGCCCCCTGGGTTTGCGGGGCTTTAGCACGATGTCCTGAGCCAGCACCAGCCCTGGGCAGCTGGATGGGGTGGAGAGAAGCCAAGCTCTGCCCCAGAGCCATGTCCCAGGGGTGACCCATCGTCCTGCCATGCACACGAGGCTGCTCCTGGCACCCAGCGAGGCACCGAGCGCTGCGCTGCGGCCACGCGGGTGCTGAGCATCCATACCCAGCAGGCATCTCTGGGGGAAAACGCCCAGATAACGAAGTGCTTCTGACACCAAGAGAGCCCCCGGCAGCCCCAGCAGCTCCCCCGAGGGAGCAGCACGGAGGTGAGCCAGGTGCTGCCTCCCAGCGCTGCAGGGACAGGACGGGAGCGAGGAGGATCTCGTGGGAGGATGCTGCTGGAACGCCTGCGTCACCAGACCACCCTCCCCTCACCTCCCAGATCTGAGCACCAGGAGGAAAGTCCACTTGGCCTTTACTTCCTTCCCCAAGCGCTGATTTATACGTACACATGAATACACAAAGTGCCCCTTTACTCCTCCCAGCACCCTCCCCTGAACTACGCCATGCTGGTAAATAGTCCACAGGAGATACCATCGGCGCTACTTCAAAGCCACGCAACGCATTAAGCAAATGGCAGAGGTGTCTGTCTGAGCAACATGGTGATGAGGGACGTCTCCATCTCCAGATCAGCCTTGGGGACCTTGGGCCCCGAATGCGGGCACGGCACGCAGCGCCCGACCTGTCCTCGGGAGAGGTCTGTGGGTGGGAAGGACGGGGAGCAGCCTGGAGGTGCCTCCCTGGTCCTGGGGAGGAAGGAGATGCCTCCAGACACGCTCACCCTGCCATCTCCCCCGTGCTCAGGGTGCTGTGCTCATCTGCCAGCGAGTTCATCCCAGCCTGACCGACTCTTCATAAGGATCCGAGAGCCCCACTGAAGTCAACAACCCAGTACTGAATGGTGGCATCTGAACGGCTCCTGTGGGGCATGGGAAGCCTCGGGAGCTGCTCCGGCACACACGAGGGTTTGCTGCTTCAGCTCAGCTCTTTGTATCACAACACTGCGACTCCTGTGACGGGTGACCAGGAGACCTTTTCCACCAACAGAAATAGGGATGCATGGATGGCCTCAGCTGAGGCTCCAGCCATGTCCTGTAAGGGTCTGGGAGTAAGTGGGGACACCATGGGTTTGTGGGGACACCGTGGGTATGCGGGGCACCATGTTTATATGGAGGGCACCGTGGGTATGCGGGGGCACCGTGTTTATGTGGGATGAAGCTGCCCCCCGCACACCTGCTCCCACAGCAGCACAACAGCTCCTCAGCCCCAGCCACGTCCTTGGGCATCAGGACAGCAATGGGAGTGCACACAGGGCGCACAGCAGGGCCAGCCCCGCTGCCATGCCCGCTGTAGATGTCCCGTGTCCCTCGAGTCACACAACCCGGAGCAGGTTTCACATCCTCTGCAGCTGTCTGCGATGGGGGCACCCGCTGCAGCCACCCCTGAAGGCACTGCTCGCTGCTGCTGGATGCAGCCCCACTCCCAGGGGCAGCCCAGGGACACCCCTTTCTCTCCATCCTCTACAAAGGGAGCCCGGACACACAGCCCAGACACCCAGTCCTGCACCACCGTGCCTCTGTTTCAGCAGACAAATCCCCCCCAAAAGTTTCCATGCCTCAGTTTCCCCCATTAGTAAAACCCAGGCAGACCGAGTGCAGTGCCCTGCCCCAAGCGCAGCAACCCAGGCTGTGCACCCACACAGCCTGCCAGCTGCTGCCAGCTGCCCCGCTGCTGCACGGCCCCGCGCTGCTGCTCCCCAGGGTGCAGGCGGGCACCCAAAGCCGCAGCAGCGCTGGCTGCCTGCAGCCCCACGGAGCGGCTGCAGCGGAACAGCAGCTTCCTGTGCTCGAGCTGACCGGGGCTGAGGCTGGGATTTCGGTTACGTTCTGTGGGCAGCCCTCCTGGAGACAACCGCCCGCCTGATGCCGGGGGGAGCGGGATGCCTAAAACCACAGGCCCTTGTGTTTATTTGGGTTCCAATCTTCCAATCCTTCAAAATCCTGGGAAAATGAAGCCGTGTTGCTGGGGCAAAGCTGTTGTCTCAGAAATAAGCTTCATTCTGGGGGCAACGGGCAGCCCAGCCCAGCCCAGCCCTGCGCTGTGCTCCTGGCAGCTCTGTGCTGCAGGAGTCCCTGAGGACGGCAGCCCCGAGACATCCGGGGAGCACGCCCCGAGCCTGCCCTCCGCCACCACCCGACACCGCTCCGGAATGCAGAAAATTGCAAACGATCCTTTAATTCCACAGGCACCCACCAGTAGCTCCGGCCATGGGAAACAGTGGGGCAGGCGCATGCCTGGGAGCGCTCGCACGGGGCGCAGCCAGCCTCAGCCTCATCCGCCGCGCTGGAACCATGCTATATTTATCTGAGCTCCCAGCTCGGGCCAGTTGTGCCCACCTGCCTGCCCCTGAATCAGCGAGCACCGGCCGGACCAGAGCCAGCAGCCAGCGCGTGGCCCCATTGCACGTGGCACAAAGCGATGCAGGCACAAAGCAATGCCAGCACAAAGTGATGTGGGCACAAAGTGATGCCAGCACAAAGCAATGCCAGCACAAAGCGATGCCGGCACAAAGTGATGTGGGCACAAAGTGATGCAGGCACAAAGTGATGCGGGCACAACGTGATGCAGGCACAACATGATGCAGCTTCTGGGCTTTTGCCCTGCTTCGCCCTCCTGCCCGCCCCGCAGAGGGACACACCTGGTGCCTGCAGGTGCCTGGGGGGCTCTGAAGTGATGCAGAGTCAGAATTGATCAAAAATTAGACATGAGACAACATGGAAAAGTCAGACAGCCCACGTCCTGCCCGCCAGGAGCTCGAGAACAGCTGCGGCTCCACCGACCATCAGGACAACTATCAGGCTCAGGGTCGTGAGCTCCAAAGGTCCCTGGGACAGCCTGGCGTCAGGTGCAGCAGCACGCAGGGCTCAGCCAGAGGAGCTGCGAGGAGAGGGCAGCACCCCGGGGTGAAGGCTGTGCTCGTGTTTCAGGAACTTCCTGCTCCGCTTTCCGGCCTTCCTTCCTCCCTTCCTTCTAGCTGTCCCCCCCCAAGTCAGCGGATTTGGAGACCGAGGAACACCACCACCCACTTGGCCACTGCTGAAGGGGTGCTCCCAGCTCCCTGCTGTCACTCTGCACAAGTCAGGGCCTGGGGCTCAGTGACACCGAGGGTCAGGGGGATGGGCACGGCGGGGTGGCACCACGTCCCCCAGCTCAGGACAGTTCCCCCAGGCCCTGCCTGCACCCTGCAATGGGCCGAGCCGCACACCTCCTGCACACCACAGCCAGGACCTCGGTGCCTGTAGGGACTCACGGGGCGCAGGACTCCTGCTGTGCCGTGCCCATGCCTCGCCGAGGGACGGAGCTGCGGGTGGATGGGCACACGTGGAGGGCTGGGCACAGAAAGCTGTCCCCACGCAGCTGTCACCCAGTGCCACAACGAGGGCTGCAGGGAGCAGCGGGGCCTCGCGCTGTGCCCACCACCTCCTGCCCACCCCCCACAGCTCTGCTCTCCTCTGGGGTCCCATCTGCAGGCGGGCAGCACAAAGCAGAGAGCAGAGCTGAACCGGGGCACTGCTGGGACACACAGCCCCGGGGCAGGAGCAGCGGTGTCCCTGTGCCACCTGTGCTGGACACAGCTCCCAGAGCCCCGAGTGCCACCTGCAGCACAGCCCGGGGCAGGAGCCCCCCAGCAGAGCTCCTGCCCAGCCCCGCGCTGGCTGCGTGCAGGGGAGAGGAGAGCAGGGAGCACCACGCTGCGATGGAGGAGGGTAACCCGAGCTGTGGTCTACCCTGCATTCCTTGTGGCTCCAGCTCCCCAGCCAAAACAAAACCAACATTTTCCCTTTTTTTTTTTTCTTCCCTGTGCTTGAGGCCAACCAGGAGGAGAGGGCACCCCTGCAGCACTCAGCCCAAGTCCCCCTGGCTGGGACCCAGCTCAGCTCCGCTGGCTCCAGCACTGCTCCCGGCTGCATGCACCACAGCCCCAGCGTCCCCCCACGGTGACACCGCAGCCCCAGCGTCCCCCCACGGTGACACCCACCCGTGGCAGACGCAGGGGCCCTCCTGTGTGCAGGGCTTTGACACTCCCCAGAGCACAGGCCAGAGGAGAGACACCACTGCTCCCTGCCATGTTCCTGTCACCCAGCGCACAGGGCGGGAGCTGCGTGGCTTTGCAGGGGACATGGAGCCACCCCACCGCTGTTTGCTAACACAGCGGATTGCCACGGGAGGGGAGGAGGATGTCCCCTGGGGCTGTGCTGGGACACTGAGCCGCCCCGCTGCCCTGCCAGCTCCTGCCGTCCTCGGGGTGTTTGTGGAAAGGCTCCTGCTCTCCATGGCTTCCCCCAGGGGCAGGGTGCCAGGAGGGGGGCACCAAGCCCCCAGCCTGCCGTCCTGTGCCATCCCATCGCTCCTGGTGTCAGGACCTCGCTCCCCAGAATGCTGCTTGGAGATGCACTGGCACCAGCACCGAGCAGCGGCTGGGCTGGGCTGGCCGTGGCTCAGCCCACTGCTCCGCTCCCGGTGGCAATGCCCACGTGCTGGGCGCTGAGAAGCACTGTGTGCCCACGGGCGTGCATTTAGCATCACCCCTCCGGGCTGCCCAGCCACGTGGGATGCGGGGGGGAAGCAGCCCCCGACCCTGCAGCCGCGGGGAGCACCCTGCCAGCGGGACGGTGCTGGACACAGCCAACGTGGGCAACGGTGGCTGCCCTGGGGACAGGGAGCGTCACCAGGACAGGGAGGGAGTACGAGGCACGGGGAAGTGCTCCAGGCAGGGTACAGACACAGCAGGTCATGTGTAGGAACCCGCTGCCACTGCACTAAGCAGCCCTCAACGCGGCTCCCCAGCCATCAGGGCAGGAAAAACACCCGGCGTTCACCAAACCCCAGCAGCAAGCAGTGCCTCGCCAGGGCAGGCGACGGCCGACACGGCCACGTCCCCATCCCGCACGGCACCGGCACGCAGCCGGCCCCGGGCAGAGGGCCAGAGCAGCTCCCAGCAGCGAGCTGCAGGCGGGGGAAAGAGTTAACGCTGCCCCGGCCCGCACGCTGTTATTCAATACATTATTGACGTTGAAAAGTCGTCACGTTACAATCCAGCAGTCCACGAGTATTAAGAGGAAAACAGAGGCATGCAGAGCGAGACACACACCGCGGGCAGAGGGCCCCTCCGGGCTACGGTTACGTCGCTGCCCACCAGCTCCTTTCCCAGACTTGGTTTCCTCCCCCTCCTCTCCCATTCGGTGCAGAACCCGCCGCTCCCCACCGGTGTTCAATGCCGCTGTGAAGCCCCAAATCCCACCCACAGAAGGGATTACCCGGGGGGCACGGCTGCAGCGGCTTTGTCCCAGGCTCCAGCAGCTCCAATGCCCCACGGGCACACAAGGACCCGAGGACGCGGGGCTCGGGGCTGGACCCCCACGCCAGGACCCCGCGGTGGGGCTCAGTGCTGGGCACAGCCATGGGGGGGGCAGAGGGGACAGCCCCAGGTGGGACAGCAGCACCTGCCCAGCGCGAGGGCCAGCGCTGTGCTGCTGGGGCTGAGGCTCGCAAGGCACCGTGTTCCCTGCTCACATTTTATTTTGCCTCCTGATAAGCAAAATGTGTCCTTAATTTGTCCTGAAAGCAGAAGGGAGCGAGCTGCATTCTCACACCCAGAACGAAGACAGGGCGCAGAGCCCCCTGGAAGCCAGCACCACCCACGCTCCGCGCTGCCTCCTTCCAGCTAACAGCCCCTCTCCCAGCGCACAGGGTGAGGGGCTGCACACGAGTCCTGGGGCCGTGCCTGGCACCCCGCTGTGCCCCACACTTCTCTGTGCCCGGTGCCCCCAGGAGCCCGGCCAGGCCCCCCCATGCAGCGCTGCCCAGAGGCTGCTGCGGCTGCCCTCACGCTGCAGGAGGGGTTCATCTGCTCTCAACCCACCCCCTGCAGCCGTCCCCATGGGTTTGCTGGCAGGCTGACGGGTGCCTTTACGCAGCCCCTCGCCGAAGGGGCACACACGAAACCCCGGCCGCATGGCAAAGCCCCGGCGTGCCCCAGTGGCACAGCCCAGTGGTGCTCGCCGCGATGTCCCCAGGGCAGGATGTGTCCCAGCACCCTGCAGAGCTCAGCAGCACCCACGGCCGCAGCACGGCGATGACAGCTCTCCCGGAGCCGGCTGCCTGCCTGTCACGTGCCGGGGCCCCATGCCACAGCCCTGTGCCACAGCCCCGTGCCCTTCCCCAGCCCCAGAGCAGCCCGGGGACCACAGGAACCGCAGAAGCGCAGCCCCCGTGCAGTGCAGAGCTGCTCCCTGCGGGGCCACGCCGGGCTGCTGGGAGCCGCCTGCCCGCAGCGCCTGGCCGCCCGCCAGCGCCTAGCGCAGCTGTCACATGAAAGCAAACACTGAAACCATTACGTTCACAGCAGTTTATCTCCAACGCTGCCGAAGGTTTTGACGTCGCTCCACGATGATTGAGCTCAGTGGGTTCCCTCTGCATCCCCCCCCCATCTCTGAATTTGCCACGCGGTGACATCATGCTGCACAGCACAGCGCAGCGATGAGCTCACAGCCCGGCCCCCCCACAGTGACTGCTCCGCGGTGCTGGGTCCCTGCATGTCCCCCAGCGCCGAGGCTCAGGGCTGGGAGCATCCCCCGGCCCCTGGCACAGCACAGCCGGCGTGCTCCTGCCCGGGGGTCAGGCACTGTCCCGCACCAGGGGACACTGCCCCGTGAGAGCCCCAGGGGCAGTGCCAGCCCCGTGCCCAGCAGCATCCCCTGCCCCTAACAGGGCACAGCCTGCCGCTGCCCCTCAGCTGGGTGCAGCCCCCCCAGCCCTGCCCAGCGGAGCGGTACCCCGGCCTCATCCAGGCCAGGGTCTGCCCTGCGCCGTAGGAGCAAGGAAAGCCTGAACCCACGTGGCTCAGTCGGAATAAATGAGGCCACTGAAAGCCAGCAGGGAAACTCCTGCACGGAGATGGGGTCTGGTGACAGCTCCCGGGGACATGCACTTGGGTAACCTGGTAGCGCAGCGTGGCCGGGCTTCACCTGCTGAGCCCAGCAGCACCCGGCTCAGCACCGCGCTGCCCGCACAGCTGCAGCACCTCTGGGGCCTGGGCGAGGAGCACAGTGCCGAGCTCCCATGGAGGGGGAGCTCTCATGGGGGGAGGGCACGCCCAGTGCTCCCCTTAGCTCTCCCCTACCCACTGCATGTGTAACACCTCCTCAAACAGCCACACTGCTGCGCAGCATCGGGTGCTTTCCTTACAGCTCCCACTGCTTCCTGCACTGCTCCCATGGCATGCCTTTTTCTTTTATATATACATATATCTAATTTTTTTAAAGTGTATTTTCTAGCCCTTTGCAAACGACCAAAAGCACAGCACAAGAAGAGAACAAGAGCCTTTAACCATCCTTATTTTCCAGTGTCCTCCTTGCACACGGCTGCGATTGGCACCTCCTTCCCCAGCAGCCTCTCCTTCTCCTTCCCCTGCACACACACACACCGATGGACGCACAGATATCCGTAAGGAACCTTGCTCACAACATACAAGATGAAATAGCAGCAAGAAATTAGAAAGGTTCGTGTGATACCGTGCAGCTCTGAGCTCGCAGCCAAACTGCTCTGCTCTCTGCCACTCGCATTCCTGCTCACATCACTGCAGCTTTTCCTTCTCGAAGTGCAGATGAAGGAACAATAACATCAGCCTCAGAGTCCTCTGCCCCACACAACATACACAGCTTCAGGAAATATTTTCAAGGCTGCTGTTGTAAATGCGTCTTGTTCTAACAAACCAGCAGCACAACAATCTCCAAAAAAGAGCAGTTTGTGAACAACTTCTCATAGCAAACGTGTCTTCTTCGGGCACCCAAAGCGCTGGGACCAGCACTGCCTTCAGCCCTATGGGGATGCTCTCGAGCCCGCTCCACCTGGGTGGGCTCCAGGCTGAGCCCAGGGCCACCAGCTCCCTTGGGGTTATCTGTGCAGGGCAGGGCCCTGCCAGCTGCCCCCAGCCCAGCTCTGGGGAGCACTGTGCCCCAGCAGCCCAGCAGCCCCACAGACACCCCAGTGCCCGCAGACCCTGCAGTGCCCGGGGAGTGCAGCGGGCGAGATGGCAGAACCCCGCCTAGCCACAGGGCAGCAGCGACCTGCTGGAGGCTGAGCCACAACCAGGGAGCACTGCCAAACCCTCCGCAGCCACCCACCCCCTGAGGTCATCCCGTGAGCCCAGAAAGCAACCCCAGGGGAAGGGGAGCCACCAGCGTGCTGCAGCCCCGCATGGGCTGAGCTCCTGCGCTGCAGCACGGCGATGGCACCAGCCCATCCCCACCCCAACCCGCACAGACCCTGCAGGATGGAGGGAGCTCTGCTCTCACCACGCTGCTGTGAGCATCCCCAGGCCTCCACCCGCATCACAGTGCAACCAGAGAGGGGGAAGGGAAATGGAACCTGCAACCGGCCCCACTCCGCTGGAGAGAGCAGGAAGGGGTGAGGGGAGCGGGAGGAGGGAGGGAGAAGGGGAGGTTTGGGAAAGCAGGAGCCAGACAGCCAGGGGATTTTGCTCCGCTTTGCCATCGCCCCAGTGCTCAATGGGGTTGGGAGCAGCGAAACCCGATCGGCTGTTAACCCTGGAATGCGTGGAAATGACAACTGTGCATAACTCCGGGGAATCCGCAACGGTGCCCCCGCACCCGGAGCGCAGGGACTGACCCGCGCGCCGAGCGCATGAGCTCATCCCGGGGCTAATACCCTCGCATGAGCCCAGCCGGCAGGAATTCGCCGCGCGCCCACAGCCAGGGGGACGCGGGGGGACACCCACCTGTCCGTCCCCGTCCCCACCCTCCACCAGCCCTTGTTTCCCACAGGTCACACGCAGCACCCGGGTCCCCGCAGCCCAGCACGAACCTCACAGCCCTCTCTTGCTATTTTCTGCCTTGCAGAAAGGGGCCAAAAGCCCCGGGGTGCCATGACTGCTCCCCCAAACCCAGCAACTGCCAGAGCCGCTTTGCTCTCCCACAGGGCCAGCGATGCGCAGAGCAGCTCCAGCATCATCCCCTGTTCCTCCCTCCCACTCATAACGAAACCAGCGCAGATCCACCAACGCTGGCGGTGAGAACCCCATGGAGCAGGAGGCATCATGAGCAGCCACTGGGTGCAGCCATTGGGAGCGGCCATTGGGAGCAGCCATTGGGAGCAGTCATTGGGGGCAGCCACTGTGAGCAGCCATTGGGTGTAGCTATTTGGAACGGCCACTGGGTGCAGCAATTGGGAGCAGCCACTGGGAGCTGCCAACGGGAGCAGCCATTGGGTGTAGCCATTGGGAGCAGCCATCGGGTGCTGCCATTGGCAGTGGCCATTGGGAGCGGCCAATGGGAGCAGCCATGCCCTTGGGGCATCTCTCAGGCACTGGCACGTCCTGCTGCTGGTGCCTTTTTTGGTAATGGGAGAGAATAAAAAGAGAAGGTCGCACCAGACCCGTCTGTGCCCTCCATGCTCACCGTGCCACTCCCTGGCAGCAGCTGGCCCCCATCTGCCTTCTGGCATGAGCCAAAGTGCAGCAAAGCCACCAAAACTGAAGGCAATGCTTCATGGGGCTGTGGATGTGGCAACAGAGGGCTGATAGTGCTGAGGGCTTGGGGAGGGGAGGTGGTGGGAGGCAGGCAGGAGGTGGGGGATGTTGGTAGGAGCAAAGAGGAAGAGTAATGCCCAAGGCTCTGAGTTTGGGACAACGCCTGCTGGGCTCTCCTCTGGCCATCACACACCTGCTGCCTCATGCACCTGGGACCTCCCAGAGGGCACATCCCACCCCCACCTCCATGGCTCTCTTTCACCAGCTCCCGTGCCTCCCACAGGGCCTGGGCACGTGGGATGCACGTGGGAGGGGTCCTGGGGCCACCAGAGAAGGGGCCACAGAGCACAGGCTGCTGCAAGCCAGGGAGCTCTGAGGGTCGGGTCAGGAGGACCAGGAAGGGACAGGGTGACCGCCCGATCCCGCTGTGCTCCTGAGGGCTGGAGCCATGCCGGCTGCTCCCTGGCTGCTGGCATTCCTCCCGCGTGCCAGGAGAGGCTGCAGGGCCAGCTCCACATCCCTGAAGGGCTGGGAGAGGGGTCAGGAGGAGGAGGGAGCCCAGGGCTGCACGGGGCACTGGCCACTGCAGCTCAGTGCATGGTGTGGCTGCACGGGGAGGGCCGCAGTGCCGCAGCCCAGCTGCTGCTGGCTGTGAGCTGTAGGCACAGCAGGGCAAGACACAAGCAAAGACATCCTCACCACTGCAGCTCGCATCCAGGCTCAGAAGAGATTTTGGTGATGCTGGGCTTAAAATGCAGCCCCACACGCCCCACATGCATTAGCACATCCCCTGGCCCTGCTCGCAGGACAGCGTGCAGGGATGCTGCCATCCTGTACAAGTCCAAGTGGCTCTGAGGCTCTGCTGGAGTGCTCCAGCACCGGGACGGGGCGGGATGGGTGGCACTGAGCCCCTGCTGGCACTGGGGCTGCCTGCAGGGTGCTGCCCTGTGAGCTCCCATGTGCACGGGGTGCGCTCCCTGCAATGCTGTGAGCTGCAGGGGCATCGCCAAGGTCTCCCCAGCACAGGTGGACACACAGGGGACAACGCAGAGGACAATGCAGGGGACAACGCAGGGGACACACAGGGTGACACCCGAGACCCCACCAACATGACCAATCCCCAAAGCAAACACTCGGGGAGGAAGTTATGAGACCAACACAGTGCACGGAGCAGGATTTGGGCTGGGAGCCGCAGTGGGGCTGGCGTTCTGTTCTGCATCCACCCGTGGGGGCTGCCACGCTCCCTCCCACGGCACCCGCTGCACAGAACCAAACCTCGCTGGGAGCACCCAGGGGCAGCGGGCTCAGGAGGGCTCACTGCTAACGGGCAGCTCAGCAAATTGCTCTGAAACCTATGGAGTTTATTCTCTTCAGAGTCTTTTCTCTGTTTCCTCTACACCAGCCTGAAATATCTTTTGGCAGGTGCAATTGTCTTTACTGAATTCCAAATGAAGATCTGTTGGCAATGCAGTTGGGGGTTTTATTGAAGCAATCGGGAGAGGTCACTGCACGAGAGCCTCAGCCCATCCATGGGGATGCGGGCAGCGCTTTGCCCAGGCCATTATTTCTGTTACGTGCAGAGGGGCTTTGGGGGCAGCCCTGGGCTCCGGGGGGTCGGAGACTGGCTCTGGCTCTGCTCCTGCACGGCCACCCCAGCCCCACACACCTGCCCATGGGCGGCCCCACCGCCGCCCCAAAACCTTCCTGTGGGAGCTCCTGCTGAGCAGGGGGGTCTGAACGAGCAGGAAACAGTGGCACACGGCATCTGATCAGCAGGACGGAGCTGTGCCTCGCTGGGAGAAGCGCTGCATGGCCATGGCTGCTCCGGAACCCCACGGGCACCACCACATGTGCCAAGGGCAGGCGGTGCCCCAGCAGCAGCCCCTGCTGACACGGCTGCCCCTGCACAGCGCGTGCTGGCACGGGGAGCCCACAGCACAGGGCAGCAGGGTGAGCCCCTGCCCTGACCGCCCCAGGGCTGCGGGGCCGCCTCAGGTTACGCTCCCGAGCACCTCGCTGTCATCTGCCGGGGTTGCATCAGCTCCGTGCCCGTATTTATACCCGCTGCTAAACCTGACAGCCATTCCCAGTCGCTCCGCGGGGGTGAGCTCAGTGTCCAGGGCCCCCGGCCAAGCAGCTGCTGCCAGCGTGATCCCTCTTCCCTTCACATCCTGCTCAGAAAAGCTCCCCCCGTCAGCGCGGTTCCACGGCTTCCTGGCAGGGGCTCTGCAATTAGCTGAGCACGAGGCCGCCCTCGTTAAGGAGAGAGCTGATGGGTGCCCGCGGCCACGGGCGCTCCCTGAGCCGCGCTCACCCTCCCTCGCACCCCCCCCCCCGCAGCTCCCTGCGGGAGGAAGGCCCCAAAAGCCGGGGCTGGGCTGGCCCATGGGTGGGGGCCACCACCACCGCCCGGTGCTGGTGCTGCCGCGGGGACCCGGCTGCCTCCAGGAGCAGAACTGCAGCTGCTGTGGTCAGAGCTAAAACATGGCCCAATGGAAAGAGCGAGTCAGCGGGGCAGCGCGCTCCATCACACCCACGGGAGGTACAGAGCAACCTCTCCAGTTAACCCATAGCCATAAACCCCGCCACCACCCCTGGGTCCCATCCCCCTGCACCACGTGGCCCCGATCCCTCCGGACAGCACCCGGGGACGCGCTGCAGGGCAGGCAGTGGGGGAAGGCGTGTGCCCAGCCTCCCGCTGGCCCCGAGCACCCCGAGATCAGAGTCTGCAGGGCAGGAGACTTCCCCACCCTTTCCTTGGTCAGCAGAGGGAAGTGCAAACAGGAACGGTGCTGCTGTCGCTGTGCTTGTCGCACGTGACAGCAGCAACACCAAGGCTCACAGCACCTTCTGCTTTGACTTCAGCTTTGCCCTGTCACCACGACAAGAGCTACAGGCTGGCTGCAGGGTAATGCAGGCACAGCACGGTGCTGTCAGCGTGGAGCAGCACAGCGGGCTGCAGCACGGCCCTCGCTCCCTGCACGGCGCAGCCAGGGGTGCTCACTGCCACGCTGCAGTGACACCTGGGCTGTGCAAGGCTGCACAGACACAGCGAGCTCTGCCCGCCCCGTGCTCACCCTGCACACAGCTGGGCTGGGAGGGCCAGACCCAAACACTGAGCTGGAAGCTGCCAGGAAGGACAAAGCAAGCGCTGGTGCTGCGCTGGGCAATGCTAACAAGGACTCCTCCAGCTGAGCATCCAGAGGCCACAGAGCCCAGCAGCAAGGTCACAGCACCCGTGGCACTGAGCCACGGCCACGACAGCCTGCGGAGATCAGGACCTCTGGTGTGGCCCAGGGCAATCACAGCACATCTTTAAGACACGAAACATGGTTTTTTCCTCCTTTCCAAACACATCTTGTGTCACTTCCCTGTTCTCTTAGAGTAGACATTCAAATCCAGAGAGCAGAAAGTTTCCCAAGAGCCATCGGATGCAACATCACAAGAGCAGTGAGACGCAGCCACTGCCACGCAGAGCTGCACATTTCCTCCTGCAGAGGCCGAATGCAGCAGGCTGCTTCTGCCCCAGCCCTCGACTGGTGCTGGCACCATCGCAGAGATGCTGGGGACGCCGGGGAGAGCTCTGCTCCCAGGGGAAGCCAATCTCCCCGCCTGTCATTGCCCCATCCCCACTAATGAGAGGGGAAAAAAGCCAATTTCACAGGCACATCAGAAATAAATTCCTCTCCCAAGGAGAGTATGGGAATGTAGCTCCCCAGGGGCTATTTCTGAAACAAGCCCAGGTACCAGCCCAGGCTGCCCCGGGGCCCTGCATGCAGTGTCTGCTCTTTGGAGAAGCAGAAATGGAGGATGGAGCAGCTCCCTGTGCCCCGAGCTCAGCACAGGGGGAACCTGCACCCCTCACTGCAGCGTGCAGCAACCTTCTGTCTGCAGCCCCAGAGAGCTCTGACCGCGATGTCAGTGCTGGCACAGAGCCGCGGGCACGCAGGGGTGGAGATGGGGGGCTCAGGGGCAGAGACCTGGCAGTGCCCATGAGCATTGCTGCCAGCACACGGCAAGAGACACAGAGCCCTGCAGCACCGTGCACACAGACCTGCACAGCACTGTCCTTACAGACCCACAGTGCACCGTCCCTACAGGCCCCTGCAGCACCATCCACACAGATCCTTGCAGCACCATCCACACAGATCCTTGCAGCACCATCCATACAGACCCATGCAGCACCATCCATACAGATCCTTGCAGCATCATCCCTACAGATCCTTGCAGCACCATCCCTACAGACCCACACAGCACCATTCATAGAGATCCTTGCAGCACCATCCATACAGACCCATGCAGCACCATCCATACAGGTCCTTGCAGCACCATCCCTACAGATCCTTGCAGCACCATCCCTACAGATCCTTGCAGCACCGTGCCTCCCCAGCCGGGCTCCTCCTCCTGCACAGCCGATGCCACTTTGCAGCGCAGCCCCTGCTGCAGGGCACCGGCCCCCCCCAGCCAGGGATGCTGAGGTGGACAGAGGCACTCGAGCACAGCTTTTACTGAACACAAGCAGTTGCACAGACCTCAGGGCGCAGTCTATTTCCAAACCTGAGCAGCTTTGCTGACAGCAGGCTGTGACCTGTGCTGATCCAGTGAGGTTTGATCGTGGATGCGTGGGATCAGCCCGTGCTGGGCATGGGTTCCCTGCTGCAGACTGCTCTCAGCCTGGGGCAGGCAGGTTCAGGCTCGGGAGCAAAGCGCTTAGCTTCATAGCGCTGAGCAGCAATTACAGTTCTTATCCAAAATTCCCTGATGCCAAAAGAAATCTTTACATTGGCTTCCACAGGCTGCTGTGCAAAGGCTCTGCTCACCTTTGGGGCAGAAAAGCCCTCAGCCAGCAGGGCAAGACCCAGCCCCAGCCCCAGCACAGCGTGCTCCCGACTGCCTGCAGGGGCTGACACTGCAGCCCCATCACTTCTGGGGCACAGCCCTGGGGGAACACATCCCCCGGCCCCAGCCGATGTGTGGGGCCCAGCTGGCCCCAGGGAAAAAGGAGCAGCTGCTCCTGCACACCGGGTGCTCGGCACGGGGCCCTGCAGCCACCCCTGCCCTGGGGGGAGCCGGGCGCTCCCGCACCATGCAGCAGTGGGGCAGCAGGGGAGGGGCTGGGCTCGGAGGTGCCTGCAGCTCCATCGCTGCTGCGTGCCCACCTGGCTGCAGCGGGCAGGAGCCGCAGGGCCACGGCAGCAGCTGAGCCTGCTCTGAATGCTGTGCGGGGCTTAGACCAGCGCCAAGCACTCCTGCCTTCCCCCCTGGCTGGTGTCCTTGGGATTTCCTTGGGGAAATCATGCTTCGCACACCGCTCCCCAAACCTGGGCTGCACCCCGCTCCCGAGCCCAGGACCGCGGAGGTGGGCGCGTCCCAGCAGCCCCGCGCTGCGCCCTCCCGGGGCCACGAGCTGAGCCCCAGCACCAAGCACACGGCGAAGGGGAAAACCCACCCCGTGGCTGACAGGCCTTTATTTTCTCAGCAAACTCCGCTGCCGGCGTGGTTACAATAACACGCTGCGGGGGAGCGGGGACGTCGCTCCCGTCAATGGGAGCTGTGTTCATGGCCCCTCCGCGCCTCCCCTGTGCCAAACCCTTCTGGGTGGGCTCCGGGGGGAGCAGCCATGGTGCAGAGAGACGGAGCCCAGGGGAAGGGCACGGGCAGCCCCGCACAGTGCCCAGCGCCGGGGGAGAGCCCGGGGGCTGCACCGGGCACAGCGCTGGGGGGCCTGGAGCGAACGCCTCGGTTGCAGCTGGCGGCGCGTGGACACTAACAGCTAAACATACACTTGATGGAAAGTGCGGAGTGATTTATTTTTGTTATTGTTGGTCTAAAATTATGCTGGCTGAAACGGCACCGCTGAGTTATAGGGCCGCACCGGTCGCACACAGAACATTATCAGAGCTGTGTGTGTCATAAAGCAAACAGCAGCGGGACCCGGGGCGAGGCGGCTGCCAAGCGGGGCCAGCCCAGCGTGGGGCTGTGGGCCGGCAGCGGCACCGGGCAGCTCAGCAATGCACGGCGCTGGGACACATCCCCGTGTCGGGGCTGGGACACATCCCCGTGTCGGGGCTGGGAGCTGGAGGCAAGGTGTGACCCCGGGCTGTGCCATGCGGGAGCCTCCAGCCCTGCAGCACCCGGTGTGCAGCTGAATGCTGAACATCAACGCCCGCAGCTCCCAGCACCCAGCCCACCCCACCGCAGCAGCGTTTCTGGCACGTCCTGCCACAGTTATTGCAGGGGGGGGATCCTCCGTCCTCCCCTTTTCCACAGGGACGGTCCCCTCAGCGCTGTGGCTGTCCCCATCCCTGTGCCCTCCTCTGCATGCAGGACCCTCGGAACAGCATCCTTGCAGCAGCCTGCAGGCAGTGCCCACTTCGCGGGCCCAGCTGTCCCACGTNGGTCGGGGGCTCAGGGACGGTGGCTCAGGGACGGCCCTTGGGTTTGTTGCTCCCCACATCCCTTCCAGGAGCCCTCAGTGCGTTTGCACAAGGACCAGGCCAGCGACCATGGGTGGGAACCGTCCCCTTCCTGGGAGCTGCTCCAGCCCAGCTGCAGCCACACCGCTCCCCAGGGCCCAGCATCGCGCACAGCGCTTTGCAGTGCTGACTGCCCTCACCTCCTGGGGACAGGGGGGTGCCGAGCTCAGCGCTCCCCTCCTGCCC
>WBMW01004499.1:68927-107259 GCA_013396635.1 Penelope pileata | reverse complement strand
CACACCCTGCATTCTGCACACCCTGCACCCCGCACACCCTGCACCCCGCACACCCTGCATTCTGCACACCCTGCACCCCGCACACCCTGCATCCCGCACACCCTGCATCCCGCACACCCTGCATCCTGCACACCCTGCATCCCGCACACCCTGCATCCCGCACACCCTGCATCCCTTTGGGGGCAGCAGGGCAGGGCTGAACCCGCTGCCACGCGCCCCAGGCACAGAGCGGTGGCAGTGCCCATGGTCGCCATCCCCAAACCTGTGCCTGTTCTGAGGAGCAAAGCCAAAGCTAGCCACAAACCACAGACAGCTTTAATTCAGCCTTTCTGTCTGAAACAAAGATGCCGTGAAGACAGAAACGTAAATGCAAGGATGAAAAAACAGCCTTGAGCATCCCCCTCAGCCAGGGGCACAAGGAGAAGGAGAGAGGGGCATTCCTGCTGCTGAAGTTTCACGCTAAACGAATTGACCTCACCTGTTCACACTGAGAGCACAGAGTGCCTCGAAATGAGACAGCCACTCGGGGAAAGAGACCTTCAAATGCCCCCTGACACCCAGCTGCACTGCTGCTGCTGCTGCTGCTGCTGCTGCCGCCCCGGGCGCAGCTCTGCTCCCCGCCCCAAAGCAGACTCGTGTGGCTGGGGAAGTGCTCACGGAGCCACAGACAGGTGCAGGCTGCAGCCTGCAGCTCCGCTCTGTGCACACAGCTGCTTCCAAAGCAGCGCGGGGCTGCAGGAGGAAGGCCCTGCTGGCGGGGAGGGGACCCTGAGAGTCCAGAACGCGCCAGGGTGGGACGAGTGCAGTGCAGCACTGGCGCTGAGCATCAGCACGGAGAGCAACAACGCTCCCCAGTGCACAGACTCACAGACAGACAGATGGACAGACTCACAGACAGACAGACACGCAGACCCACAAGCACCAGAGGGGGCCAGGGGCCATGCACAGCTCCTGCCCCCAGCAGCTCTGGAAGCATCAGCTTCATTTTGTCTTTCCGAACCAACCCCACACTGCTGGGATTTCCCCTCGTGTACCCTGACCGGGCTCTCCCTGGACTCATCAGCAATGGTGCTGCACCGTGCTCATGCCCCTTCATCCCTGGATGTCAAGGTCCCCGTAGCTCTGGGACAAAATAAGAGAGATGCTCAGAAATGACTGCACTTGAACCACGGCCCGGCAGCCCCATCACTGGGCTCCCCCCACCCAGAGCCATCCAGTCCCCATCCCCAAACCTCAGCCACTGCTCCACCCCTGCCCACCTGCGCTGGGGTAAGGGGAGCTGGGAGCACAGAACAGCTCCTCACCCACCAGCACAGACCGGCACGTGTCCCCCTGCTCTGCTCTGCCTCAGCCCCGGTGCCAGCGGGGCTGGGGACAAACCCGCGTGGCCCCAGCCCTCCCCAGAGCCCCCCCAGCCCGGAGGGGCTGCTGAGCCCCGTCGTTAGTTGCACGAGGTTATTTACACAAGAGGGTTCACAGACACACTGTGAGCTCATTTGCGGGGCCATCCTGCAGCAGCAACCCCTTTATCTGTTTATTTACAGAAAGATATTTCTGCAGGATAACACCCCCACCCAGACGCAGCTCCCCTGCTCCGGCATCGCCCTGGCACCGAGCAGCTAGACACAAACTTTCTGAGGATGATGAATGGAACCAATCCACGCTGGCGGAGGAGCTCCCCGCAGGCGGCTGAGTCAAACCCGGGCTCGCGGCAGCGGGAGCCGCGCGGTCTGCTCACGCCGTCCGTGTGGTCCGGGCCGGGCGCTGGGCCCACCTCGGGGGGTGCCAGCGGGACGCAACACAGAGCGGGGATGGCCGCTGAGCTGCCCCCGGCACCACACAGAACCCCCTGCTCTGCTCTGCCCCGGGGCACCCGCTGCCGGGCGGTCCCTGGGGCAGCCATGGAGATGGGGCAGAGCCCGAGCTGCCGCCGGATCTCCTCCTCCTCTCCGTGTCGTGGCTGCGCCTCCAGGTTCATTTTTCTGCCCAGAGCATGGAGAAGCAGATGGCAGGAGATGCAAATGGGGAGGAAAAGTGATAAAACATGAGAAGTGGGGGCACGTGGGGGGACAGACCCGGGGGCAGTGCTGAGACCCCCCTGTGCGTGGACCCCAGGGCTCAGCCCATGGAAGGTGCCTCCCCTGCTGCTTCTGCACAAGGAATCACGTGCACCCAACTGCAAGAGGAGGCCTGGGGAGGCTGGAGGCAGGGCACCTTGCTCCTCGTAGGATGGGACTAAAATTGGGTGACTGGAGAGAAGGCAGTGGGGAGCTGCAGGCAGGGTGCACCCAACGGGTGCATCACATCGACCAGGGCTGCGGCCATGCGCGGTCCCTCTGGGCTCCACCTGAGCACAAACATTAGCAGCGGCAGCCCCAGCTTGGACAATTTGAGACCCCTCAGCTGTGGGCTCCGCAGCCCCGAGGCACCCACCTGCCCGGGACCCCACGGGCATCGAGGAGCTGCTCCTCGGCCCCCCGAGCACACACTTCTCCGAGCACCACAGGTTGGAGACAGCAGGACTGGAGCTGCTGCCTCCTCCCGTGTGCTCAGAGCAGGACCTGGTTCTGCCCAGCCCACCTGCCCCAGGCCCACCAGCCTCTCCCCGGGCAGTGGCTCACGCAGGAGAGGGCTCTGCCCTCAGCAGGGTCACTGCCGTGCCCCTCGTCCCATGCCTTTGGGAAAGGTGAGCTCCATGCTCCATGGCAGTGCAGTAAGCACAGGGCATTTCCGTGTGCCTGCTAGGAGGATTTTTCCATAAAAAGAGCACTACTGAGGGGATGCTGATACGGGGAGGCAGACTGCAAGCCCCAGTTTGCCATTAGTGCAGGAACCCGTGCTGGTGCACGGTGCCCTGAGCTCAGCAGAGCCACAGCTGCAGGGAGGAGCCCAGCAGCGACCCCCAACACAGAGCAGCTGGGGGCCCTGGGGGGGTAGGGGGTGGGCTGCAGGGTGGGAAGGAGGCAACAAGGGAGGGCTGCTCCCGGAGTGGCTCAGTGGTTCCACCTTCCCCTTCCCATCAGGGCATGCAGGAGCTGGGTAACTGGCCATGGAAATGCTGCCGATGGGAACAGCCCACACCATGCAGGTTGGTCTCAGCATGACGGCACGGGATGAAGCAGGCACAGCGCGTCCAAAGCCACCACGGGGCCTCACCCAGCAGCTGGGGCTGCCGGGACCTCTCCAGCAGAGCCTTTGGCAAAACCACCAGCAGCTGCACCAACAGGGCATCGGCTCTCAGACCCATGGCTGCCAGCAGCCCTCAGTGCCACCGGGACCCTCGCTGACCCCAAAAGCCATCTGATGCTCTGCCCCACTGCCCCGCTCTGCTGCTGCCATCCTGCGTGGTCCCCAGAGCACCCGGCACCCCTCCTCACGCCCTGCCCTCCTCCCAAGCACTAATTCGGAGAGGTAACCCAGCCTTCCCACCCCTCCTACTCCCATCCAATACGTTTTGGCACAACCATCACACAGACAGCAAAAAAACTCACCAGGAACTCTGCTTGTGAGCACCCCTGGGCAGGAAACCTCCCTGCAAAGGCAAAAGAAAGAGCACGGCACCTCCAGCCGGCACTGCCCCGCGGGCGGGCACTGGGCGTGCGGGTGGGGACGTCCTCGAACTGGGGAGGCCGGGGCTGTCAGACACCTGCGCTGAACAGCCCCACGTGTACACACACACAGGTGTGCAATGAGCCTCGAGCTGACCCATTCTGAACAGATCGGCCAAGGAAGGCAGGTCCCCGCCCCACCGCACTCTGCAGGTGAGCTCCGAGGAGCGCCGTGCCAGCAGCCCCTGCCCTGCAGCCCAGGCGCCCGCTTGCAGGCGGTGCTGGATGGGGCCGCTCGCAGCCTGCCCAGCACGTGCCAGCCGTGGGGCTGCTGCTGCTGACCTGCAGCTTGGTTTATATGTGGCCACAGGGGACCCAGATCCCAGTGATTCCAGCTGTTCCCCACGTGCAGTGGGTAACCGCAGCGTGGAGAAGCCCTGTGCCCGCTCCAAGCCTTGCAAATGCAAGCTGACCAAATGGAACACATCCCACCCCCAGGGCTGAAGGCACGGGTGTGTGCTCCGCACGCAGTCGTTGGTGCTCGGCACAGCCGGCAGCAGCCCAGGGGAGCTCAGCGCGAGCCCAGCCACAGCCCAGCCAGCCTCGGCCCCAGGTGTGGGACAGCAGTGCCCTGCAGGTGCTGGGCTGGCCCCGAGGTGATGCTGCGCCCTGCCCAGAGGGAAACACCTCCCGGAAGGCAGAACTGCACCACCGTGCCCCCCACTGCCCCCCAGCAGCAGGGACGTTGGTCTGGAGACGGAAGCACACGCGACTGCATGCTGGCACAGCACTTGGCTACACGCATATCAACGTGACAACACAGCACAGGGGACACGATGGCACGGACAGGGTGTCCCACTGCCTCTTCAGAACAAGTGCCTTCCCACAAGCAGAGGAGAGGAATCCAAAGCCCTCAGGCTGGGACAGGGTGGGGTGCCATTTCATTTTACTGCTTTTGAATGATGCTGAACACAGCTGGGAGTGCAGCAGTACCGGTCCCACCTCGCCCCACGCCCCACATGGGCACTGAATGATCGAGCCATTGAGAGACCCCAATGGGAGCAGGAGATGGGGCAGCGAGCGGGGACCGGTGGGACACGGGCAGTGCCACGGCTGCCAGAGCCCTGGGACACGGGAGGGGTCTGGGACACGACCTGCTTTCACTCCTCCACGTGCAGACGCCTGCGGTTGGACTGTGCTTTTTGCTTTGCCTCTCCTGAAGCCGAGCAGGGCTGAGGATATCTGCTGGTGCCTGCTCCCCTGGGGGTGCCCAGGGCCAGGCTGGAGGGGGCTCAGGGCAGTGGGGGCAGCCCTGCCCATAGCAGGAGGCTTGGAACTGGGTGGTCTTTGAGGTCCCTTCCAACCTAAGCCATCCTATGGTTCTATGATATGCCTCCATGATTCCCTGCTCACTCCTTGGATTTCTTTGTTCCTAACCATGGCCAAACTCAACTGCCAACATGGGGTCGGGCTGCCAGCATCCCCACGGCCTGGGGACACGAGGACAAAGGAGGGGCTGCTGCAGCCCCAGCCCACGGCACAAGCACGCACCAGGGCTACTGATGTACAGAACACACTCTCCTTTCTTCTTTCAGAGCTGAGTGTAGCTTACAACAGAACTGGAAGAGCTTAACCTCAGCAGGAGGTGTGAAGCACCCAGTGCCAGGCTGTGGTGCTGACAGCAGGGCCCTGGAGCAGGGGGCAGGGATGCCCACTGGGTGCTGGAATGGACCTCAGAGCTCTTTGTCCTCTTTGCTGATGTTCCTTGACATTACCTGGAACGGAGGAATTTTCTCTAATTTGACCTAGTGTAGGTGGCCCACTTGTTTTTTCCTCTAGAAAAGGGAGTAAAGCTGAGATGTCACATTTAAACCACCCAGCAAAAGCCAGAGCACGCACTGCTGGCAGCTGGAGGCAGCCGGCGCTGACCCCTGCTCCACGCGGAGCCCAGCTCAGCCCCGCAAGCCCCAGCCGTGGGGCCGTGCTGCTCGCCGAGGGAAGCGGGCGGATGCACGGATGCTGCTGAGCAGAGCTCCTTGCTGCACGCTAACAGCAACCAGCCCTCCAGCGTCAGAGCCTTTCTCTTACAAGGCAATAAAGGGTAACTCTGCTCAGCTCTCTGCTGCGCAGCTCTCTGAAGCCTGCAGAGATCAGCTCGGCCCCAGCTCCCTGCACATCGCCGCGAGCACAGGGCAGAGCAGGGCCAGGCACCAGGAGACATCAACACTGCAACGAGTGGATGCCTCCAAAATCCCACAGGGAACAGCAGCGAGTTGGTGCCAAGCCCAGCAGGGAGGGCTGAGCAGGAGCCCTGCTGTCTGCAGAGCAGAGCAAGCAGTGGGAATGGAGCTGGCTGCTCCCAGCCCTCCTCCGGGACACGGCCCCATGGAGGGGCCGACCCCAGCGCGGTACCCAGCACGGGGCTGCTGCTGGCAGCGGGGCTGCACCAGGGCTGCGCATGTCACCTCCTTCCAGCACCACCTGCCACCATCCCTGCTCCTCAGCACGGCCACCCCAACCCACCGCTGTGTTCTGCCTTTTCCCTGGAGCTGTCAGCCTTCCTCCTCCTTCTCCCCAGCGGGACCCAAAGGTGCTGCAGCACCGGGCAGGACTCGGCCAGGCAGTGACATCCTTGCCCAACAAACCCTGCGCAGGTTCGCTGATCGCAGCCAGCTGTGTCACCAGTCTCCCTGAGCAGTTCATTACGCCCATAAATCTCTGTCAGACTGCTCTATCTCACCCAGATTGGCAGCTAGGCAAACTCTGCCCTGCTGCAGCTCCTGTGCAGACACGGCACGCAGCTCTCCCCAGTGAACGCGGAGCTGCCTGCCCCAGCCCGGGCTCTGTGCACGCAGCACAACGGCACCGCGGGGTGCAGGGATCCCTGCAGAGCCCCACGCAGCCGGGCCGTGTCCCACGTGTGCCTCCCCTCTGCGAGCAGAGCCGCAGCCACCGAGTGTGTCTCCCACTTTATCCTCCAAACGTGCTACTGAAGGGGGGAAGAAATGAGCTTAGAGGATTACTCAGCGCGCCTTTGCCAAACTGCATGCCCTGCATCTAATTCAAAGAGCATTTTTGCGTCTGAGAGCTTAGCAGCTACTTTGTCAACAGTTTTTATTGGGAAACGCTGACGTTTTATGGCTCCATTTAAATCAGGTGGATGAATGCGCAGCCATCATCTGCTCGGCTTTCCAACTGCAAGACAGAAATAAACCACCCTCTGGGTTGCCCCACCTCCCCCATCACTCCCAGCTTTTATCACCAGGCCAGGCCGACTGATTTCTTTTCCCCACAGGCCCTGACACGCAGCATCTTTACAGCCACGGAGCATCCTGAGCTGGAAGGGACCCCCAAGGACCACTGAGCCCAACCCCTGGCTCCACACAGGGCCCCTTGAAATCCAAACCCCTTTCACCAATCCATCCCCTGTCACTTGCCGTGCCCCGGTCACAGCCTGCTCCCAACCAGCCCAGCAGTGCCCCTGTGCCAGGGGACTGCCACCCCTCACACAGCCCAAACCCTGCAGCCCTGCTCCCTGCCCCTCTCACACTGCACGAGCTGACCCCAGCCCCGCTCTGCTTCCCCAGGGCTGTCCCCTCCCTGCCCACCACGCAGGTTCCAGGGGCAGCAGCACAGCCCTGTTCCCCCAAGCTGTGCCTGCCCGTCTCGCATGCTGGGAAGGAGGCTGAGCCCATCGCTGGCTCGGGAAGGGGCCAGGAGCCCGCAAAGCACCAAAGGAGAGGTCCCGAGCATCCCCAGGGTTTGGAGGGCCCCTTCTCACACTGCCTCCCTATCTCCAGGGGTAGCTCTGTGATGAGCTGTGGGATCATCCGCCAAAAGAACCCTACAACGGGGTGACGGCAGCGGGGATGCGGGGTGCAGCTCCCGGGAGCACACGCTGGGAGGACCTGGGCACGGACACCAGGGTCCCTGCACGGGCAGCGGGGATGCACCCGCGCAGGGACCGCGATTCCCATGGCAACGCCGGATGCCGTCACAGAGGATCACGCTCCAGGAGGAGCAGCAGCACCAGGGGCAGGAGACGAATGCGCTGCGACAGGGACGCGGCGCAGGAACGCAGGCCCACAGCACCCATTGTCCCGGCCATCTTCCCTTGTCAATTCTTCTCTAGCATGAAAGCCCCAATTTAACAGCAGACTTTGACGCCGTTACAAACTATCAGCGCATTTAGCACACAGCCCCTTCCTCCCATGGCTGCCACCAAAATAAAGGGGACCGCAAGCTGCAGCCATCTCCCCGCGGCCCCAGCACGAAACAGCAGCAAATCTGCGTCACACAGAGACCCTTTGAAAGGGGATGAATGCGAAGTGCAGGGGAAAATGATCACTTTATTTATAAAGACCGTGTCCCTTGTCATTGTAATTCACTCCAAATCCTGCAGGCGCGGGACAGCTGCAGGTCCAATCATGAATATACAAATGGGCAGCAAATAAACAACAGAGAGATTCTCCAAAAGGAACATGGGCAGAGCCAGCGCCCAGCTGGGTTTGGCTGCAGCCAGGCTCTGGGCAGCCCCTTCACGCACAAACCCCTCGCAGCAGGGTCCCACGGTGGGTGCTGCCACGAGCCCCCCCGTCCCCAGCAGCCGCCCTCTGCTCTGTGAACAGGCACGGTGCGATGCCGTGAAGCTGGCACACAGCACAACGGGGCAGGCAGGAGCCGATGCAGAGCAGCGCAGAGCACCCCGCACCGCTTGGAGGGGAGCAACAGGACCGACAGGAGCTGGCTGGGGGCTGCTCTGCGGGAGGGACTGCTTCCCTCCTGCCGTGAGCAGGGCAGGGCTGAGCAGCAGCTCCTGCTGCTGGGAGCACCGCGCTGCTCCCCCCTTTCCTCACTACCTGCCTGCAGGCAGCAGGTGAGACACGATGAATTCCTTTTCCAAGGGTCCGGGGCCCTACATAGCACCACGATGGCCAATGACCGGGCCCCAGGTTTGAGTTTCCCCCTCCATCTGCTCTCTGCATTCCCAGAGGTTTGGTCGCCATCCCCAGCCCCCCAGGAGCCCAAAGGGTGTCCATGTCCCCCTGCTTGGCAGAAGGGGCCTGCGCTGTGCAGCAGGGAGAGCAAACCCCCCCAGTGCCCCCATCGTGAGGAGCAGCTCTGCCCTGGCAGAGCCCATAGAGCCCATCTGGAGAGGAAGAGAAGGGGAGGAGCGGGGGGAACCTGCATCAGCTGCTGGGGATGGCATGCAGGACGCCCGGAGTGCTCTCCCCAGGGCACTGCCCAGTGCGAAACCCTGAGCTCGGGCTGGGCTTTGTGCTGCAGCACAGCCCGGGAACATCCCGCCCCTGCACAGGGAGCCATCCCCCCCTGCCCGCAGCTGGCAGCACTCAGAGCAGCAGCAGGGGACATGTTCCCTTCTCTGTGGCTCTGCTGCATGTTGCAGCCCAGGGGAGCTGACGGAGCTGCCTGTGGCAGGGGGGTGGGGGCCCTGCTCATTCCAAGGCTCATGTCCTGCCAACAAGAGACCCCAGACCTGAGACAGGGAGCTAACCCAGCGAACCCCAGCAGCACGCAGTGCCTCCAGGATGCCCATCCCCGCCGCAGCCCGGGTTCCCCAGCACACACTGCAGCCGGGCGCTCCTGAGCCCCCCGAGCCCCCCAGCACTGCAGCAGCCGACCCGCACGGCGAGCACGGCTATGGGGATTCGGCAGCACGGAGACCGCGTCTGACAAACCCAGTGTCAAAACAAACAGCACCAAAGAGCCTCCGCCGGGCGAGCTCCTCGCTGCACTTAAGCTGGTGGTTTCCAACCCAAACAGAGCGCGCTGCCGGTGGTCTGGCACGGCGGCGGGCCGGGAGCCGGGGCTGCAGGCAGGCGGTGCCGGGGGGACGGGGTCAGCAGGACACCTGCCAGGCTCAGCGCATGGCACAGCCGGGAACGGCGAAGTGCAGGGGCTGCGAAAACAAAAACAGTGGGGCTGGCGTGGCCAAAGCCAGCCCGGAGCCCTCAGGCTGCCCAGGGCAGGGGCTGACCCGCAGCCCAGCACATCTCTGCCCCACAGCTCGGCCACGGCGCCGGCACCGCGCGGGCTCCCCCTGCTACCGGCAGGGCCGGACGTGGCATTGCCCATCTGTGCCCAAACGTGCTCTCATCCCAGCTGATGGAGCGCGATGGCCACGTCCCTCTGGGAACGGTGACAAACAGCTCCCTGCGCTGCACAGCTCTCCCTGCTGCCGGCAGGGAGAGAAAGGCTCCGTCCCCCGTAAATGGCCTTTCTCAAACAAGATCCCCCAGACAAACGGCAGCGAACCCCGGCGCAGAGCGCACAATGGGCACTTCAGTCCTGCCCAGGGGGAGGGGGCGAGGGGCTGTCAGTGCCCGAATAATTTCAATTTGCTCGTTAGGAGGGGGCTGGGGGCGAGGAGGGGACCGTGGTCATTCACTGCCCCAATTAACATTCCAGCGGCACCGCTCCGCTTTCCAGGAACAATAACTGGTTTGGAGGGGGGAGCGACGATCTCGGTGGCGTCGGATGCTCCTCTAAAAAGGAGACACGTCCGCGCTGAGCCCAAGTATGGTGGGAACCACCAAACACAACCAGCAATAAATAAAGATCGAGCCCATGCAAAAAGGACCTGCAAAATACGGCCCTCGTGTCTCTGCTCCAAGATTATTTGCCTTTGCTGCTGATCTAAATACCTTCTGCCCGGTCCCTGGCAACAGAAGAGGCAGCCTGTCGCTGCTCTGCTCGGAGCAGTCTCCCAGTGCTGGGTAATTAAAGACACGGAGACGAGGCGGAGCGCTGCTGCACCGCCACGGCCCCACGCAGGTGCCGGGCACGCGGCCCCGCGCCCCGTGCAGGGCAGCTCTGCCTTCCTGAGCCCGACCCCTTCTGCCACACAGTGCCCACAGCACCTGCAGCATCCCTGCTCCTGCAGTTCCCCCCGTGCTCTCACAAAGGTGCTTCGTCCATCCTCAGAAACACAAGTGCATTTCTGTGAAGATGCACAGAGAGAGGAGCACGCCCAAACCCAACCGCAGCAGCACCCGTGGAAGGGAAAGCACTGGGTGTGCTGGAGGCTCCGGGGCACAGCCCAGCCCTGGGCAGAGCCACCACGGTGCCACAGCCCCTGCTGAGCTGCGAGCAGCCATACAACGTGAGTGGCTCCATCAATGCCCCACGGCCATGCACACTTAGCATATCTATTTCGCTCCTTCCCAGTCTGAAAGGATTCCCATGAAAACCACGTGCAGAGAGCTGGGTGGCCGCAGCCCAGCATTCCCGGCCGCCAGGACAGGGGACCCAGGCCCACACACAGCTGGAAGGAGCCCTCTGCATTGGGACGCCCAGCAGCACTGCTCCGTGGCATGGTGCCGGGATGCCCAGGGCTGTGCACCCCGGGCACAAGCAGCACGGCAGCGCGCGGTGCAGGAGCCCAGCGCTGCCCCAGGGGAAGGCACTGCCGTGCACCCACCGCACCACGGGTGCTGCAGCGACTGCATCCACACGGCAGCGACGCTTCCGCCGGAGACTTGGGGTTTCACACTTGGCTTCTCCGATGACACAGCAACGCGCTGACTTACCGGGCAACATCGGCGGTGCCAAGCAGCGGAGGAGAAGTGCTAATGCTGGCTGCAGGAAGGTGGGAGGACAGCAGAGAGGGCTGTGCCTGCCTGAGAGCTCGGGGCAGCCAGACTGCAAACACTGCACCACACGATCAGTGCTGTCACCCAGAGGCATCTGGCAGCAGCAAACCAGCACCAGAGGTGCCCTGCAGAAGGCCAGAGGAAAGGCAGCACGTGGCTGAGCCCCTGCTGGAAGGCTACAGGGCAGCTCCTGCTCGCTGACTTTGAAAATGGGGTCAATTACAGAAAGTCCCATCAAAGCTCTGTTTTGTGCATCCCTCCTGGAGCATCCTGAGGCTCCATACCAGGGAGCTGGGGGCTTCGGACCCCAAGCAGAGCTCTGCAGTCACAGTGAAGCCCCTTGCAGTCAGCAGCGAGCACCAGGACGATTTTCCCCCCTTTCCGGCAGCCAGTGCTCCATGTCCTCCCACCCGAGCAGCACTGCACGACCTGTTACTGCAGAGCTGATGCCACAGATGCTCACTGGAAGCACTTTAAATGGCCACAAGGAACAGTGAATGGTGCTGTGATAAAAAACAAAATGAAACAGCTGAGCTATGGGCTGGAGCTGCTGTTGCCTTTCGAGCCTGAAAGAAGAATCCAACCACAAAATACAGAGACAGCCACCGAGAGGGACAGATCCCTGCCAGAGGGGATATGGCATGATCCAAGCCCAGCTCAGCGCGTGCTCTGCTCCAGCCCCAGCCCCACGGACCACGCGTGTGCCTCCTCACCACGCAGCTGAGCACAGGATGGGCTGAACAAGGACCCAGGTCCAGCACAGCCCTGCAGTGCCTACGCGCATCCCCACACCCCGTCCTCTCCAGCCCTCTCCTCCCTCTTTCCCAGCAGTTAATGGGGCCCCAACAAAAGCACCGAGCTTGCACCAACCCACGGGGGAACCAGGCACACACAGGGACATCCCAGGACAGCAGCTTTCATATTGCCTTCTGCAAAGTGCCCAGAACCTTAAGAGCTCAGAAAGCTCTCACAATGCAGGATACTCCCGCTGTCGGGAAGTGTGAAGGTCTGCAAGTTGACCTCTGTCATGCTGGTAGCTGGGATTCTCCAAAGAGCTCCTCTGGGCTGCATGGAGCCCTCGGCAGGGATGGGCTCAGCAGGGATGAGCATGCCCCATCCCATGGAAAGAGGCAACGAGAGCTCCACGGCCAAACCTCCAAACAGGCAGCCCTGCGCCAGGGCAGGGACAGATCCCCGTTTCCTGCCAGGAGATTAAGACTTGCCCATGCAATTGGGCAGCCTCCAAAGGCACCTTGCTCCCTGCTGAAGCCTGGGCTATTTCTGCCTCCGCAATGTTCCTTTGTAGAGATGGGCTCTTCTGTCTGAAGCTTGCAAACCAGTCATTAAAAAAATAAAACACGGGAGCAGAGAAGAGAGATGAGCAAAATGCTAATAGGAAGCCCCGGGTCAATCCGCCTCCCCTGTCACCGAGCCCTCCTCCCCGCACATTCCTGGCACTAATGAGGCCCTGCCGCTTCCTCCTTCCTCCTCAAGTTGCTCCTGGTGATGCAAATCCACCGTCTTTGTTTCTATTCTTGGAGGAAAAACAGAACCAAAGCAAACAGCAAAACAGCTCTTAGGTTTCAGGATCCTTTCTTTTTCCACCCTTCCCGACATGGGTAAGGCTGCTGTTGCCGTCAAAGCGAGGTGACACCCGATCCCGGGCATCATCCTGATCCCAGCGGAAACGCTCCGCTTAATCTGCAGCCTCCGATGTCCCCAGAGCTCCCTGCGGCTTCCCTGTGCTCCTGGGGAGCTCGGGACGGCTCCAGCAGCCTCGCAGCGAGCAGTGGGGCCCATGGAGAGCCCACCATGCACCCCAGAGACGGCGGAGAGCAGGACGGGAGGTGTCCCCTGCAGACCCTGTGCCACCTCTGCCAGCTCTGCCCAAGGAGCTGACCCCGCTCCAGTGTGCACCTTCGTGTTGCCCAGCGCGTGCCCACACACCGGGGTGCAGCTCCCACCTCCGCAGCTCCTGCAGGAAGGCAGCCAGCAGCACCGTGCTCCTGGGCAGCCGCAGGGAAGAGCAGACCCAGCCCAGCAGGGCCCGACCGCTCTCATCAGTGATGCTCAGACACGACTGCTGCCCTCCTCCCTCACTCAGTGCACTCGGACACAGGAACACGAGGGTGTGAAGGTGGGGAGAACTCAGACCTCTGCAGCAAGGAAACAGATGGGGAACACAAATCCCTTCTTGCAGAGCTGGGGAAGGAAGGGTCCAAGCAGCCCGAGAGCTGCTGCCTGGCAGGCAGCAGTGCACCGAAGCACGGTGCTGCAGAGACCTCTTGCAGCACACTGCTGCTACTGCACGGCCAGCATCTCCGTGCTGCTGGGTTTCTAATGGAACAGCAGCACACTGTTCCTTGACTGCTGCATCCCCAGACAGGCAGACCCGTCCCAGGTGGGCTGCACCTTCCCCAGCCCACAGCACCCAGCACAAAGTGCCACCTGCAGACAGCCGCTGCCCTACGTCACTCCCAGCTCTGCTGCTGCACCCGTCACATCCTTGAGGCTCCATGAAACCACAGCCATGTCCAAAAGGGTCCTATCTGGTTGCAGGCCTCTCAGTGCATGAGTCTGCTGACAGGGAAGGAACTTTGCAGTGAGCTGCCCCATTTCACCAAGGACCTGGGGCACTGCGCACAGCCCCAAGCCTGCAGACTGTGAGCTCTGAACTGCCCAAAGACAGACTGCAGTGACCAGGTGTGCTGCCTGGTATCTGGGGAAGCAGCAGCAAGAGAGATTGGAAGAATAAAGCAGTAGAAGGAAACCATGAAAAAGTGCCACAGGAGGACCAAGGGGCCCTGAGATCAGCGGCAGATGTGATCTGCTTCCCCCGGTGTGAGCAGTGACCAGGACGCAGGGATGCACAGCCACAGAGCCCTTCTCGCTGTCAATCCAAGGAATGGGAAGAAATCAGAATGGCCAGAGACACCCAGCTGTGCACCTTGGGAGCATCGGGAACAGCCCTGGGTGCCGTGATGTAGGCACCAGAAGGACTTGGGTGGCAGGTGCCACTGTCACTGTCACACAGCCACTGGGAGGGCACAGGCAGCCAAGGCAGCTGTGACACACAGGACCTCACCATGACCCACTCCTGCCCTGCTCCAGCCCAGCACAGTGTCCGTGTGCTCAGCAAGGACGAGCTGCCCCGGAGCGCTCGCTTCTCCACGCTGCAGGGATGCTCCAGCTGCTCGGCTCTGCCACCAGGCTCTCTTCCAGTGCTTTTCCTGGGGACAAGAAAGCCACAGAGCTGCATGCAGCACACCCGCAGGCAGCAGCAGCACACCTGCAGGCAGTGCTGGGCAACCCCAGGCAGCCCCAGCCCCAGCAGGAGCCCAGCACCAGTTGGCTGTACACCAGAGCTCCCAGCCCTGCATGGAGGAGGGACATCCCAGCTCACAAAGTATTACTGTAAAGTGCTGTAGTTGCTTTCTTCTTTCATGCAAACTTTAAATATCAAAGGAGGCAGCGTACATTTTTAGCAGGTCTAGCTTGGAGAAGTGCTGTAAACCTGGGAGCTGGCAAAGGGCTCGGCTGCCTCCTCCCCAGCCCCACCGCGCTCCTTCAGCCTGTGCATTTCACTGCTCAGTGCCAGTGGCTGTCTCTGCTGCACCCCCAGCACCCTTCTAGCACCCCCAGCACCCCACCAGCACCCTGCCTGTGCTGCTGTTCCTCCGCAGCACGAAGCCAGCAGAGGGAGCAACCACCTCGGGCTCGTGGGAGCTTGGGGCTGGGACACTGGGAACCTGGAGGCTATTTCCCAGTGTTCTGCTGGAGTTATTTAGACTGGGGTTAGGACCAAATCCAGCCTGCCCCTGCCCTTGTAAGAGCCCTAAGGAGCGATGCAAAGCTCCCACCAACATCCCACTGCAGAATGGCAGGCCCCAGACCAAACCCAAAGTGTCTCAGCAACAAAGAGCTCCCAGGTTCCAGCTGCAGCTCTCCTGCATATCCCATTCATTTAGGGCACCGTCACAGACTGTTCTCCCACACCCTGCCCATCCAGGGGCTTCAGATCGCTCCCAGCCAACAGAAGAGGCTCCCCACAGGCACCTGACAAGTGCCACGTGTTCTTGCCCTGTACTGAGCACTAAATGAGCGCCAACGAACAGGGCCAGAGACAAAACGCTGGGTGCATCGCCATCAGAAGCCTGAGGCATCTCTCCAATCCAAAAACTCACTCTCCTTCCTTCTGAGGGAGGGAACACGCTCCAGTTGTGCCACACTCCAGAAGAGGAGAGCAGGCGGAGCTGCTGTGCACACCGCACTGCAAATGCCTTTTACAAGCAGCCACCGCCCCAGGGACACGCTGAGCTTTCGCACCAGGGCAGCCCCAGGTTTGCAGGGCGGGCAGTAGGGCAGGTCCCTGTGCCACGTCTGCACGCTGTGGATGCTCACGTAGTGGCCACACTCTGTTCCCCCACTTCTTCAACGGGGTTTTGGCCCTGAGAAGTGCCCAGCTGGTGTTTGCAAGCTTTCAGGCATCTTCTGCACGCTGTGTGTCAGCGGTGACCAAACACTGCAAGTGATGGAGGCAAACAACTGCAGCAACTTCACCTGCCCCTGTGCAAAGCCCTTCAACTCCCACTGCATGGAGCCCTCAATCTCCCACTGCATGGAGCTCTTCATCTCCCACTGCACGGAGTGCTCTCACGCGGGATCGTTCCCACCCTGCAGTCCCTGAAGGGCAGCGGGGAAGCAGGCAGGAAGCCAGGAGCTATGCCAGCCCCAGGCTCCCTGGGAGGGAGCAGCGCTGCCCCAGCAGAGCATCAGGCATCCTGCTCCGTGCAATGCTCAGATTTCATTTTATTTTTCTTATTCTCATGGATAATTTCGGCATTGAGTGCAAAAACAAAAGAGACCAGGATGTGAAGCACAAAGTAGCAGCCGGACACAGCCCAGGACGCAGCAGGTAGATGCAGCTCCAGACACGCAGCACTTCTAATGACCCATGTTTGGGGCATTTTAAGCAAAAAAAAAACATCTTCATAAGCCTTACTGAAATCAACTCCAGCTCCCACTGTAAGCAGCTCTCCAGCACAGCACGCGGGCTGGCACCGCTGAGCAGCGTTGCCTCTCCCAGCCACGCGAGCTGCATTTGCACAGGCAGGAGATGAAAGCTGCCTGCAGCACGGCTCTGTGCCTGGGAGCAGGTACAAACGGCAAAGTCCTTCATGCTTCTCCTCTTCAGATATGTTCAGCACACATTAAGGCATCCCAGTGTGCCAGATCCATCGTTTCATGCACTGAGTAATGCAAAGGAAGGAGGTTTGGGGTGCACGCTGTTTGTTAGGCTGCTCTGCCCACTCCACACCTGTGCAGCCATCCTGCAGCACCGTGCCTGGACTTGGATGAGGCTTCCCCACATGCATGGAAAGCCCTGGGGAAGGCTGGAGGTGGGAAGGGATGGACAGAACACAGCTCCAGTCACCAGCAAAGAGACCCCAAAGCGTTCCTGCACAAAGCAGAACGACCATGGAGCAGCCCCCAGTCTGTGCAGAGTGGCCAGGAGGGGCACGCAGAGCAGGCGGATGCGGCAGCGCAGAGCATGACATCGGGAGCAGGGACAAAAGGTAACTGTGTGCCTATCCCAAGCCTGTCACAGCTGGGCTCTCCAAGGCATTTGCATTTGTATGCATCAGAGTAACCAAAATGTGATAGCACCCACGGCGCTTGGGTTATGCTGTTAGCACAGCACCTGCTCGGCTGCGGAAGCACGGGACGCACACACAGCACCAGGATCAGCCTGGGTGTCCCCACGCAGTGCCCTGATTGCTGTGCACAGCAGCCATTCCCCTTTGCTCGGGGATGGCCAGAGCAGCCCTGCGGGGTGCTTACCCCTTCCCCGCTCCCGTCCGTGAGCCACAGCGCTGTGCTGATTCACAGAGCGCGGTGATTCACGGCCGGCCTCTCCCCCTCACTGCCTGCTACCGGGGATTGTTCTGCTGCCGGATGCGCTCTGAATGAGCTGCCACCCAGCACAAGTGTTACGTTACTTATTAGGCTTGTACTTTTTATTTGAATACTCATCAATGAACAACAGTCAGCAAGCGAGCAGGCTGCGAGCTGGGCTCGGCACAATGGGCTGATGCCACGCGCGGCTCTCACCTACCTCCACGTGTGCCTCCTCGAGACAGACACGGCCATTGTGCTCGGAGCACGAGCACTGCTCCTGTGCAGAGCTCGCTGCCTCTTCAGCCCCTTCACGACCTGCCTGCTGGGTGGCTTTTCTCTGTATTCTGAAGCACAGGTTACAGACAAGTGCTCATAGCATCACAGAATGGCCTAGGCTGGAAGGGAGCCTAAAGACCATAGAACCACAGAATCGTTGGATTTGGAAGGGACACCAAAGATCCCCTGTCCGGAGCCCATCCAGCCTGGCCTTGGGCACCTCCAGGGATGGGCACCCACAGCTCTCTGGGGTGACTGCGGGCATCAGAGCAGAGCCCCCAGCCTCACTTGCACCCAGCAGACCCATCGGGTCCTTGCATGCCCCAGAACACCTCCCAGATGGATGGGGAAGGGATGGGTCCCGCCAAGCAGAAACCACTCTGCTCCCAGCCCCACACAGCACCAAAGGCCCACACTGGGGTACTGGCACGGCACTGCCAGCACTGCTCCTGGGCCGAGGCTCCTGCACAGAGCCCCACGTTCATCCCACAGCGCCCAGCAGCGATGGGAGGAGGCTCTGGGCTGAGCGTTGTCCCAGGGGAATGGGACAAACAGGATGTGTGCGTGTGGACCAGGACCCGGCCAGGACCTGCAACAGCCAGGACCTGCCTCCTCCCACAGCTCAGGAACCTCGGTGAGCCCCAGCCTGGTCAGGTCTCTCCCGCTAAGGAGCTGCTCTGCTCGCTGCCGCCCTGCCTCTTGTTTTGCCTTTTCTTCCCCACCACCAGCGCTGCAAGGCAAGTGTTATCTCTGCTCTGCTCATCTGCGGGGCTCCCAGGACAAACACGGCTCTGAGCCTCCCCTGGAGGGCACCGAGACGCTTAATAACAGAATGACTGCCTGGAAAATATGCCATACACAAATAACAATAATAATAATTAAAAAAATAATAATAACAATTAAAAAAAAAATCAGTGCATAAAGCAACAGCCAGGTAAGCAGCACAGCCTTGACTCCTTCAAGTGGGGCAGACGCTGTGTTTGATGGGCTTCGTTCTGCAAGCACAGGGGCTGTCACCGCGGGCAGCAACGCGGCACTGGGCTCAGCCACCCCCCTCAGGGGACACGGTGGCAGGTGCCCCCCGCTCCCTGCAGCACAGCCCCGTGCACCCCCCAGCAGCAGCAGGCAGGCTCCCCGTGCAGCCCCAGCCCTGACACGTGCCCCTGCGCCGGGGCCACGTGCGGAGCCAGGCAGCAGCAGCCCAGCGCTCCCCGCTCTCAAAGACGGAGACTGTGCCAGGGCCGCCAGCCTTGGAGCAGCGCGAGGGAAAGGCTCGTCAGGAAGAAAACTCGTTCTGACAATCACAAAAATTGGAATTCATTTAAAATTCAAATTATGCAAATTCCAGTAATCTGTACGTGCAGATCCATCACACGCCAGCAGTGGGGCTGCAGACACGCCACGGGCGATGTGGCTGCAGAACCCCATCCGTCATCGGCTCCCTGCAGACAGCGCGGGGCACAGCTCCGGGCAGGGCCCCGGGTGGACCCATGGGCCCCCCCATCCCTGCCACCAAAGGGAAAAGATCCCACAGCCCCGCAGGCACAGGGATGCAAGCCCCACGTGTTCCCATGTGAGCTGCAGGAAGTTCTCCCTCGGAGATGCGGGGATGTGCGCTGCAGACACGAAGCCTCCGCTGGGCAGAGCCAGGCACGTGGGGGCTCAGCCCCACCTGCAGCCCAGGGCCCCCCCACTCCCAGCACCAGCAGCACCTCCCAGCCCCCCCGGCAGCCCCAGGGCAGCGCCCGAGCAGCTGCAGCGCATGGTGAGAGCAAAGCTGGGACTGGAACACCACGAGCTGGGGAGGTGCTACAGGCCAGAAGAATGAATCAAGCTTTAAAGATGGGATTTTGTGGAAGGCCCCAGAGCAGCCACTGCAGAAGACAGACCACATTCTCCCCGTGATCGCTCTTGTGCACAAGCAGAACAGTTCCCAGCTGGCACAGCTTCCCCCAGCATCGGGGCAGAGCTGGCATTGCTGGGCATGACTGCTGGTGCACCCCCAGCACGGGGTCAGGAAGGTGGGAGCAAACCTGGGGGGCACAGAGCCTGCTGCCAGCCTGCCTCTTGCAGGGGATCACCTCCCAGCTGGCAGAACACTGCTTTGAACTTGGAAAGCCCAGCGGGGAGGGCCCCTCCAAAGAGCCCCGCTCGCGCCCTTTGCAGGCAGGATGTCTGCGCTCCTCACTGGGCCTGCCCAGCTCCCAGCCCATGGCTGACCCACAGCAACAGCACCTCTCAGCTACTGAACCAGAAATGACACAGCGAGAAAAAGATCTACAAACACCCTGCTGCACTCCTCGACAGACATTAATTGACTCCGTTGGCGCACCACGGAGCGCTAAAGGTCCCCATAACCGCTGGCAAAAGCCTTCATGAACTCCAAAGCCAAAGGAAACCATGCCCAGACAGCACAGGGAGCTGCTGGAGCTCAGCTGGCCTGAAAGAGACCGAGCAGTGCCTGCTCCTTACCCCGCAGCAGTTCTGCCTCATCCCCAGCTCCTCCGGCTGCGAACGGCGGATCCCCCAACACCGCTCCATGCTGCTGCTGCTTGCTTCCATCCCCGGTGCTGCCACCGCTCCCTGAGCACAGGGCAGCAGCTCTGGGTCCCCAGCGCTGCTCACAGAGCCAGGATCCCAACCAGCTTCTGCAAACCCCCGGCCATGGGCATGCAGGGGCAGGATCAGCGCCCGGGCAGCACAGGAGCAGCTGCCTTCAGCAGCCCATCGAGTGCGAGGGGCTGGCATGAGCCCCCCACAGCCCCCCAGGCAGCGTGGGAAGCACCCCCAGGCCCTACCCCGTGTGACTGGCGGGTCAGCCCTTCTCCAGGCTGGGGGAAAGCGAGCGGCTCCAGGAGCAGCGGGTTTCCAGAGAGGCACTGCGTCTGCCCAGACCCCACAGCAGGGTGAGCCCTGCCAGCTGATGGCTGACAGCTCCTGGGGTTGCACGGGCACCCTGTCCCCGCTGTGCTCCCATTGTACCGAAGCCCTCACCCATTGCCAACCAACACCGAGCGCCTTTCAGCACAGAGACACTTAAGCCCTCATTACAACCCCAAGGGCAGTAACGAGGCAGGAGGAAGGCCACGTGAACCCCTGGATCGGGTGTCTCTGGGAAAGAGGAGACACAGAGCCCATTAAACATTGAGCAGGGAGCGCAGCACCTGATCCACCCCGGGATGCTTGGAGGAGGCCGGGCTGCCCCAGGGCTGCCTCACCCTGCAAGCCTCCTCCCGGTGCTCTGCAGGCTAGGGGTGAGCCCTTGCAAAGGCCGAAGTGCTGGGGGCTGAGGCAGAGGGCAGGAGTGCAAACTCCGTTCTGCATTTTGCCCCGTTTTGTTCTGAGCAGCATCCAGAGGTGCAGCGATCCACATCGCACACTGCCCAGCCGAGCAGCGGCCACCAGAGCCCGACAGCAGAGAGAGGAGCCACAGAGCCACCGACAGCATTTCTGGCACGAGGTGGGCAGCACCAGCCCGGGACACTTCTCTGCCGCTTTGGTAGTGCTGTCCACTGCACCCCGCTGTACAGCCCAGCTCTCTGACACGTCAGGGTTTCTGCAAAGCCACACGGGTGGGCGCGATGCCCCCAGCACTCACAAATTGCCGCCGCAGCCTGGTCCTGACGCGCTCGGCCTTCGTCTCCGCCGGGTGCACGGCGTAGCCCAGCGAGCCCAGGTGGTTGTCCACCGAGAGGCTCTTCCGCATGTAGAAGGAGCGCGTGCGGAAGTGGCTGAACGGGGCGTCCTCCACCGCCGTGCGGAGCCGTGGCTGCAGCTGGGCGTCCCCGGCGGGGTCCATGCTGTCGTCCTCCAGCCGCCAGGCGTCCCCTGCGGACAGAGGGACATGTCACCCCGTCAGAGCCATGCTCGCTCGGGTTGGGTGCCCCTCCAGCCCACAGGAGGGATGCAGGTGGAGATGCCCACCCCAGGCTCCCCCCACCCATCCCACCATGGGGGGCAAGGGACGGGTGCTGCCCACAGCGCCCCATGTTTCCACCACGAGCCCCATGTGGCCCTGTCCCCAGCCCCCTTCTGCCTGCCCCCACCTTGTCCACCAGCACCCGACCCGTTAGGGCGCGGCGAGCCAAACCCACCGGCCCCTGCCACCCATCCACAGCCCTTCAGGGGCTGCGGCCACGGTCCCCAAAGCCAGGGTGGCAGGAACTGGTCACGTCCTGCAGAGCACAACAGACCTGACCAGAGCCAGGGCCTGCGGGCTCTATTGCATCCCAAATACTGTTATTTGTAAGCAGAAGATCAAAATCCCCGTGCTTAAAAACTTAGTATTTAATTCTAAAAATGGATCATTTGTAAAGATCATTTAAAAGGATCATTTATAAAGAAACCAAAAACATCACTGATTCTCCATCACCTAAGTTCAGCAAGACATTCCGCATTATCACAGAACATTCGAGGGTTTTATTTTCTAAAGGAATCCAAATCCTGCAGCCAGGAGTGCGCAGCTGAACGCTGCATGCCTGTACCAGACCTCCCTCCCATGGGTATCTGTATGCTTTGAAACTGCGATCTTACAGTGAATGGGGAAACTGAGGCACTGTAAATTGGAAAAGGAGAGTGCAGGAGGAAGTAATGGTGAATCCATGTCACAGCCAAGAGCAAATCAACAGCGGAACCCAGACTGGACATGGGATCTCTGGTGCCTCCAGCCCAGCGCCAGTGAACCCGTGCTGGTGGCACGGCCCCTGGGCACGGAGCGGTGCACGGGGCTGCAGCCTTGAGACACGACCCAGCACCGTTCATTGCAGCCAGAGGGAAAACAGCAACACACAATGGTGAGCATCTCCCCAGCATCACTGCTCTGCCATTTCCACTGCTCCGTGCTGCCAGCCCTGCGCTCACGGCAGGCAGCGAGCCTTCCCTGCCTGTCGCCCCACAGCCAAACCCCTTCTCAGTAGCAATAACAAACAGAACAATCCCTTGCTCCGTCCCTCTAAGGCCGAGTCAGTCGCTGCCACCGCAGCACAAAGGGGACCCAGCGGGGCTGTCTCTGCACTGCTGCCCTGTGGCAGCTGCTCCCGGGGCAGCAGAGCTGGGCTTGGTTTCTGAAAAGCCCAGCACTGGGGGGCACAACACCATGACCCTGCCACGACAGGGCTGGGAGCAGAATCCTTCAGAGCTGAAAGCAGATAAAGGCCTTAAACAGCCAGAAGTCATCGAGCAGAGAAGAGAAAGGAAGGGACCAAAGCTGCCAACAAAGAGGCAGCCCGGAGCACAGCACTGCCTCGGAGCTTCCTCGCATTGCCTTCCCCCCGCTTTCAATTTAATCAGCTGCCACTGCTCCTCTCCAAATGTCAGCTCGCACAACACAGGAGCTGCTGTTTGAAAGCTGTGATTACTCGAGGCACAAACACGTCAATCGGTGCCCGATCCCCGCCGCCGGCACACGGCAGCTCCCGACGCAGGGACCCCGCGCGCGGGCGGCCGGCCCCACGGAGCCCTGCAGCAGGGAGGGCCACGGCTGCACCCCGAGCTGCCTGCCCGCACCTGCCCGGGCTGCCCTGGAGTTCTCCCCTGCTCGGGTGCAGGGGCACAGTCTCCATGCTGGCTCACGGCCAGCTGCCAGCCACCAGTACCCCCAGGTCCTTTTTGGCAGGGCTGTGCTCTGTGCTTTCATCCCCAGCTTGTATTGGTAGTGGGGGTTGCTGTGACCCAGGTGCAGACCCTGCACTTGGCTGTGTCGAACCTCATGAGGTTCTCCTGGGCCCACTGCTCAAGCCTCTCTGGATAGCACCCCGTCCCTCAGGCACATTGACCGCACCACACAGCTTGGTGCCATCTGCAGACTGCTGTGGGTGCACTCGATCCCACTGTCAGTGTCACTGATGAAGATATTAAGGAGCATCGGTCCCAGCACCGACCCCCGAGGGACCCCACTCGTCACCGATCTCCATCCAGACACTGAGCCATTGACCACCACTCTCTGGGTTCCATCCTGCAGCCAGTTCCTCGTCCATCCAACAGCCCACCCATCAAATCCACATCTTTCCAGTTTGGAGAGAAGCATGTTGAGGGGGACCATGTCAAAGGCCTTACAGAACTCCAGATAGAGGACATCAGTGGCTCTTCCCTTGTCCCACAATGCAGTCACACCATCACAGAAGGCCGCCTGGCTGGTCAGGCAGGACTTGCCCTTGGGGAAGCCATGCTGATTGTCCCGTATCACCTCCCTCTCCTCCACATGCCTTAGCACAGCTTCCAGGAGGTGAGGCCGACAGGGCAGCAGCTCCCCGGGTTGTCCTTTCCACTGCGTGGTGGCAGCAGGGATCGGGCACCGATTGACGTGTTTGTGCCTCAAATAATCACAGCTTTCAAACAATTGTTTGTAAACAATTTCACCAAACATGCAGACCAGTGAGGAAGCCCTGAGCCTGGAGAGGTCGGACCAGGAGCAGCAGTCCCTGCACGGGAAGAGCCTGGAGAGGAGAGGAGCAAGCCCCAGGCTGGAGGCCGAGCACCCTCACGTTCTTCTGCTGCAGAGCTGCTCACCTCTGCACCACCCAGAGGCGAAGTCAGCAGCTCCAAACAGCTGAAAGCATCTTTGTGCGCTTTTTTAGAGAAGTTAACTGCAGGGTCTGGTCTGAGCTCAGGGTCCTGCCACAGAAGGAGGAGGACAGAGGGCAAAATCAAAATAATTCCCAGTCCCACCCCTAAAACTTCTTACATGCGCAGAACAAGGGAGAGCAAGCTAAAGGCAGCTCATTTCCCCATGCTGCCAGCACGTGAGACGCACAGTGTGGTCCCCACACAAAGCTGCCAGGGATCAATGCTGCAGCGAGGCTGGGAACCCCCGGGGTGCCTCACCCTGGGGTCTGCCCGGGGCCGTGCTCCCGTCCTGTCCGGGTGTCACTGCTGCCAGCACGAGCCCTGCACTGCAGGGACACAGCTACCAGCAGCTCCTCACCCACCGACTGCAGCTCCTGGGCTAAATCTGTCTGAGCCCTGTGCAGGACAGGTAGATACTGCCAAACAGTGATCCAGGCTGCAAGAGCCTGATACAGTAACCAGGCAATGCTGAGAAAAGCATCTCCGTGACAGCATGCTGATAGGCTTAATGAGTAGCTAATTAGCAGCTCCTGGGTGTCAAGGAGCCGGAAAAAGAAGCTGGGAGGGTCTGCACCGAAAACAACTCCTCATTCATTCATCCACGGCTTCTACGGATGGGACGGAGCCTTCCAAACTGTTTCCACCCTCCTCTTCCCAGCTTTCCTCCAGCCAGGAACAGAGCAACGCCCCGACCGTGTGTGCACGCAGCCGGCTCCCTCCTCGCTCCTGCACGGGACAGGCTGTGGGGCTCGCTGTAGGGCGGCTGCCGGCAGCGCACGAGGCCATGCCCATCACAGGGGGCATCTGCAGCAGAAGGGGATGAGGTTTGCAGTGGGTCTGGCTCAGGCTGGGTCTCCCCTCAGCCCATCAGCCTCTCTGGCCACGCCAGGCAGGGTCCAGCTGTGGGTGCTGCACCCTCGGTGGTGGGTGCTCTCACACATCCACGTGCTGCCAGGCATTTTGGTTTGGATTTAGATCTGCACTGCGTATTCATACCTGTCCTTGCAAACCCCACCTGGGTAGCCCAGGAGGTCCTGAGGGCTCCCGGAGCAGCCCTGATGCCACGCACAGACTTACCTGCTGCCACCTGCCCACCCACAGGTGTCACCGTCCCTCGTGTCCCCAGCAGGCACTGCAGCCACTGCAGCCTTCCAGGAGCCCTCCCTCCCACACCCAGACCTGCTATTTCAGGAGAATTAGGAGCACCAGGAAATGAAACGCAGTCTGCAGAGCATTAAAATTAATCCAGGGCTTGGACAGCTTCTGGGTGGCTTGCAGCAATCTGACAGGGAGGGGGTGAGACTTAAAAAGTTTTAAAAATTTAAAAAAAAAAAAAAAAAGTCAAAGGGTGCTGGTAGAAATGAGCTGTTTTATGAGGGTTTTATTTTGCAGTGGACTGCCAGCCCTGGCGTGCGAGCCTTATCTCTGTTTCAGCTCTAATCACCTTCCCCATCGCTCCTGCAGCCCCAGCGTGACTCTGCTGGCACCGGGAGCGTGAAACACTTTGCCCATCCGTGGTTTTGCCAACAGACTGGCTCAGAGCAGCTGGTCCAGCCATATTAGTGTTTCATCAGGATCAGCACAAGAGCAGAACACGACAAAAGCTCTCAGTTGCCAAGAAGGCCAACGCACAGTCCCAGGCTGGGGAGCATCTGCCACAGCAAAGCCCCAGGCCAGGAGCAGGGGAAGGCTGAGCAGTGCCACCCTGACGCTGCTCCCCAGGGAGCTGTGCCCTGGAACCACTGCATGCTATGCAGGAGAGGCACCTCAGCCCATGGCAGGGGCCAACGAAACCTGAGGCAACAGCTCGCTGTGGCCAGCAGACCCAGCACCCAGCTCACCTGGGGACACTGAGCATCACCTCTGAGCCAGGGGGCTCTCACGGCCCAGCTGGATTCACCCCGTTGTTTGCGCCCCTGTGGAACCAGGAGGCACCTGGTGGGGGCTTGCAGCGGTTTGCACTCACCGGCGGAGGGGACGGTGCAGCCCTTCTGGCCATCGGCGGCTGCGTGTTTCTTGTAGGGCTTCTGCTCCGGCATGGCCTCCCGGAACGGCGCGGCCTCGAGCAGGGGCAGCCTGCTCAGCACCGGGGACTGCGGGATGCTGGGCAGCGTGCGGGACTTCCCCAGCAGCGGTCTCTGCAGCTTTCTGTCCAGAGACCTGGAGGGGGGAGAGAACACAGGTTCACCCACGGCACTGGGACGGCTGCTTCAGGCCATGTCCCTCTCTGCAGGGCGCTTCGTAATGCACGGCACACAGCTCTTCCCAACACCAACCTGCAGCTCCGGTTTGCTGCTATTCAGCAAAGCCTTCTCCCTTTGCCAGTGCATTTTAATTAGGATTTGCCTCTGGAGCTGCAAGCCGCACTCAGCACAAACAGCATTAAGCGTTCAGCACCCTCAGCCTGGCGCTCCTCAAAGCACAGGGATCGTCAGGAACACGCCGACAGACAAACCAGGGGCATCAGAACGGAAACGATACAAATTGCCATTAAGAGATGAAAGCCTCCCCCCAGCTCCCAGCACCGTCTCAGAGAGCAGACACGCTCTGTGCCGGCAAAGCAGGGGGGGCACAGACGAGCGAGGCAGCCTCGTGCTACGGGGAGGCCCCACGGCCGGTGCTGGGACCGTCCCCAGCTGCTGTCCCTGGGGGTGGCACTGGCCCAGGCCACACTGCAGGGCTGTCAGCACCATGGCCATGAGGTGGGGACATCCTGCACTGCTGCGGTGGGTGCACAGCTGGGGGACACCCCGCGCTGGGAATGACCCACGGCCACCTGGCCCTGTTCCCATCACACACCTCCGTGTCCCACCCCCAGTGTCACACACACCCCGTATCACCCACGCCCTGTGTCACACACCCACGGCACACCTCTTCTGTGTCACACCCCCATGTCACACCCCCGTGTCACATCTCCCCATCTCACATCCCCCCAGCCGGGCTCCCCACACACCCCGGGGGCTCAGCAGAGGGCCCCTGCTCACAGATCTCATACCAGATGAGAAGAAACTTCATATTTCCGCCCAAAACTCAATTCCCAGCTCGGCTGTACTCATTCAGTCCTGTGCCAACGTTAACCTTCAGCTTAAAAAATGATTTTCCCTCTGCGGTGCGTGCTCCCATGATTAATTCCCATCCCTCGGCGGTCACACCCCTGTGCTCTGCCCGTCCCCATGCTGATGAAGGATGCTCTTCCACTCTCCCCTTGCAAAAGGACCCTTCCCTTCCATCCGGTCCCCGCAGCCCCCGGCACCTCCCTGCCAGCAGCGCTGTGTTGGACCCATTTCCACCAACGCTGTCCCCAGGGTCACACAAACGCTCCCGACCCACAGCGGCTGCCCATCACCGCTGTGTTACGACGGTCGTTTTTCCCTGCCCTACAAACACGGCACGGGATGCTGTGCTGCACAAACGCATCTTGGGCTCTGCCAGAGTTCGAACTATTCCTTTTTTTCCAGCACGCAGATCGCAGTGCCTGTACAAACACACCTGCGTACGGCTCCGCCGACTGCAGAGCAGCATCAGCATTCCGAATGCTACCATCACTCTGTACCTACAGCACTGCTCACCTGGGCTGCACGAGGGTGAAAGGGAAGAACCCGTGCCCACAGAGGAGGTATTTTTAAGCCGTGTAGCTGCAGCTGATGATTTATATCAGGAACTCACAACCTGCTTCCATCTGGAATCTGCCTTGAAATCGGCAAAGCTGCGCTGGGGACCGCTGCCCCGCCGCCGGGACGTCACAGTGCAGCAGCTGCGCTCCCCGAGCAGGCTCCAGAGCTGCCTGTTATAGAGCACGCCACATCCCATTAGGAAAGATCCCTGATGGGAGTGTAAAGCTCAATTAGAGAAGCCATAATCAATGCTGCTACGGCCTATAAATAGCAGCTGTTCAGCGCCTTGGTGGAGAGGAAAGCACATACCCAACTCCCAACGAGGGTGGAAGCATCCCGGCTGCACCGGGGGCTCAGCAGGAGCGCGGTGCCGGCCCCAGCACCCCCAGGCCCTGCCCCAGCCCTGGGACGGCCACGGGGCGCACGCTGGGTGCAGCACAAACCGCTGCATCGCCCGTCCCGCTGCACCCCGGGCAGGGTGCTGCTTCCTCAGGCCTTTGTTGGAAGCAAACACCCAGCAAACAGCCGCCGCAGCCCGGAGCAAGGCAGAGCACGTCCCCAGGCCAGGCTGCAGCCAGCGATGGCAGCGTCCCTGCCAGGGGTGCCCCCGCCGCGTGGCTTCGCTGGTGGCCGTGCTGTGCATCGCTGCAGGGAGAGAGGGGAAGGGTTGAGCAGAGATAAAGGGGAGGGAGGGCTCATGCGAGTTAGCCATGGAAAGCCAGAGCCCAAGCAGCAGCCCCCCCAAGACATCTCCCCCCCCTTTCTGTTGGTGTGGGAGAAGCCACCCTCAGGAGGGCACTTCCCAGCCGGGCCCAGAGTGGCTGGTCCCACCGCACGGCTCAGCTGCTCCACGCAGGTGTCACTTAGCAACCTTAAAAACCAGCACGGGCTGCAGCGGGATGCAGGGATGGCGGAGACGCTGTGAGCCAGGCACAGCAATGCCCCAGCACGCGGCTCTCTGGGAGAAACCCATGTCCCTTCCCCAAACGGCTCACAGGGACACATCTGGGGCGGGGGGACAGGCACCTGGGTGGCCTTGAGAAGCAAAGCCCAAGGAAGCAGGCACAGCTCAGCCCCTGTGGGCAGGGGGGTGTTCCGAGAGCCCCCGCAGCTCCCACTGCAGCACAGCGGGGCCGAGCCCCGCGGCACCGCTCCCGTCCCAGCTCCGCAGAGCCTCTGCAGAGCCGCCTTCGTGCTGCTGGAGGTAACAGGGGCTGCAGAGCAGAGGGTGATGGCTGAAAACAGAGCAGCTTTTATCTGGCTGCAAAACAGATTCAAAGCAAAGCAAAAAACCAAAACAGCATTCAGCTTGCAAGTTCAGAGGAAAAAAAAAAAAAACGTTACATGTGAAGCTATAACAATACCTTCCCCAAGCTAAGCTGTGAGCTGGTAAATACCATGCTTCCCAGCAGCTGGCTCGCAGAGCTCCCTCTCCTGCCACAGCTCCCAGCGGGGAGCACCCTGCCATGAGGGCAGCGGGGAGGGACCGCGGCCCTCCAGAGCAGCTCCCACCCCTGGTGCTGAGGGCTGCGTGGACCTGGAGGCCCAGGAGCATTGCTCCCACCCTGTGTGCCCCAAAATGCTGGGGAAGTGCTTTGGAAGAGCTGCTTGGAGGAAGAGCACCCGACACCTCTCGCCCCCCGTGCCCAGCCGTGCCCCAGCCCCAGCCCTGCTCCCAGCACGCCGGGCTGCGCTCTGGGGACAGCCCGCATAAACCCCCCACTACCAAATGTCCCAGAAAAGGGCCAGGAGTGCTCAGCAGTACGACAGGCACAGAGACTGCCAATGGCACCGTGCCTGGGCGTTTATTTGGGGTGAAAAACCCACTTTAGCTGTGCTCCCCCCCAGCACCACCACCACCGTCCCCATCGGGTTTGACAGAGCAGCGCAATGGGCACTGCTGGGGCACCGACATCTCTCACACTTTTCCTGGGAAACAAGGCAAAAAAAACAACCACCATGTTTTGGATGAGCAGTTCTGAACCCAAGCACCATGGCAATGTTTCACACCAGCAATTGTATCACAGCATTTGCTTCTGTGCAGCTTAAAAAGGAAAACAAAACACTGTGGGGTCAGCTGCAGCCGCTTGCTCACTCGGAGCGTGGGCTCTGCTCAGAGCACCGCAGTCCCGCTCTGCACCCCGGAGCAAAACCTGAAGCCAGGGCAAGCAGCAGGAACCTTCACATTGCAACCGCTCCCCCTGCCCCCAGAGCTGTCTGTGACACACAGGAAGGGCAGCAGGTGAAGCTGAGCACGCTCACATGCTGATAGGATGGGGCAGCGGTGAGCATCCCCCCCCGGGCTGGGAGCACCCCCTGCAGCCGCCAGCCCGCGCCCCTTGCCCAGCCCTGCTGCCCCCGGGTGCCCACGAGGCACAGGGGATGCTGAAGGCAGCAGGGATGCTCAATGGGGAAACGTGAAAGCCTTGTGGAGGAGAGCAATCCAGAAAGTCATGCACAGCTCTTTGTTTTAAGGAACAGCCAGACAGCAGCATCAACAGCTTCTGCTGAAAGCTGAGAGGCTCCGTGACCTGCCAAAACCTGGGGCAGGGCAGGCCCTCCCTTCCCACACCCCCAGGATGCCGAACCACAGCCGCTGCGCCCTGGCTCCTGTTTGTCTCCGGCAGCGACCTCTCCACCAGTTTGCCTGTGGAAGATTTCAGGGACGAAAGCCAAGGAAGCAGCACACCGCGATGCTGAGCACCCTGCCCCGCTGGCCCCAGGGGCACGCTGTGCTCCCTGCCTGCCTGCCAGCGCCCGCCGGGGCAGCTGTGGAGGCGGTCAGGGTGGTGCCAGCATGGTCACCAGGGCCAGCACCCAGTGGCCTCGTCCCCGAACACGGGCACAAAGCCACGGGGCAGGAGCAGAGCATTCACTGTCGCCCTCCATGCAGCCTGGGTGCCTGGCAGAGCTGCCGACCCCACCTCGAGCCTTGGAGCACGGCGCTGGCTGCCCCGGTGCTTCCAAGTGCCAAGCAAAAGAGCCCAAGGGAGCTGAGCTCACCTCGTGCACAGCACTGCAGCTCCCCACAGACACAAGCGAGATGCTTTGGGCATGAACTCTGAGTGCTCCAGCGCAGAAAGCCTGGTTTGCTTTAAACCCCATCATTTCTGCCGCATGAGCGAGCTGTCCAGCACTTGAGGCTAACACTGGCAAAGCTGGCCTGTCCCTGCTAATTCCCAGCAAAAAAATCATCATTTCATATTAAGGTCCAAAATATCTTCCTAACCACAGCTTTGGATAACATCCTGTTGTGTCAAACCCTCCCGGGCACACAGGGCAGCCTCTCCTCCAGAGCTCTTCAGGGTTTCGCTCTGGAGCACCAGCAGCACGAGAACAGCAGCACCAGCAGCACCAGCAGCACCAGCAGCACCAGCAGCACCAGCAGCACCAGCAGCGTCACCACTGCGGCCAGGTGGACCACGAGCCCAGCCAGCAGGAGGATGTGTGCAGTGACACCCCTAAGAAGTGCTTCTTGATGGAGGAGGAGCAGACACAGGGGGAGGGCAGGGCTCCCGCGATGCCCCGTGGCACTGCCTGGGGCTGGGGCTGGGGCAGGCTGCATGGCTGCCCCCAGACAGACCTGAAGGAAGCAGCAGGAGCAAGCAGCCCTACAGCAACAGAAAGAAACCCACAGAGGCTGTGTCACGTTTTCTCCCCTGAGCTACCACTTGCACGTGATCACAGAGCGTGCCACAAAGGGTTCAGCAAAATCTGAATTCCTGTGCGGGTCACCCTGCAGCAGCCGCAGCCTGCGCTCCCCGTCAGTGCGGGTGCCGGGGGGCTCTCGGGGGAATAAAACCCACAGCTCCTGGTGAGGGCAGTGCCAGCTCCCTGCAGCCATGCCATGTTGGCTGCAGGCACAGCTCCGAGCAACCCCACACCGTGAGCCAGCACAGAGTCCTCGCAAAACCCAAATTCCAGCTGTTTGCTCTGTAAGAGGAAAACACCCTGAAGCTTTCCAGTTTTTTGTAAACATGGATTTGCAGGCAAAAAAAAAAATGAGTTCAAACAGCTGGAAGTTTGGTCTGTGTAACAGAGGTGGTCACCAGGGTGACAGCAACCACTTCCTGGCAGCAGCACCCGCAGCGGGGGCACCTGGGGCACGGCCGGGGCTCGGCACTGCCCCAGCCAGCGGGCAGCCAGCCAGGGGGCTGCTTGCTCCTGCCCGTGCTCCATCCCATCGGAAAATGAGAAACAAGCACCTCCGAACAACGTCCAGATGCTCCTGACGGGCAGTGCTCCCCTCTGCAGAGCTCTCACTGCTGCTCCTCGATGGAAGAGGGGGAGAAAATGGAATGGGAAAGGGCTCCAGGGCTGGGCTGAGGGCAGGGAGATGGCTCGGCAGTTACCGCTATGGGCAAAGCAGCCTCGAGGAGGGGGACGGGTGTCATTTATTGCCTAACGCTGCCAGACCAGAGCAGTGAGAACTAAAAGCAAACTGCAACACCTTCCCCCACCCGCCCTCTCCAACCTCCTTCCCTCGGAGCAGAAGGGGTCGAGGGCTGTGGCCAGGCCACCACACACTGCCACCGCCACTCCTTGGTGGCTGCTCTGCCGCTGCCCAGCACCCCCAGAGCCCCCCCAGCCCCTGCTGCCAAGCCCTGCCCGTGGCAGCCCAGTGCAAACGGGGACACAACCCGGCCCCTGCCTCCATTCAGAAACCTCCCCCTTGCCAGCCGCCACTTTTATTAGAAGCTGTTAGAATTCACATCCGCTGCGTGAAGCCGCTTCCCCCAGTGTGTGCTGCCGGGGCTCTGTTTCCTACCTGCCCGCCCACCCAGCTGTGACTCAGTGCCAACACAGCGGGTGCGGGAGGCATCACGCCGTCTTTCTAGCAAGCGTGACTCACAGGCCAGGGCTCGCTGCCGGAGAAGTTTTCTGCAGTCATGCCACATATGTAATTCTCCCTAATGCCAGCATAACTTCCCCTTCCCCTGCTCGCCCATCCAGCTGTCATGCCACAACAAAGGATGAGGATCAGTCTTTTGCCTAATCCAGGCATGATTAGCTTCAGCTTGGGCAGAATGCAGTCAGCTCCCACCTCACCCCGTCCCAGCCACAGCTTTGCGAGGAGCTCAGGAGTCAGGCACAGGGGAAGAGAACCAGCGTGGGACAGCCCAGTGGGAAGGGGTGTGCTCCCCGCGGGTTTCTTCTCCCCAGGCCCTCCCCTGCCACAGCACGGCAATGCCAACAACGGGGAAGGAGCCTCTGAGGGCTGAGCTGGAGCACCTTGTCAGGTTTAATTGCAAAGCTCAGCCAGCCCAATCACTCAACAAAAGCTGAATGTTGCTTCCTCCTGTGGCACCGCTGCAGAACCACCCGCATCCCACGCCTCGCCACCTCCCCAGGGCCCAGGGGACGCCGCGCTCAGTGCCTGGGGAGGGAAGCAGGGAGGGAGCCTCCCCCCCTCACCATACAGCACAGGGATGGAGGCTGTGGCACCCGGGAAGACTCCGCTCACCCAGCGGCACTGCAGGGCCGGAGGACACAGGGGAAGGACCCAGGACGGCCCCAGGCGCAGCCCGGCAGCGCCCTGCGAGCTGCCCAGCTCCGGGCAGAGGCACCGCAGGGCAGCACCCCGCAGCCCCATCTGATGCCTTGTGCAGACAGAGACAGGGGCTGAGTCCTGACCGTGCTGTCTGCTGCGGGCAACTGCAACAGGATTAACTCCTGCAAAGCAGGCGAAGTCACTGGCACGGGATTTAGGACTATTTCCAGCTCAGCCTGGTTCAGCACCAGCACGGAGCACTTCCACGCATCAGCAATGGACACGTCCATCATTTTTTTCATTATTATTTATTTTTTACGTAGTTGCACTGATCTGTTGCAGGGCAGGTGTCAGGGCCGGGGAGCAGCCACGTCTCACCTGCAGTGCCACAAGCACTCACTCCAAACCACGTCACCTGGAACCTCGTGCTCCATGTGAAACAGCTCAGAAACTTTGCAGTTCCTCACCTGCTTTCTCTTTGAAAATGCAGCTCTGGTTCCATACAGAGGGGTCACTTGGAAGCTGAAAGGCTTCATTCAAAACACATCGGAATTACAGCAAGCAATGGCTGTGGTGTGAGACCTTTTTTTCCCCTGGGATGGCCCTGGGGGGAGCGTCCCCCAGCTTGTTCAAAGCCTCTCACCTAGCCCCACTGCCTCCCACGCAGGGCGTGGGGCTGGGGCTCGGAAGGAGGGGGACCGTCACAATGCACCCCCAGGCAGCTGTGCTCCGGCCACGGGGACACTTCCAGGGCTGTGAGCCAGAGGTGGGAGCCCCGCTCCCATTGCTATCCTGCTACCCCACACCACTCACATAGGATTTGTTCCTTCCATGCAGTTTTCCAGCCCCAAAACTTCCCAGTTCCTTCTCTTCCCCATCACAACCGCGTGCCTGAGCACAGACATGCTGCCAGAGCCAGAGATATTTTTAAATACCCAAAACCAACCAACACAATCCTGCCAGGAAACGCTGCCCACTGCCCCTCCCCACCTGGCAGTGCCACACTCAGGTCAGGACCAACCTCAGCGGTCTCTGAGAAATCACCCAAAAGCCATCAGCTCTGTGAAGTGCTCCCAGACCCCCCCCAGGAGGCCCGCGGGCACCCAGGCCCCGAGGGCAGCACCGTGCCCAACGCAGGCAGAGCTGGGAGGTGCCCGCTGCTCCTGGACCCCCTGCACACACAGCATCCATCCCAGCCCGGCCACGGCACTGCCTTCCTCCACTTCCCGATCCACTTCCAAAAGCAGCAGGAACGTGAAATCTGTTGCCCAGCCCTTCAAGTTTAGAAGTGATTAACTGAAGGTGAGCTGAGAATGCCTTTTCCTCTCGTTGCTCCTCTGTGCCAGGCAGGCAGAGCACGAGGCGTGAGCACACCAACGCTGGCACTGGGAGACAAAGTGAAGAACAAAGCCCTGCACCGCCAGGAGCAGCCCCAGCCCCAGCCCCTGCTGCCTTTCTGCCCAAGCTACGGCCCCTGCACCCCGTGCTGCAGCCCCAGGCTGCGAGAGCCCCACCCCTGTGACAGCCTGGGCTCTCACCCTGCAGAACACAGCTCCAAAGGCGGCCGAGCCGAGCATCGCTCTGCCATCGAACTCCTACCAGATTGCTCGAAGTCGTTATGAACAAGTCACTTTTTCAAGATCAGCTCTGGCTGACATCTCACGTCCATCACGAGCACCAGGAGCAGCTGCCTGCTGGGGACACCAGCCCCAGCTGCTCACAGCCCGAGCCTCTCTGCCCAGAGACCTCAGTAGGGGGCACCTGTGCCACGGGGAGCAGCTGCCGCCCTGCAGCACAGCTGGCAGGCGTCGGGTCAGAGAAGCTCCCGCTGACACAACGCAGATGTGAGCCAGGACACAGCTCTGTGCTGCAGGTCACAGCAAAGCAGGAGGGCGCAGGGCAGGGCGGGTGGCTGCAAGCACCGCTCCGGGCAGCGGCACAGAACATGGGCACAGCAGGTGCTGTCGCGGTGTCGGCTGTCTGCACACAACTTGGAGCCCTGCTGGCTTCGAACACAAATCCCCAACCCAGCAGACTTTCTCAACCCACCCTGTACGCGCTGCTTTTTCTGTAGGCGTCGTTCAAAAACGCAGGCGTATTACTTAATACCACAACTACACGCTGCTAATATCTTTTAGGTCCTATGAGAATGAGTGGGACCGCTATATTTAGAATTTAATAATTCCAGCTCACACACTGCCCATGCCGAGGTGCCATGGGTAGCGCAGCCGCAGCCTGGGGGCCCTGAGCCGTGCGAGGGCAGGGCAGAGCCTGGAGGGGTCCAGCAGCCCTGGTGCTGCACTGCCGAGACACAGGTGTCCTTGCTTCCTTCACCCACCCCAGTGCGCAGAAGTGAAGTGGCTTTGGTGAAAAGTGACACTGATTTCAAGAGCACCCTGTGCTTCAATCAGTGCTTGCTTTCACTTCCATCATCGGCCACCCGCAATCAGGGACAGGTGCAGCATCAGCAGAGCACGCGAGCACCGTGCTGCCGGGAGCACCGCTGGGCTCGGAGCCGGCCCGGCCACGCCAAGTGCAGGGAAGAGCGGGCACAGCGCGGGTCCCTGCAGCTGGGGCTGCCTGGGGAAACTTCTGTGCACGGCAGCCACGGAGCTGAGCTTTGCCAGGCAGCACCCCGACGGCTGTAGGCCCCACGCTGCTGTGCTGGGGAAGCGCCAGCACACCCGTACCCAGCAACAGCGCAGAAAGTTTGGTGTTGGTACGTGAGCGGTGCGCCAGCAATGAGCAGTTGTGGTTAATGCCCCAGAGCTGGCAACGCACCATGGCATCTCCCTTCCTGTGGGAAACCACCCAGCCCCCCGCACAGCACCAGGTCCGGGACCACAGCACCCTGTGTGTGGGTGCTGGGGTGCAGGGCCCCAGGAGCAGCACCTCGCATCCCTCCTGCCAGCACAGGCAGGGACACAGCATACGCTCGCTGTCCACGAGGTGCTCACGCCAGCAAACCCCAGGGACACGCGTGCTCGGCAGTGCCCGCAGCCCGACCAGCCCTGCGTGCAGCCTGTGCCAGCACAGCCAAACCGGGGGCTCGCAGCTTCCAGGTCCGGAACCACCCTGTCCTCCCCTGCCTGCCAAGGAAGAGCAGAACAAAGCTCTCAGCTCAGCATCGAACATCCCCGTGCTTCTGGAGAGAACACACCATGCTCCAAGCAAGTAGGGAGGAGGTGATGTCCCCAGAGTTGGGCAGTGAAGAGGGGAGCAGCGCTGGCACAGCATCTCTCCCAGGGCAGCAGGTGAGCGGGTATCTCGGTGCTCTTTTCCGTGCCAGCCCCACCTGGCACAGGCTCAGCTCTGCCCGGGCTGGCACAGGGGCACAGCAGACACAGAGCCATGTGCCAGCTCTGGCACTGCCATTACCCACAGACACGCTGACAGTGACGTGCACCTGCCTGCTGATGGGGCCGGGGGCAGGCAGAGGAGCCCCCATGTCACACCTATCCCTGAGTGACCTGGGGACACAGGCACCCAGCGCACACGCTCCCAACTCCACCCGCAGAGCAACCTGTTGCCGGCTCTGTAGCTGTGGGCTTTGCATGCAACAGAGCGATAGGCAGCCGAAGGGAAGAGCAATTGCGGCGTGCAACATTGCTGCCGTAACACGGGCACGGGTGCAGCAGCACAGCACAAAGCCAGGGACAGGCAGGCAGACGTGCAGGCAGTCACACAGCAGACACCCGAGACGTGCTGCCGCCACCTCGGATGTGCCCGGGGCAGGGACACAGGACACCAGACACCCCGAGGCGACGAGCCTGGCCACGCTCTGGCACCCCAGGCAGCACCGAGATGCTGCCTGCAAAGCTCCCGGCTCACCCCAAGCCCCCTCCCCAGCCCCTGGTGACAGGAGAGGGCACAGGAAAGCAACGCACCGAGGATGGCTCCCACCCCACAGCCGCACCAGGACGGAGGGGCCACCCCGTACCTGCACTCGGTGACACTACAGCAGCAGCTCCCGCTGCGCCGGCCCCGCCGCTCGGAGCGCAGCTCCGTCCTCGACTTCCTCAGGCTGAAGTACTCCGTCAGCTTCCCAAACGAAGCCATGGCCCCCGCCAGCTCCGAGCACGCGCCCGCCTGCAGCCGTGGGCACCGCTCCTGCCGCGCGCTCCCGCATGCTATGCCCCAGCTCGCGGCCCCGCGTGCTCCATCAGGTGGAGCAGGACCAGGAGAGGAGCACTGCAGGTCCCAGGGGGAGCTGGAGGTGGAGTGCAGCCAGGAACCGCTCGTCAGACTGCCCGCGGTGCGCTTCACAGCGAGCCCTGGAGCTCAGAGGCAAGGAGCCCTGAGCCGGCCACGGGCACCCGGCCGCGCGGCAGCAGCTGGGGGCTGCGAGCTTCTGTATGGTAATGCTGCAGCTGCTGCAGAGCCGAGTTAAGAAGGAGAAGAAAAAATAATAATGCCTTCTGGAAAGGATCCCTCGGTAGAGGTGGCACACGGCAGCGTGCCCCCGTGGCAGGATGCTCGGCACGCGCACAGGATGAGGGCAGCGGTCCTCTGCCAGGCGAGGGGGTGGGTCTGGCCCGGTCAGCAGCAATGCGAGAACCTGGGACCTCCACTGGTCAGCCGAATTTCCAGAGGGTCTGTTCTGACGGCACAAAGACCAGCACAGGAGGTGGAGAGCATCCCCGCTCACTCTTCTTGTGGCTGTTCAGAGTTTTCCAGTTCTCCTCCCTCCTTGTTTTCCAATGCAGAAGCCACCCCTTCGCCTCTAGCAGCACCGACCCAACATGATTTTCCAGCTTGTCACCAAACGCTTAAAGCAAGCAGCCCTGATCCACGCAGAGGTCACCTGCGGGCTCTGCTCCCCACGCTGCAGCAGGAAGCACTGCCCCAGCGGGCAGCGGGGTGCTGCGGACCCGGAGGGAAATCCCGCTCCCAAAGCTCTGCTGTCGGGTGCTCTGCATCCTCGGTGCCCAGAACCGCCTGGGCAGAGGAAGACAAAAAAAGGCTCCAAAATCTCACTCCAGCCCAGCAGAGCAAACCTAGATCGAGTCAGCGAGGTGCATCCAGGGGTGGCTGATGGAAACCCCCAGCCACACCAGCACAGACCCTCGAGGAAACAGCCGAGAAAACCAGCGCTAACTGACGCGGCGGACCGGCAAGGTACCTCCGCATCCTCCTGATCCCTGCGCTGTGGATGCCATGTTAAAAAATAAACAACGAAAACCCCTTCGCTGCTCTCTCCCCGCTCAGAGCCATCCGCTGCCGGCAGCCCGCTGCGCGCCTTCCTCCCGATCCTCCTCTCCCTCGGCTCCTCCGCTTCCCGCTCGGAATTCAATGCCGGCAGCAGCAGGGTACGCCCCGCCGGGCGCG
>WBMW01004499.1:22502-68802 GCA_013396635.1 Penelope pileata | reverse complement strand
GGCACAAAGCCCGGCGGGGCCGCGCGGACGTGCCGGCTCCCCCCGCTCCACCCGTGCTCCCGCCGCCCACCTGCCCGCCCCGGGAGCCTCCAGCGCTGCCGGGGGCCCCCCGGAATCAATGCGCTGGCGGGGAGGGGGCGAGGCACAGCACCGGCTCGCGAGNTACCTGGAGGTACCCGAGCGGGGCGGGCAGCGGGACCCCAGGGGCAGAGCGGAGGGGAAAAAGAGGAGCGAGGCTGATGGGGATGGGATGCTTCCCTCCCGCCGCAGCACCGACGCAGCACCGAAGGGAGCGGTGCTGCCGGGGACCCTCCTCCAGCCGCCGTGCTTAGCAGTGCTTCGCAAATGGCATCGCGTTTGCTTTGCAAAGGCCAACAGCAGCATTGTTTTGGGACAAAAGAGCAATGTGGAGGAATGCAGAGAAAGCAGAAGGATGAGGCAGAGCAACAGTCCCACACTGTAAGGAGTGAGGCAGCCAGCCCCAGCACCCCCACGGCCACAGAGCTCTGCCTGTTCAGTGCAAGGGTTGAGGTCTGAAAGCTCAGAGCAGGACAACCCTACAAACCCCTCCCTGTGTGACCAAGGACTGACACCAGAGGGGATCGCTTCCTCGCAGCCCCAGCCCAGGGCCAGCTGCAGCTCCCATATCTCTCTACTTTTCGAGCTCCCCTGATGACCTGAGCCCAGGGAAGGCAGTTTCCTACCTCCAGAGGCAGAGGAACAGCCCCCAGGCCCTGCTGGGGCACAGCATGGTCAGGGCTTAGGGACAGGGCTGTCACAGGCGCCCGGCTCCCAGGGGAGCACTGCTCCTTTTATTAAGCAGAGACAATCTGCCGAGATACTGCCGAAATATCTCTAATTTCACATTAGCAAGCTGCTGTGCTGGGGTTTGCAGCCGTGTACGCAGTGATGCACAAGTCAGCTTCCCACTTCCATTTGTCAGTGAAATGAAAAAATTTAAATGAAATTGTACTTGAGTTCGCAGGGGGCATAGGTTGCTTTTTTGTTTTGTATTTGTTTCTCTTTAAAGAAGAGCTGCAGAGGAGACATTGGATAAAGCAGAAATGAAAATCCATATGGGGATGGGACTTTGTGCTGTGGTTTTGCCCACCTCAGCCACACACACACCAACACCTGTGCACGGTGATCACCAAAACATTGGCACAAGCATCTCACACCCTTGTCTGCAGACATTCTGGAGAGGGAAAAAGCCATGAACACAAGTGTATGTCTGGGGCCATCTCACATTTCTGTGCACAGCAGGGCAACAGAGACCAGTACTTCCCCTTTCAGAGCCCTCAGTTCCAACAAGGCGAAGGCATGGGAAGCGACACGAGTCCCAGCCTGCAAACAACGACAGCCCATTTTCCAGGCAGAAATCCTACCAGCAGCCTGAAGCAGTGCCACGCTCAGGGCCCAGGTGCAGGGCTGGAAAGCATCCCTGCTGCTGGAGGTGGCTGCAGCCCCGGCCCCACGGGTCTCCTCACAGCCCCATCGCTGAGCAAAGCACAGCTGGGTGCTCTGCTGTTTCCCTGGGCAACTTTTATTCCGACAGCTCTTCTCAAGAGCAGCTAGGCAGAGAAGGAGGGAAAGGGCATTGCTCAAACAGAGCTGACAGCTTCATCTGCTCCCACGATGCCAGAGGACTCCAGTCCCGTTTCTGCAGGGCTTTGGTTTCAGCTCCCCACGCCAGCAGCACTCACACAAGTCGCAGACACCCAGCGCCTCTGGGAGCTGCTGCCCCGAGGGCCTGATGGCAGCTGATGCCCATTGCTCCTTCCCATTTGCACTGCTTTCAGCAGTTTGTCCCTCCCGCAGGACAACGTCAGCACGCGCCGGGTGATGCTCGCCAGCATTCCAGGACGGAGCAGGGAGCATTCTCACGGATCCACCTGCCAGTGGGAACTGGGACCAGGAGACCTGGCCTGGCCCCTCCGTGGGGCCTGGGGAGTTGGCTAGGAGCACCACGGGACTTCACGGGCATCTTGCACAAGAGTTTTCCAAAACGCTGAACACTGCCCGCTGGGGTTGGACTTGCTATCAGTCCTCACTGGAATCAGTTAAGCCAACAGTGAAGAATTTTGATAACCCCCCCCCTTTTTTTTTTTTTTTTTTTTTTTGAGGGGAAGGCCAGGTATGCTCTGAGCACTAACGCTTGGGGTTTAGGAAACACAAATCTTCCACCCTGCTTCTGAGCACCTGCAGTGACCGAGCCTCCATTTCCCACACCGCCAGCCCTGCACACCCAAGTGCCATCAGATGCTGCAGAGCAGTCAGAAAATGGAGTAGCACACAGCCTCACAGATGAGCAGAACCAAATGTCCCTGTGTGCACAAGAAGCACGTTAAAGGCAAGTACGAAGCAATCTAAGGAGTGCACGAGAGACTGCTGGCAACTGCTAAATGCCCCCTACTAAATGCACACACACAGCTACCCCTATTAAAACATTACACTTCAAAGCTATCCCATAGCTCCAAGGTCCCATGTCACTGAGGTCTTTAGGGGGTCAAAATAATTCTGTGAGCACCCTATGGAGCTGGCCCAGCAGCGTGAGCACGACATGGCACATCGTGCAGAGGTGATGCACAACGAAGAGACAAAACCCCCGGAACTTTTCCAGGGCCCTGGGGACATCTGGCTCAGCACTGCAGCCCCAGGCCCAATGCGTGCATATGGCACAGGCATAGAACCCTATGGAAGTGCTGCATTTTAATATAGTTGTAATAAAAAGCAGAGTGTAAGAGGCACTATAATTCAGCCTAACTAGGCACTTGGATTAATTGTCAGTGATATTGCACTACATATGAATTTCAGTGCTGATACCTAGCACAAACCAGCTGCACCAATTGCCTCATTTGCCTGGCATATCACTGCATTAGAACTCATTTAGCACAATTACTCCAATTCCAGCAGCAAATCCAGATGTGCTGCCCAAGTTGCACTTAAAATATCCTTTCTGAGAAGAGCATTGAATTACAAAGAGAGAGGCTTCAAAGGCACATCTTCCTTGTAATTTGGGCCACTTTCCTGCGCGTGAAGTACAGAAGAGAGGGCATTAGCCACGTTAAGGAGTTCAGCTGCACTGCAGCATCCTCCGTGCTGCACGGGGACAGCACCCAGCTCCTCGCCCGGCAAGGGGACACACGTGGTGGCACCGCACTTCGGTGCAGGCAAGGGTTTAATGCGGAATTCGGCTCAGATTTCAGCTAGAGATGCCCCCAGCAGAGGCACAGCCACCAAAGGACAGCCAGCTCTGGCCCACACCTCGGTGGCAATTACCAGGCTGTTTCATCCCACTTCAGAAGCCTCTCCCCGAGCGCGGCACGGTGCAGTTCAATGGAAGCGCATGCAGGGACGATTACCTCCCGACGCAGGGACAGCCCTCGTGCCTGCTCCTTGAAGATGGCACAGAACCTCGCTCAGGCTTGCAGGGCAGAGATAAGGGCAGGAGAAAGCAGACAGCGGTGCGGGCAGCTGAAGGAGCGGCGGGGGTTTCTGCACGCTTGCTAAGAAAAAAAGAGAGAAAATTAGCCAGTGTCTCCCAACCAGAATAGTTTGCTGAGTTCAAAAGGACTAGAGAAAACATCAAACATCAGCAGTGATATGATGGGAGGAAGCAGCAAAAGGAGAAGCAAAGGCAGAGTAACCTGAGGAGGCCGGGGCATCTCACCGCTGCGGCGTGCCGGCACCCACAGGCACCACAGCTCTGCCCCACGCCTCCATGCACAGCCCCTGACCCTGCCCAAGTGGGGCAAACAGGGCTGTGCCACCTCCACATCCTCAGCCGGCCCAGGAACAGACAGTTCAGCGTGCTCCAAAGCAGTGACTCTCTTCCCTGTCAAAAAAAAAAAAAAAAAGCCCTAGCAAAAGCGTAAGTGACAATTGGAAAACCTATCAGTGCAATCAGAGATTTCAGAAAATGGGAAGGAGACACTGTCTTGTAATCACAGCCCAGCAAACACATCTATCCTTAGGGTAACAGTCCCCACCAAGCGAGACGGCTCCAGCTCGGGGGCTGCCATGACTGGGACAGCTGCTCCTGCCCACCCGGCTCCTGGCAAGGAGCAGCCCCCTCACAGCCCGTCCCCCCCAGCCAGAGGCCTCTGGGCCACCTCTGGGCATTGCCCAGCTCTGCCCTGGACAGGACTGACCGCCACAGCCCGTGGTTTGGGCTGGGCAGCGCCAGAGGGCAGAGCCCACCCTGGGTGTAGTTGTGAGGGTGCACCCTGCAGCGTGCTCCCCTGGGGCTGCTCGTGGCCATCTCCCTCCCTTGGCCAGGAGGTGCCAGGGCTCGCTGCAGCCCACCCGGAGCAAGAGGTGATGCCAGGCTGTGCCCAGCTGCCAGCACGGGGCTTCTGCCTCTTCCTTCCTCCTGGTCTCCTCCCTGTTCACCCATGCCCAGTGGACACAGCACAGGCCAAATGGGTGCAGGTGACCCCTGGAGCTGCACCACACAGCGTCCATGGGCTGGGGAGGGAATTGCCAAGAACACAGCGAGCTGCCAGGCACGGGAGGTCCCCTCCACACAGAGCAGAGGCAGCAGGATGAGCCCCTGCCCTGCTCCCTGCCAGAATCCTCGGGCCCTTCTGCCTCACCCCCCTGGGAGTGAACTGCAGCTGAATGCAGCAGCCCCTCAGGGACGTCACCCATCAGCAACTCCATGCTTCCCCCGCCTGCACCCCCACAGAGCCACTGCTCCTGCAGCACGGCACCGAGCACCCTGTCCTCCCAGGACTCCGTGGCCCAAACAGGACCCAGCAGCGGGCATGGGAAGGTGACACCCACGTCCCATGGGAACTTGCAGCCTCCCCTGCCCCACACAAGCACCGCACCCCCGGGAGGGCCGGGCACCCCCCCCCCCCCCATGCCAGGGAAGGACATTGCTATTTTCAGCCTTTTTCTTCTCCCCTTTCACCCAGTAATTGTCCCGTTTCTGCGTCAAAACAGTCTGCTAAAATCTCAGCTTCTTTCCCAAACAATGGATTAACATAATCCTCTTACAACACAGAGCTGGCCATGCCTGTTGCAGTCAAGGTTTGCAAACTTGAAAGCCCAGAGTCAAATTTTAACTTTTCATGTCAGAACTCAGAACAGCACAGCCATCAGATGGATGCTGGATTTACTCAGCATACGGCTTTTTGTTTAAATTAAGCTGGAAGATTTCCCCCCAGGTTATAGCAATTTAATTAAAATAAAGTAAAAACAAACCTCTAAAACTTCCACAATGCTAGTTGTAAAATTAAAACCTCCAGGACTGCCAGACAGAGCACAGAACCTAAATAACATCCAGGGGAACAGAAACACTGCAGGCTCTTCGCTGCAATAGGCTGCCGGGCCAGCTGCACCAAGCCCTGCCCTGCAGGAGGGGACATTGAAGCCACCACCACCGCCACGCAGAGCAGAGGGGGCAGATGGCACTGCCACCAAACAGCTTCTGGGAAGGGCTTTGCTTTCACATCCCGAGGACTTCATGCCTCTGCACAGGTAGTTCCCATGAAGTGGGCAACCCCCGGGCCCTCCCGCTGCACATCAAAGCATTTTTAGTCATTCAGGATCCCCTCAGGGTCCACCACGCACTGCTCCAGCCGAGGCCATTGGCACGAAGGAGCCCTGCAGCTGCAGCTGAGCTGTGCTGCTGTTCAGTCCCAAACCCACCGGGCTCAGCACGGGACCAGCTCGCCCTGCAGCCACATGCTGCCGGACCCGGCACGGGGATGGTGGCTCAGCGTGAGCCATCCCCAGCACCAAGATAATGATGCATGACACTGTGCTGCACCCTGAGAGCACGGGGACAGCACGGCAGCGTCCCAGGATGCTGCCACGAGCACAAGGAAAAGCAGCGAGACCAGTGCACAGCCAGAGCTCGAAAGCTCAAGCAGCTTGGAAACTGGAACTTCTTTCTCGGCTTCCAGCTGCTACTGCAGAGGAGATGGAGCATGAGGCTGTGTGTGTCAAACACCCAAATGCCAGCATCATGTCCCCAGCAGCAGGCTGCTGAGCACATCTGTGTGCTCCTGCTGCGCGTAAGCGCACACCCACCCGCACGCAGGCTCAGAAGCTAAGGAGCCCAGCAGCCCAGAGAGCAGCTGGGAGAGCAGGAGCAGCAGCGTTACCTGCAGGGCAGCAGCACCTGGCTGCCCTGGCCAGCAGCTGGCACACCTGGAGGGTCCCCGAGGAGCCACACAGTGTCCCCAGCACTGATGGCTCCGAGCAGCTGCCTCGCCCTGGGCAGGGTGCCACAGTGTCTCATCACCCGATGCTTGCAGAGGCAGGAAGCGGGGGTCACGGGGAGCATCACGGCCAGGAACAGCAGCAAGCCCCTGACGAGCTCCCTGCTCAGCTCTGCGCTTCCCAGCCCCGAAGCAGGGCAGAGCCCAGGCCCCAGGGAACGGACCCCGATGTCACAGCCCGGGCAGGCAGGGCTCAGTGTGCGCTCCGTCGGGCAATCCCTGATTAGGGGCGGGTGTACCCCCTCCACTGCAGCTCCTGTTAGAGGGCTGTTCCCCATCTGCAAAACGGGCTGCTCCTGCTTCAGGGCCCAGGAAAGGTTCTGTGGCTGTGTCACCTCTTCACACCACTGCCATGTCCACCACCAGACCCTCGCTGAGCCCACCACAACCTCCACATACCCCCAGCCCACTCCCACTCATGGGCCAGTGGGCACACAGGGAAAATCCCTCACTCTAAAAATCCCTAAGGGAAACTCTTGGAAAGCTATCATGACCCCCACAAATGGGAGCACTCCTCACTCTCTTTCGGGTCTTCCAAAAGCAGCCATGCTCAGCCAGCACACGAAGCAGACCTGGGCACGCTGAGCTGGGTTTCCTGGTGCAGCAGGGTGCCTCGGGCTCAGCCCCATAGCCCCAGGCCAGCTCGGCCACGGGCAGCATCCCCAGGACGAGGCCCTGAGTGCCTCGTGCCACCCACACAGATCGCACGTTGAGACCCAACTCAGCACTTCTTCACACTGGGCCAACAGCACTGCCCGAGCTGGGCAATATTTCCAACTCAGCTGTGCATTTCCAGCCATTCATTTTTCTAAGTCAATTTTCCCTCCAGCTGCAGTAAAACACGCACTCTCCTCTGCTATGGGGCCACAGGTGCCCCTGCTTGGCCCCAAGCAGGAGCCCCACTGAGCCCCATCACCCGCGCTGCCCTGCACGCACCCGGCCTGGCTGCGACACACGGAGCTGGGAGCTGCGATCGGAGCAGCCAGACCTGCGACAGCCTCACGGCTGGGCACATCTGTAACAGCACAAGAATCCCCACGGGGCTCAGGAGCAAGATTAACCGATAATAGGGCAGCTCGGCAATTTAAGCAGCTTTCCCATTACAGTCACTTCATCGGCCCAGAGCGTCGGCACCGAGCACTGCAGCGCACCCGACCGCTGCGCCGGGCTCCGCTGCTCGCGGATGTGGCTGGGGTGCAGCTCCCTGGGGTCACCCCAGCCCCAAGCACAGCCCTGGGGCAGGACAAGGGACGGTTCTTCTGGCCTCACACAGCCTGGGAGCCCAGCACGAGCACACAGAGCTGTGGGGAACTGAGACCTTTCTATGGCACCGAGGGTAGATAACATAGAAATAAAAAGTTAAAAGAAAATAAAAACAGACAGGTCTCACCCAGAACTTCTGCTGCAGGAGCGAAGCTCTGAGAGCCAGGCTCAGCACAGCTGCCTGCAGCCCCCAGCTCTGAAGCCCCCAGGAGCCCCCAGCCCCCTCCGTCAGGCTGCACCCCATGGCTGAGCCCTGCCCGACTCACAGACCTGGCAGTGAGAGCTGCCTGGTGCCGGCAGAGGAACAGAAGGGGAGATCACGTTCCACGAAGGTGCACCCCGGGCACTACCTTCAGGCCTTTCATTCACTCTTTTACAGGTCACCGTCTCCTTACATATACATCAAAGGCAACTGGCAGCACAGCCAACAGCTGCATGAGAAACGAGCGGGGATTGCTGCCACGCTGCTCTGCCTTGCAGAGAGCTGCACGGAGGGAAAGCAGGGGGAGAAAGGACAAAGTGAGACCAAGTGTGGACAGGCAGCAGGAGGCACCAGGACAGTCAGGGCAGCAGGAGCTGGAGCAGCCCCGTCCCTCCCTGCCCAGCAGCATCCTTCGCACCTTCAGGAAAACCCAACGCAGCACGGGCAGCATCAGGCTCAGCAGCACAGCAGCTGGTTTTTAAAAGGCATTTTATAGAGAAAAAACATCCAAACCAACAGTCGACAACCCTGAAACTCTCAGGAGACATGGCAAGCAGGGATTTTTGAGGAGTAGAAATAAAATCCAAGACAGGAGTCACCGCCCCAAAGGGGGCTGTGTGCAGCAGTCCTGCAATGCCCCAGCTCCGTTCCTACACAGTTCATTTCACGCTGCACAGCCGCCAGCTGATGCAACCTGAGGACACGCAGCATGGAGGGGAAGCTGCCTTCCCCTCGCACAAGGGATGGGACATCCCAGCAAAGCAGGGGAAAGCACGGGAGCAGCGCAGCCTTTGTCCCCATGGCTCTCCCTGCACCAGCACCAGCTGCTCCGCAGGGCAAAGCCTCTGGGCTGGCATTAGGGCTGTGTATGAGATCAGTAGCAAATGCAGGACGCCTGTGTGTGCTCCCCTAGCAGCTTGCTGGATTAAAGATTTAATGCAATGCATCCCTCTGGAAGAAATTACATAGGCTATTAAGAAAGATGCGCTGCTCGTCTGATGAAATCTAGCGATCATTGCAGCAATATGTGCTAACTAAATAGGCTCTGTAGAGCAAAGGGAAAGCTGTGGTTGCTCTCATGAGCCCTTTCCAGGGACAGGAACCAATGGGTAAGGCAGCAGCTCCATTAGCAGGAAAGCAAAGTGCAGACACAGCCATGGCTGCAGGGACACAACCCTGTTGTCTCCACACAAAGGAGCGGAGCAGCACCCAGCAGCAGCAGCTCACGGGGCCCTGCTGGCCCTGACCTCCAACACCTCACAGGGCCTTGGTTTGCAGAAAAGCGCCCCAGGGAGTGCCCAGGCACCTCAGGAAGCCAAGGCAATAGCTAGCACTTCTGACAAGTGGGAATTAATCCCAGCCTGCCACCCAGGGCCAGTGGCACGCCATCTGCTAAAGCATCTCGTTACGTTTTGCAGATACCCACAGTTAACAGCCATCTTCAGGGTGCCTCTTTCTGGTGTGCCCTGTGTTGCACCGTGGACTGCAGCAGCACACTGCCTGCAGTCAATTCTGCTCTGACATCCCCCGAGAGCATTCACTGCCGCTGAACCCGGCCAGTATAACACCAGGCTTGGCCGCAGGGACACAGCGAAAGAGCTCATGCGGTAAAGCTTACACGTGTATCTGCAGAGCTCGCTGTGAAGCAAAACCACCCCTGCAAGACTCACCCAGAGCCGCTTCCCCAAAAAACTCAAGCTGAGACCCCAGAACCCTGGGACCACAGTGCTTTGCACCTGGGAAGGCACTGAAGCCTCAGCCTGGCGCTGGGCCACCCTGCAGCCCACCCATCCAGCACTGCTCCGTGGAGCTGGGCCCTGGGGCTGGACTCTGCTCCATGCACAAGTGCTTCAGGGAATATAAACATCTGTGCATTAAACAGCCAGGGAGTATTCAGGAGGACAGCCCTGCGTGCTGACCCACACCAGGTGCTGGCCCTGCTCCATGGCACTCCTCCATCCATCTCCCTCCCAGCGCCAGACCCAGCGGTGAGGCTGAGCCATGCGCTCAGCACTTCTCACCCTCTAAAGCCCCCATGGCTCAGACACTTGTGTAGAAGACTCCATAGGGTCAGCCAAGGGGCTCGCAGGAGGAAATAAAAGCTAACGTTCAGAGTGACTTTGATCAAAGCAAGATACCCCCCCTACCTGACCTCCTATAGAAAGAGAGGCCAGAAGAGTTGGAGAAGAGCTACCAGCAGGCACCCTGGGCCCTGTGCAGGGCACCTGGGCAGCCCATGGGCAGACACTCATGCAGGGAGGGGGGGGCAGCAGCTGCTCCCCCACACCCTCACACCCTCCCCAGGGCTGCAGGGGGCAGAGCCCCCCTCACCACCACTGAGGCTGAGCAGCAGCAGCTGGGCCAGGGAGCAGAGCCCCGCTGCTCTGCCCACAGCAATTAGCAGAACGTGCCCGCTCCAGCACCGGCTTTTCTGGCAGCTCTCTCCAGCCTAGGAGCACATGCACAGGCAGATCCCGCAGCTCAGCTGGTGAGCAGCTATTTGCAGGTTATTAATGAAATCATTTACTGCTTATTGCTATGATTCTGCCAAAACACAAGAAAAAAGCACAACTGTTACTGCCAGCAAAACTCCCCGTGCGCTGCAGGTCAGGTACTTGCAATCCTTCTGAAAACAGGGCGTGCAGGTCTTGTCCACAGCACAGGCTCCTCCTGGCACAGCCACAGCACAGGCACAAAGGTGATGGTGGCACCCAGCAGCAGAACTGCCCTGCACGAGCACAGGGAGCTCCAGGAGCCAGGGCTATGGGGCACGCAGCCCCGTGCTGGGGGTGAGCATCCCAGTAACGCAGAGGGGTGCAGCTGGAGCCCTGAAGCACGGAGCGCGGTCGCACACGGCGAGGCTGCTGCTGACAGCCTCTTCTCAGTCCTTCCTCCCAAAATAGCTCGGGGAAGCAGAGGAGCACGTAAAGGGAAAACAGCCAACCTGCCCCTGCCTTGCTGTTAAATAGACGATCTGCTTTCAGCAGCACATCAAGGGCCTGTGGAGATCAAGGAAATATATTCCTTTATATGTTCTCTAGGGCACGCAGCTATTTGCAACCTGAAAAATACTTGCTGTCGCTGTACAGCAGAGGAATTTTCCCAAGCGCAGCAGCATGGCTTGAAGGGAACAAGGGCCCCCAGGAGGACAGCTTGCTGCCTGCTCCCTCCCACAGGTCACCGTGCTCCAGCCAGGCCCACCCGTGCCAGCAGGATCAGGAGCTCTGCGTGCACCCAGATACAGCCATCACCTCCCCTCCCATATTCACTGAATAATTAATCCTTCAGAAATTCATCAAGTCCTTAGCTAAGCCAGCTCAGCAACCACAGCGTGGAATTTCTAGGTCAGAACAACAAGGAGGGGTGAGAAAAAAAATTAAAAATATGGCTGTCCTGCAGGAACCTTTTCCCCCCTTCCCCAAGCTGCAGCCCAGGGATGGATCACGCAGGAACAGCCCCAGGAGTGTCACAGGTCACAGCCCCAGCCAGCAGGACCAGCAGCCCTCCCTGAATCCCCTCAGCCTGCTCGCACCCAGAGATCCTTGTACAAGCGATGGACTATTTGCTGAAGACAGAGAGCTTGATTTTGGGCTACCCAAAAGACCTGGGGCTAGAAGCCGCTGCTAGTGGTTAGCAGACCAAGCTGGAGCAGCTCGGGCAAGGGGCACCAGCACGCCCTGTCCCTGAGCCACGAGCTGCCAGTGCCATGGAGCTGCGCTGCCATCTCGTGTCCCTCACCCTGGCAGGTGCCCACCCCACACCATGGGAGTGCATGGAACAGGGACACAGCTCCAGGGACAGCTGCCCGAGTCCCCAGGTCTCGGGCGTGGGGAGGAATCCCGAAGGGACCAGACTGCTGCTGAGAGCCTGGGAGCTAAAAGCACAGCCCCAATCCCCATCACTACAACCTCTGGGCAAAGGCCCAGCCTCGAGGAGCTGCTGACAGCAGATACACAGACAGGGAGGGGGGAACAGACCAGGAAAGGGGAACAGCCCGCGCTGCACCCACCTTCTGCTCCACTGCTCGGTGTGACCTGTCTGTGCATCAGGAGCACAGACCGCATCCTCCACGGGCAGCCTGCTGGGAGGCTCTCCCGAGCAGAACACTGCCTTGCTCCTTCCTCCAGCTCAGCATCCCACGCACCCCACAGGTCCACGCTTGCCCATGGAGAGCAGAGCGTGCACACATGCGGTTACTGCACCCACCACCAAGCTCCTGCTGCAGCTCCAGCCTTATCCCCCCGCTGCTCACCGGCCATCTCCTGACTTCAGTGTGCTGAGAAAAACGTGGGCAAACAGCCCAGAGAGGGGCAGGGGTTAGGGAGAGGCAGAGCAGGGTCTGGTCCCTGCATCCAGCCAGCTGCATCCCACACGGTGCTGCCCAACCCGCCCCAGGGCAGGAGAACTGCAGCCCCTCGTATCCACCCGCTGCCCAAAGCCCCAGCGAGGTGGGGGCGGCCACCAACAATCCCAGCATTGAGATCCCACCCACCCCGGCCCATCTGCAGCTCCGTGGGCCAGTGGCACACAAAGGCAACGTTAGCCGATGGCCAGCCCTGCCAAGGCGGGGAGACAGAGCAGCCTTTGTGCAGGCAAAGGCAAAGTCAGCTTTGGGGGACAGGCTGGATCGCTTGGGCGCTGCAGTCTGTGCTCAGGCTGCTCCCACGTGCAGGTACCTGCTCACACGTGGACAGCAGCAGAAGTCACCACTGCTCCCTTCCATTCTTGCCCACGCGTGGGATGAGCTGGAGGTCCCACCCGCTGGGGCAGGGATGCACAGCCCTTCAGCACGCAGTGCCTGCCCGCAGCACACGGAGGTCAGGCACATCTCACCTACCCCAGCTACCACCCCCACTTTCCTTTCACCCCAGACTCGGGGGGGGGAGCTTGGAGGCAAGCCGAGCACAGCCCCACGCTCTCAGACCCAGCCCGCCCCATCCCTTCCAGCACTTGAACTTCATGTCCACACCGGCAATGACTTCCACATGCAAAAACACAAAGCCCCAAGGACAGCAGGCTTTCCCCCATTTCCTCCCTTCCTATTTTTGCTTATTGCTGGAGCCGCCAGGACAGCGCAGCCCACCTGCAGCGAGCCAGCGGCTGCATGCGCCGCGTTGGAGTCCAACCTACATGCTGCTCTCGGGTGATCCCAGCACACATCTTCACCATGGGAAACATTCAGCAGCGCCCACCAAGGGCTCTGGACTTCCCCTGAGCAGGCAAATCCTGTGGCAACTCAACAGGGAAAACCTGATCAGATACATTCAGAAATCTTTCAGTTAAACAGTGCTCTCACTGAAAACCTGAACTAATGACTGAAATTAAATACATGTATTTAACCACTGCTGCAGTGAAGTCACCAGCTGTGGCTGCACGTAGCCTGCTCTATCAGTGGTGTGAACCCTGCTATCTCACCTCCATCCCAGCTGGTTCTCATTGCATTATCCCCATTTGGGCTACACCACCCCCAGCGCTGCCCCCACCCGTGCTGTGGCTCATCCCCAGCCCTCAGCACACAGCCCAGCTTTCAGGAGGTCTCAGCAGGCACAAGCCCCGGCCCACTGGTGTGGGAACATGCTGCTGGTGGGGACACAAACCTCCCTCCAGCTGCTGGGTACCTCTGACATTCAGCTGAGCAAACACTGGGGTGTGCTGTCCTCTTTCTGGATGATTACCAGTCACTGGATCGATAACGGATTACATTCACTAATGGATTACATTGACTTCTCATTCAACAAGAAAAAGATGTGTGAGCAACAATCACGCACTTCTACGCTCATACATCTTCCCTCTCCTCTGTTTGGCACCCGCAGATAAAATATATACAGCATCTATAGCAGACAAAATATACAGCAGGGCTTCCTGCTGACCTCAGTAACCATGCCTGGCTTGGCAGGAACACCCAACACATCCACTTACTGCCATGCTGACATTCATTCATTATTACAGGGACGCGTTCTCGTTAGCCTGAAACCTGGCACGGTGAGGGATGAGATGCTGCATTCAGAAGCCAAGGCAGAAGCAGCAACCGCCTCCTACAGCAAAAGATAAACAAACAGGCAGGGCAGGGAAATGCAAAAAGCTAGAGCAGGGGGAAGCTCAGCACAAAGCCTTCCTCCATTACAGATAATAAAGAAAAAAGATTCCACTAAAAATAGGCTTTTTGGTGCTTCTTCTGCATGTCACAACACTGCTCCTTTTTCATATCTTTCTGCTCAAAGTGCCTTTGCTTCCAGCCTCCAAGCCTTAACGTGCATACCACTAGGCTGCCTGTTGCAGACTCACCCTACGGCAGCGACAGAGGTGGCTGCCAGTCTCCAGCACCGCTGCAATTCACACCACTGCCTGCCAAGCTTCCACCTGCTCTGTGGAGCCACTCTCTGCTTCAGCGCTTATTTTAGAAGCAAATTCGTTGAGAAAACGAACAAACAATGAAGAACATTATTTGCAAGCCCCTATTTTGCCTCACCAAAGCTGGAAAAAGAAAGAAATATTTGAGCAGCATCCTCAGTCACACCTGCTAACCAGGAAAAGTGTTCTCACCATGTCAGGGCTGTGCCACTGGATTTGTATGGATGCACACAACCAAGGGAAGCACTTTCGTTTGCTCCTGTTCTGGCTGCGGGTGCTAGAAGAGCAGAAAGCATCTGGCCAAAAATTGTTTTCCTCAAAGCCTTGCAAAAATCTAGAATGACTGTCAGGTGGAAGCCTGGAAAGCCATTTCAGCTAGGGACATCTCCCTGCTTGTGAACTGGAGGCTGCAGCCTCAGCCAAGGAGCAGAGCTCTAATCAGCGCGTCTGGCAGGGAGCAAGGTGCCAGGGAAATGTTATTTATGATGCTGCCAATGCCCTTAAGCACCGGGAAAATCTTCCAGCTCATTACCCAACACAAGAATCACTTGGACAAATTAGGTATTGGAAAGTCAAGGCTGCAGAGCAGTCCTTTGATTTACCTTAAGATGACCTACAAAAGGAAGAAAACATCACGCACACCCTTCCTGGCCATCCTCACAAGGCAGCATCACTGTAATTAACATCCAGAACGCAGGACAGGGTTAGGGATTTAATTACAGAACTGCTCCCCAGGACCCAGGGGAGTGTTTGATCAGCCCAGGTGCAGCAGCCCAGAACCCCCCGTGACCAGAAGGACACCCCATGGCAGCTCTGGTCCCACGGTCTCAGCAGCTGCTTCCCAGACGGGGATTCACCTCACAGTCCACAGCACGTGGACCAATAACCAGAGATGCAAACCCACCCAGCAGCCCACACAGAACCCCTACGGAAATGGTCACGCTTGTCTTTTCCCAAGGGAGTTTGGCTCACGCACCTTCAGGCCACCCATCAGCACCGCCGCTAAGTCCTCGTGCCACGCAGGATCACACGGAGGAAGGATGCAGCCCCGTGCTCACCGCCACCACATCAGCAACGATTTCATTCCCCGATCCAAGAGCACCAGGAACCGGGAAGCGCTTCCCCGCTCCGAGGCAAACGGCTGCTAAGGCAGCAGCCAGGCACAGCTGCGCTCCCCTGGCTCCATGCGAGGCTCCTCTGTGTCAGCCCCAGCAGATCCTCTGCCTGCGGGCGAGGGAGCTGGGGAGGGAAGGAAAAAAGCATCAAGCAAGCCTTTGTGTGCGAGCATCCCGGCAGGCGCACGTGCAGCGCGCGCTTCCTGACGAGGGTGGAGGGGGGGCCTGAACTTCAGACACCGTTTCCGCCTGCAGCCCGCTCTGCTCGCTGATTGTCTGCTAAAAATAAAAGTAAACACTAAAGAAGAGCACTTTGGTTTTATTTCTGCTGTGTCAGAGTTTGCTGATAGGAACGCGCCACGGGAGCTCTTCCCAAACCTTCCCCCGAGACCTGGGCAGCCCCAGGGCCCAGTGGGTTCGGGGCACGGCGATGGGGCAGGGAGATGGGCCCTGGCTTCCCACCCGCACCCCACCGACCTGCTCTGCCCTCTGCTGCGGGCCCAAGGCACGGGGCAGCAGGGCCTTAGCCACGCTGCTCCCCTTAGTGACACAGGAGAGCACGAGGAGAGCCAGCAAAGCAGCCTTTTTTTCCTCTTTACGTATCTTACAGAGGTATAAAACCACCTACACGCACACGTCTTCTGTCTCGCAGCCCTGCTTCCCAGCAAGCCCACGGCAGGGTTTGCTGACTGACAGTGCCAGGCTGGAGCCCAGCGGCCCCGCACAGCCGACACCGCTGATTAAAGCGAGCACAAACTTCCTCAGCAGGCAGCTGCCACCCTCTGAGCACCTTGCTGCTTCGCCAGTTGTTTGTTCAGGCTCTTCCTTTACCACTGAGCTGCTGTACAGAACTGCAGGGTAATGAGACACAAACACAATTATCTTTTTTCCCTTGACCTGCATATGGACTAAATCCAGCATCAATTATAGCCCAGAGCTTCAGCTGTCCTCCTAGATTTCATAAAGTTGCTTATCTAAGCACAACCCTGCAGGGAAGAGCCTTACTACCGAAAGCAGAGCTCTTCCCCCACACCCTCATTAACACTGTTTAAATCTGCCAGCGCCAGGACCCAGCCTGTAAGAACTGAAATAAAGAGGAAACGTTTCTGCTGCCCATTTGATGGCTCTAACTGCTCACACCTTGGGACATGTTGAGGAGGAGATCCCCCCCCTTGGGAAGGGCAGGGGCTGGGACCAGTCACCCCTCCAAAGGCAGCTCCCAGGGATGGGAGAGGATGAAGTTAGGAAAGATGATGGCATGGACAGAGCCCAGCTCCCTCCCAGCAGCTCCAGAGAAGGGCAACGAGCAGCCTGTGAACGTACACAGCAAAGCCTGACAATAAAACACCATCAGCTCCTAAATCATCCCCTTTCTGGCTACCAAGTTATGCAAAGTGCATTTGCTTATTTTTGTAGCTTTTTCCCCCAAAAGCAAGGACAGTGTCTGAAGGCGGGTGCGGACGCAGCCCCCAGAGCGCCGGGGCACTGCAGGATGCTCACGCACGAAGGGCATCACTCTCCCTGCAGCTCAGACATGAGCACTGGAGCACAACCAACACTGAGCAACACGGGGTGCGTGCACATGTCAGGAGGTGCCTCGGAGACGGGGCCATCTCCCCCAGCCTGGGTCAGCATCATCCTCCGCAGCTCTGCAGCACCCGGGCTGCCTCTCGCAGCTCACCCCATCACCAAGGGGGGGACACAGGGCTGTATGAACCAGCCCAGGCTGTCAGAGCCAGGCTCAGCATTCCTAGCCCAGCACCTGTGCTGTCACAGCGTTGCTCATGCCCATCAGCCATCCCTCCACTCCCTTTCTCAGCCCTTCCCAGGCTCTCAGAGGCCAGGCACCACCTCTGGCGACCTGTCACCATTTCATACAGCACAAAAACCCCACAATCAAACCCACAAAACAACTGCACAAGTATGAAAAAATAAGAGAAAATAGCTTTGCTGCTCATTAATTCATGAAGTTCATTTAGAAAGCCAAGCCGTGCCACTAGAACCTGCCAGGAAGAGCCCGTGGGCTGCCCGACCGCGTGACGCCCAGCATCGCCCCGCAGCCCCCGGGACACACACCGAGCTCCCCGCAGCCAGGGGCATGGAGGCAGCCCCTCAGCTCCCCACGGTGTGGGCACAGCCCGGTCCCCACGCAGCCCACGCTCTGTACACAAATCCCAGAGCCTGGGAAGCGATGCCAGGCGCGGAGCCCAGCAGCAGCCGTGGCACGGGGGTGTGGGCACAGGGACAGCGCTGGGAGTGCTGCCAGCCGAGCTGAGGGCTGGACGGGGCTGAGACAATGCTAACCAGGAGCAAAGTAACATTTAGCAAGAAAACCCACCAGTTTTAATGCCCCAGTTAAAAACTTACCAGCCCAATCCCTAGCAGCAGGAGCAGCGTGCCTACGCCTGCAGTCCGCGCTCCCAGCTGGCAGGAGGCTCCGAGCAGGCAGTGCCAGAGCTGCACTGGCCTCCGGCCACAGCAAAGGGGGAACTGGGGCCAGGGCTGGGGGCCGGGGGAGGCAGAAGCCCGCTGCCTGGTTTCCCCAAGAAGCACCCAGCAGTGATGTGAAAGAACAACACTGACTGTACAGGAGGACCCGTTTATTACGGCTGTAAAATTTACAACGCCCTTATCTCCCAGTCCTACCAGGATAAGCTGCAATTCATTGCTAAGTTGTGCAGCTACGATTTTACAGGTGTGTGACCTGTTCCACTTGCAGCACATCAGCCGCTCCTCATCTCAATGCCCAGAGCGGCCGAGGGACACCGCTCCTCCACCTCTCCGGCCAGAGCCATGGAAGCTCTGGCTTCCCTCCAGTCCTCATCTTAATTGATGTCAGCGTGCTTCCTGATGTTGGCATCAGAGGCAAAATCAACAGCAGACGCTGGCCAAAGCCATCAGCGCCGTGGCTGCCGGCAGAGGCAGGCACCCCGGGGCAGGTCGCGCCCCGCAGCCCCACGCCGCAGCCTGTGCCTCCTCCCTGGGAGGATCCGACCTCCAGACTGCGGGCACCAGGCTGCCGGCACTGGGAGCAGGGCAGGTCCTGGCTGCACCACGGAGCAGCAGCCAGACCCAGAGGCACCGGCACCATGCACAGCCAGGCCATGGCCAGGGCAGCGAGCCCTGGGCAACGGGGAGGGGAGGAGGGCAAAGCCAGCCCCGATCTCTGCTCACAACCCCAATCCATATGGGCACATCAAGCTACGTGCAGGCACTGTGACAGTACCCAAGAGGGGCAATTACTGCGGTACCTGTCCCAGTTAATTATTACCTGGCCAGCATTTATGTTTCTATATGGAAACAGCCTTGCTCGGTTCCAAGGAAGGAGACGTAAGCAGTGCACACACACTGCAGCACCCACAGACCCCGCTCACCCCCAGCCACCACCCACTCGCACCAGGATGCTGCCATGGGGACAGAGGGTGACAGACGGAGCCCAGCTGAGCGGGGACGTGCCACCCCGCAGTGCTCTGCGCGCCCGTCACAGCACCGTGCCATGCTGCTGGGGCTGCTGCAGGACTCGGCACCGCCGCCGGAGCACACTAGGAAAGCCATCGATCAAAAGAGGTTGAAATTATTTTTTGCATCATTAAAGGGAGAAAAAGGAGAGAAAGCAGCAAAGGTAAGATCAAGTGCACATCCTCAGAGCCTCAAGCCAGCCTCAAAGTTGAGTCCCTAGGTAAGAATAGCAAATGAATCGTTACCTCACTAAAAAGCTTCCTTCACTCATGACAAGAGCATTGATGCTCAAGACTCGCTGTGTCCAAAGGAAATGCTCTTTAGTGCAGTTAACATGGTACCAAGCAGGGAAAACAAAGAAGCCCACTGCAAACCTTTCCTCCACATCGCATGTCTGCATGGATGCTCTCAGGCTGGGACGGGTCCCCAGCCCAGACAGCTGCCGGCCCTTCCCAGTGCTGCCGTCCCCAGGGCAGCACCCGCAGCCCCAGCCCCGCCGGCCCCCACGCAGGGTGCAAGTGTCCCCCTCAGTGAGGGGGCTTCTGAGCATGCTGCACGGCACAGCTCGAGCCCCTCTGGCTGCAGGGTGGGCATGGGCCGGTGGCTGCCCTGAGTCACTGCCCGCTGACTCACCCAGCACTGCCCGAGCCGTCGGCAAGGAGGTGCCATGGTGACACCGGCTGACCGTGACTCTGCCCTAACAGAGCCCTGCAGGATCTCCAGCACCACAGAGCTGTTTGTCACAGCCATCACCCCCACCTCCTGTGCTCTCTCCCACTGTTGGGACGAGGCGTCCCCATCCAGCACGCCAAGGAACCAAGCAGAGAGCAGCCAGAGGCCACAATGCCAGCCAGGACAGCAGCAAACCCAGAGCACCAGGCTGCTCTCGCCCCGCTCTGAGCCTGCTGTGCAGCTCCAGGAACAGCCACACACCGAGCCCCTCTGCAGGGCACGCGCTCGTCCCTGCGCCGAGCTGCCCGGCATGGGCCCAGCCTGCTGCAAGCACTGCCACATCCTGGGGAGAGGGAGAGGTGTCACCGCTCCTGCAGGGCTGCCGTCCCACCCACCCACACCCCGTGCAGACAAAGACCTCTGCGCAGGAAACGTGGAAGGACGGGTAGGAGTGCAACAGGCAGAGGGTCAGAGCCCTGGTATCAGAGCCAAGGAGATGACGGGGACTCAGAGAAGGAGCCAGAGGGGAACTGTATAAATAGCAGCATTGTCCTCGGTGTCACAGGACGTCAGATGTCAACTACAATCTTTCACTCCAAAGTGGAAGCCTCTAATTGATTCCCATCTGACAGTTTCTTATCCAGCAATTATCCAGCAATCTGCCCAAACAAGCCCAGTAAACGTGCTTTTTTCTACCATTACAGCTAGCAATGAATCACTGACTTGCAGCAACAACAACATAAACAGCAGCACTTCTCCGGGGCCAGACCTCCTGCTGCTCCCTCGTGGATGCGTGGCCAGCCCTGCTCCCAGCACACCGGGCTGCAGCAGCCCCCCCCAGCTCTCCTCGGCCGGGGGAAGAGACATCACAGCAGCGTTGGGGCTCTCCGCACACCTCCTGCAGCTCAGTGCCACCCTGAAGCTGGGCAGAACGGGAAACTGATGGGACCAGGCATGAAAACAAGAAGCAGGATGCTGCCTCCCCGAAGGAAGGAAAAGCAGAGGTTACCCACCCGCGCTGCCCCAGGGCCATCAGAGCCCCACACAGCAGCCGCCCTTTGTACGTTACCAAGAACAGCCAGCACCAGGCAGCTGCTGCCTGCTCCCAGGGCTGCCAGCAGCCTGTCTGATATGGGACAGCACAGACCCATGTAACAAGGTGAAACCATTACCCTGGGAGGAGGCTCTCTTGTCTGGAGAAGGCTTTATGGTCTGAGCATCAGAGGAGGAGCAGTCAACACCGCCGGGGGCTCTCAGCCCACACGGGGGGTTCTGGGACCCCACTTTATTGCCCACCCCAGCTTCACAGAGAAGTGAACAGGAACACTTCTTCATTCTTCAAGTTTTTCTCATCGCAGGAAACATGATCCTGTCACTTGACTCTAGCATGCTACCTTAGTTACTTTTCTCACTGCTGTTTACAAACCTTCTGCCCTTCTACGCAACACCCTGCAAACAGCAACCAAACCTCAGCCCGTTCAGAAGTCACAGGAGTAACAGAGGAAGCACGCAGAGCAGGAACTGCAGCCTCCTATCTTGCCTGTTATCTCAGGGAAAAACCAACTAAAAAAGCAGAGGTCGTTTCTCTTTTTCACAGGTTGCTTTTGTTTGAAGGGAGCAAGAACTTCCCAGTGACCACCTCTGTGAGGCCCTCCGTGCAGCGAGGCTGGGGCACTTCAGCTGCACAGACATCCCACCCAGCCCAGCCTCCAGCTGAGGGGGCTCCTACAGGAGGCAAAACCTGGTCTGAGTAGAGAAAGCTTAGAACCATCGAATATCCCAGCCTGGAAAGGACCCCCAGGGATGACTGAACCCAACTTCTGGCTCCACATGGCTCCACCCAAAATCCAAACCACATTTCTGGACACTCTACAGTCGGGCAGAACTGGAGGACAGCAGTGTGAACTCCTGCAGCCGGGCACCTTTCCTCTGCCTCTGGGCATCCCTTAGCAGACTCCCACACCCCTCAGACAGCCAGAAGTGCCCCAACCTTCTCCAAGGGCAATGTTCAGGGGAGCACCAGAGCCTGGGTGCTCCGTGCTCCATTCCCATGGACTTGCCCAGCACCACGGGATGGGTTCCTTCCTGCCCTCACCAACAGCACAAGCGTAGCTCAGAGAGCTGTCACCCACCCCAACACAAGATCAGTGCAGGAAAAAGCCCCACGCTTCTGCCACAGCCCACGGGAGCATCACTGCAGCAGTGCCCGCACCAGAGGGCTTTGCTTAAACACCGTGATCCCAGTGTAAGCCGAGGCTTTGCTTCCTGACATTTGCAAAACCCCAAAGCACACAGCTTGGAAGGAAGCCAAAGTAAAAAAGGAGGAAAGAAGATGCATGTTTCTCAGAGATGATTGTTGAGAGCTCCTGAGACCCTGCCATTCCACAAAGGCCCTCCACGTGAAGCACATACTGCTTTTTAAATATGTGGCTGCAACCCAGGTCAGAACCGACAGCAGCCGCACATCGACTGCAGCCCAATGGTCAGCGCCCTGCAGCGAGCAGCGGGGAGAAGTGTGGGAGGGTGGGGATATAAATACATCCAGGTACGTGCTGCAAGGACCAAAGGTCCTAGCTTGCCGTAAGCCTGTTGAGGGATATTTGAAAAACAGGGAAGCATGCATATGAACATGAACCGTATCATGGAAAATGTCATAAAAACTCTAGTGCTGCCATTCTAAGTTTTCCTAAAAAGGGCTGAAATCACAGCCCAGAGGCTGCAGGAGCAGCACAGGAGCCCCAGGACACATCCAGCGCATCCAGCTCTAGCCAGGCAGGAGGAGCCGACCCCTGGAGATGTGCACAGCCTGTTTTTCTCCCAGTTCCACTTGCAGACTCTGACACTGCTTTTCCCAGGGCATCCTTTCTCAGTCAGGATTACGTGACATGTTAACGGGCAGAACAAAACCCAGAGGTTCGTCCTCGCACAACGGCTCTGCTCCCCCATCCCCGGGGGTTTGGAAATGTGGTCATTGTTTCAAAAGAAATAGAAAATGCCCCAGTAAAAGGGAGAATTTATGATCCTTTAAAGCTGTAATCTTCTCTGCACCGGGTGCGAAGGATACACTTGGTGTTTGCAGTATGGGCGGAGGTAAGATTTATGGAGTCCTCAAAGCGCACACTTCCCCACCTGTAAGCGTCCGGCGTTCATAAACACTGCAGCAGGAGCCAGCACCACAAAGCCCTTACAAACTGCTTCAGAGCTTGGGAGCTCCCCACCTTGCCCCACCCGCTTTGTGCGGATGCACAAGAAAAATTTCTTCCAAGTCCCACAGGAGCGGGATGGAAGGACTCGGGGCAGCGGCGGTCAGCGAGCAGCAGCTGGAACCCAGCGTCCAGCTGCGACGCTGAAGGGGGGGAAGCAGCACACGGCCCCTTCATCATGCAGCCAACGCACAGAGGGTGTCCAGCTCCCCGGCATTCCGACACCCGTTGCTGCACACACAGCCACCAAGCATCCTGCCCAAGGGCTGCTGATGGAGGACGAAAGTCCTTCCACCAGCTCCCAAAGCACCTGGCCAGGCTGCTGGTGGCTTTATCACACTCCACACATGGCTGCAACACCAGCCCCGGGGCTCGGTGCCCAACACAGGCAGCACCCACCTGCGTCAGACAGCAGCATCCCACAGCCCACGAGCCAAAGGGGTGGCAAAGCCCTGCAGGGAGAGGCTCACCTCCTCTCTGCCAAGCACTTCAAGGGCTGTACCTGAAAAGCAGAGCAAAAAAGAGCCACGTGTGATACAAAAAGAAAATCTCAAGTTTCTCAGCGCTCTTCTCTCTGGGAACTACAAATATTTGCAGTGTTTTATCCAATATTCCTCCATATTTGCCCAGTGCCTAAAGACAGATGAATAGGTCATGTGCACCTCAGATATAAAGATTTCATAAGCTTTTTGCCTTTTGTCTATGTCAGTGACCGCTGTCCCTGCAGGCTGCTGCACAGGACTGAGCCAGGCCTGGCCCTGCTCCAGCGCGGAGCTTTGGGGTGCTGAGCTTTGCAGCACCAAGCTTTGCAGCACCAAGCTTTGCAGCACCAAGCTTTGCAGCAGGCACCCCTGGAGCCTCTTCCATAACCTCCACGGGCTGTGCCATGGGGTGCTGCAGCTCTGCACTGAGCAGGGACACAGGCGCTTGCGCCAGGCTGGCTCAGCAGCACGGCACAGCTGGGGCTTCGTCTCCAACACAGGCGGGCAGCCCATCAGCCACAACCAAACCACCTCTTCCAAAACACACTCCCTGCTCTGTTTCTTCAAGGAGTGCTCCCGACTGATCCTGGCGGCTCAGTAGCTGCGCTCTGCCTCTCTCCCCACAGCCTGTTTTCAACCATGCGTTAAAAGGGCAAGCAACACAGAAACAAATCTGCACTAAAGGTCAGGGAGCTTCCCCGCCCCGCGGAGCGGAAGAAAAGCCCCGCCGGCCGCTGGGGAGGGCTCGGCACAGCACGGCGCTGGCCTCCTCCGTATGCCCCGTTCAGAGCTGCCACCCGCCTCGAGTCACCACGGTCACTGCAGCATGGCTGGGTTGGGAGGGACTGCGCAGACTTTTCCAGTTCAGGCTGCCCAGGGCCCATCCATGGCCTCGGGCAGCTCCAGAGATGGGGCACCCACAGTGCATGGCAGTCTGTGCCAGCCCAGAGCCACGTGTCACCACCCTGCAGGGCAGCCTACCCTGAAGGCACTGCCCTACAGCCACGCAGCGTCCCTCGTCTCCCGGGCACACCAGAGCCCCCTGAACTGCCCACCAGCATTACAGCCAGCACCAGGGGACAACATACCAAATCCACCTCGGGTGCACTGCTGAAGGGGTCATGGCCACAGCAGCCCCTCCAGCAGCTCCCCATCTCCCGCATGATGCCCCTGCACTCTCCCTGCCACACAGCAGCCCCAGCTCAGTAGCACTCCCCGAGAACAGAGCAAGCTTGCTGCGAGGAACTGCTGCCCTCCCTGCTGCTTCCTGCTCCGAATCCCATCTGAGAAAATAACCAGCTCACCCTTCATGCTCGGAACTTGTTCTTCCCACACTGCTCCGGGCAGCCCAGCTGAGAGACAAGTGCAGAAAAGACAGCGACCTTGAGCCAAAGCAAACAGTCACAGCAAGCAAAACAGCACGGGGCTCATCTTCGGAGGCAGGAGTCACAGCATGCACAGGAACATGCTGAGCTGCGGGAGGAACAATTTCCTCCTGGAGCTGGAGATGCTGCAGCCGGAGCTCAAGGAGCAGCAAGCCTGAGCAGATGCATGGCAGAGCCTGAGCTGAAATGGGAACAGCCTGACCTCGCTCCATCGGCCGTGCCCCAGGCAGCCCCTGCACTGCGAGATAAGGAGCTGGGAGCAGTGGGAGCGCAGCCTCTCCGCAGCGCAGGGCAGGGGTGCAGCAGCAGGGACACTGGCACAGACCCGAGGACACCCAGGTGTCCCCATGGCTCAGAACACACGGGGAAGGAGGCCGGGGGAGAGAACAGCCGCTCTCAGGTTTGGCTTCGGACACTGTCAGCCTGCCCAGGTCTCTGCAGGGGCTGGGAAACTCCTGAGATGGCCTGCCCAGAGAACACAGAGCTGCATCTGAAATGCAAGAATTAATGCAAAGCCTAATTACCACCTCCAAATGCAAGCAAACTGCCACAAGATGGGCTTTTCCCCCCAAAACTCAAACCAGGGTGATGTAACGTGCTCTCTTCCCCCGAACCTCCAGACAGCAGAGCCGAGGCGGGGGTGCCCTGCAGCACATGGCTGCACAGCAGAGCTGAGCTTCAGCACAGCTGCGGCTCAGGCTGCGTCAAGCATGCTTTTATCCTGTCATGTATTTCTGGCCAATTCATTTCACTACAAAGAGAGGAGAATTGGAAAGATATACTCGAAACCGCAGAAATAGGAGTTGTTGAAAAAGAATAGATCAAAGGTCTGTCATTTAAAATTAATTAACTCAAACTTAAACTATTAACATAAATTAAAAATTCAAGCCACATACACAGCTACATTCATTTCCAAGTAATTTTCAAGAACCTGTAGTGCTGCAAGATAAGTTAATCGCACATTCCATTAATTTGCAGCATGCACAGAGGTTAACCTCCACTTAATTAGAACTAATTTTAATTTTGCAGGAATAGGCCAAGCACACCTTGTCAGAAATCCCCTTGGCATCACACCTCACCGAGGGCAGCTCCGTGCGCTGCCTCTCCCCTCCCTGTGCACACCCAACGCCCCGCACCCCTCCGGGCCCTGCTGCACTGCGGGGGCACGTCCCAGGGCACCGCAGCCACCCGGGAAGCAGTGGGAACAGAAACAGGAGAGGGCAGGACTCACTTCTGCAGCATCCCTGCTAAGGGAAGGGAGAGGCACAGGAACGCTGGAGATGCACAGACCTGCGCAGCGATGTGGGAATGTGCTGAAGGAAGCTGCATTTGCACATACATGAGATGCGTGGCCAGAGGAGAGGCCATAGGAAGGTCCAGGCTTGGGACATCCTGCCCAGACCACAAGAGCCCACAGGCTCTGAGGACAGCCACATCTGATCACCGTGTGACCTCCCAACAGCTGGACACCACAGGTGCACACAGCTGCCTGCTCCCCACTACAACCCCACTGCACGCGCCTCGCAGCGAGCCCTCACCTGGCAAACCAGCCTGGCTGGAGCCCAGGACCTGAGCCACAGCCTGGGAAGGCTCCTGGCACTCCAGCACTGCCCCAGGCCAGCCTGAGCCCTCCCCACATCCCACCCACAGCTCTGCCTCTTCCCAGCTGGGCCCCAGTTCCAGAACAGCTCCATGTGCACTTCTGTTTGAGCCCATGCACACAAACACACTGCGGGGAGGCCTCCAGCCCGATTAACCCAAATTGATGCAAAGCATAATTCAAAGAGAATTAAAGACATCCGCCCTGGAATCTTTTTAAATTCGCCTAACCCAGTTTAAAAACCCCAATCCCCATCCTGGCTGGGGTTCCTCTGTGAGCAGAAGGCTTTGCTGCAGGGTTGGAGTGGGCTGTACATCTGTTGCAAGCCCCTGGTCCCCAAAGGCAGTAAAGCATCCCCGCAGGGCATGGCGGGGACACCCACACCTGCCTCCCCTGGGGACCACCACCAGTCCCCCACTGCCACCTGTCCTGCTGCCAGCCTGCCAGCTCAGCCTCCACCCACGGAGTACAGCCGAGGCTTTGCTCACAGCCAGGGAAGGGGAAGGGGCTGCTCCTGGGGATACAGAGACCCACTGACCACTCTGCCTGCTGCCAGCCTGGGGACAGTGACACTGGCCCACACACAAAGGACAGAGCTGTGTTTACCTCCTCACTACCTTCGCTCTGACCTCCTCGCCCCATCCCGCCAGCACCAAGCCAAGCAAACCAGTGACTTCATCGCTGCTTCCTTCACCTCAGTCATCCCAGGAGAGCCCGCCGCTGCCTTCCAGTGCGCGCAGCATCCTCTGCGCACAGCTGCACGGCCCCCACTTCCTTCCTCCCCGCAGGCCTCCAGCTCGCGGCCACCGCGGCCTTAACCTCAGCCTCTCCTCCTCCTCTTCCTTCTCCCCCTGCTCCATGGCCGTGCCTGCACCCCTGGGGGCGAGCGAAGGCAGAAAGCAGCCGGCACCTTCCTGCACCTGTAACACATTTGGGGATGATGCAGCTTGGGAGAAAAACGCTGCTGTGAGAGAGAAATCACCAGCGTGCCAGGGGGAGCAGCTGGCATGAGGCAGTGTCAGGTACCGAGAGCTTTTGCTTCACTCAACAACAGGAGCAGGTACCCAAGGAGTGACAGCATCCTTCCAAGCACGCTGGGGTCAAGCACACAGCATCGCTTCACAGTGACAGCAGCACAGAAGAAAGGTTGGCACTTCCTTAAATAAAAGGCTTTAATTTCATCCTGCCTTCCTCAACACCTCCCTTCTCAGGCCCTGATCCTGCCTGCTCTCCACAAAGCCGCACACAGACCACGCGGTGCAGGCAGCTCTGCAGCCCTGGGCCGTGCTGCAGACACGCTCACCCCTCCAGGTGCGTGCTGGCTGGAGCAGGAACAAGCTGCTTGCTGCAGTGGAGGCTGTATGCACAGATTAAGAGGATCTGAAGGCTTAACCCGGGACCAGGGGCTCCAGGATGAGCTGTCCCTTTGCCAGGTTGGTGGCACATCTCGGAGGCTTCCTCTGACCCTGGCCAGGGCTCACCAAGGATAACTAAAGCAAACACATTTGGAACAGAACTAGCCCTTAGCTCTCGGGCTCATCTGGTAGCTTTTACCAGGACTGCTTCCCCCGCCCAGAGCTAATCCGTCAGTGAAAGCATCACCACCGATCGAGGGGCTTTGGCTCAGCACATGAATTTCAAAACACATCTGCCCCTCGCACAAGCCAACACCACAGGCCAAAATTGTTCTTCAGATGGAGCTTTTATCCTCAAAACACTTTCCAAGTTTGAGTCAGGCTGCCCTCCAAGCCTGCAGATTTAACTCTCGGGAAGATGTGCTCCTCCTCCACCTGCCTGGCACTGCTGGGGGGCTGGGAGCCGCGCTCAGGGCTGCAGCCACATTGCACGGCCCCACGGCAGGGCTGGGAGCCGCGCTCAGGGCTGCAGCCACATTGCACGGCCCCACGGCAGGGCTGGGAGCAGTGCTCAGGGGGAGCAGTGGGGCTGTGCGTGCCCTTCAGGTGCTCCTGGAGTGGAAGGGAACTGTTCAAATGGACCCAGCACCAGACAGCCTGCGGACCACAGCATCACACATAGTGTTTGTTGCTCTTTTTTTTTTAAACTTTTAGGTTTTGCAAGCTTTAACAGCTCTATTTTCTCCTTAATTGGTGCAACTGTTTTTAACCCTGCTGCTGGAGCCATGTTGCTATGGTTACCCTCACAAGCCTCAGTGAGCGAGAGGTATTTTTAGAATTGCCAAAATGCACATCTCCAACGGGGCTCTGCTGTACAGAGCTCTCCTTGTTCCACGACACAGGAATAAAGGCCATGCAATAGAATTAAAATGTGGGAAATTCAAAACTAATTACAGGAGAGGCCCAGAGCGCAGCCGGAGCACAGCTCAAGCCTCGCAATCCGGGCCTCCCCAGGACCACAGGACGTGGTGGGACAGCTCTGATGGCTGAGTGCCATGGTGGTAGGACATGGGCTCCACGGGACAGCGAGGAAGAGATGCCTGCAGTTGGTGCTCTCTGCTTTGGGATGAGTCAGTGCAGAGCTTACAGCTCAGCCTGGGGGCATCACGGCGGGCATCTGATGCAGGCCTACTGGTCAGAAAGAAGTAGATGGGACCTTCTAGCCCAGGAGACAGACCTCTAGTAACATGACCTTACTGTGTGATCAGGAGCTGTCCACCAGGCACGTAGCATCTCACCAAGACCACTTCTGCTCAGCCTGCAATTGCCTCTCCATCATCATCCTCCATCTCCTTCCCATGGCAGTAATTGCAAGCTCCACAGCCAAGACCAGGTACACCATCCCACCCTTAAGCAACAGGAGCTGGATTTTGGCTCCAGAATCATGCCCCAAAGCAGCTACCACACACTAAGTCTGCTCGGCAGCCCCGGTCTGTTTGTCAGGAGCTTGCACAGCACAAACGGCAGCAGAGGAGCAGGTCCACACAGCAGCCAAACTTCCAGAGCTGGATTTGCATCCTACAGAGACAGCACCAGCTACACAAACTGGTATTGGAGTACTTCTTCCCACTGGTCCTTATTTAGAACAGTACAATAGCAGCCACCTCCATCACCTCTCGCAGGTGGTGGGGAGCCCTGATGGAGCAGCAGATACAGCTCCACGTGCATACTGGACAGGGAATGTTTGGGGCCAGTTAGATGGGCAAGCTCTGAGGGACAGATAGCAGCCTGAAAGCTGCCCTGGGTCCAACAAACCTGGCACCTTCCACATTTGTGACTCTACCCAGCATCAGCTCCCTCCGTTTCAGGGAAAAATACCCCTGCACTGAGCCAGGAGAATACACTGCAAAAGAAATTGGAAAGAATAGCAAGAATTAGCAATATTCTATCTAAAATCAGCACATGGATTAAGGGTAGGGAAAACTGGGGGCTCCAGCAGGAGCTCATCCTTATGCAGAAAGGCTCACTGAGAGAAGGGCAAGTTCAACATGAGCTGCCTTACAGTTTCAGTACGAGCAGGAAGGAACCAGCAAGAAGGGAGAGCACAAGGGAAGGAAGGCAGCAGCGCTGGCAGAAGCAGCTCCCCGCATTGACTGCTGTCCTGGGGAGCTGCCAGGCAGAGGAAGAACCATCCACCTCCAGCTCGGCTTTTGGTCAGAAGCTTGTCTTGGTTTTCTGGGGCACTGTGCTCTCGCAGCCCAGCCCATGCTCCCCTGAGCAACGCATGGAGAAGGTGCTCACTGCTGCCTCCATCCCGGCTCTTCTCCTGCTGTGCAGCAGCTGGACACGTGGGCAGCACGTGCATGCCCCAATTCTGCAAGGCATGCTATGCAGCCACCTCCTGCATGCCACAAGCACAGTCGGGTGACAGCCATGTCACCACCAGCTCTCAGCACCCCACCTCACAACCTGCACTCTGCCCTGTCCACCTGCTTGGGCCAACAAAGGTCACTGTGTCAGAGAACACACCACTCACATGAGAAAAAACAAAAGATACTGGAGGTGCAAGTACCTAGGAGGACATTTTCTGTTTTAGAGAGCAGATGCATTTGATAGCCCCTAGGGTCCAAGCAATTCACATCTGTTAAAGAAAGTTTGGAAGGACACCTCATATGCTGTTTACAATCCTGCTTGGTATAAATGAAGACATGAACAGCAGAGTCCAAAGATGTTCATGCTGCATGTGCTCTTCGGAACACCCCCAGGGACAGCTGTTTACAGAGCAACGAGGCCACGGGCCACAGCCCTTTGGCTGGAGCTGGGATCTGACAGCACTGCTCCGGGTGCATCATGCATCTGGAAGGATGCCTTCCCAAACAGCCCGCACAAGTCAGAGCTGGAGAAGTTTGCCAGCAGCTATACTCACCCTGCCCCATCTCTTTCATAAAGACACAAGTAATTATTGAGCACTCTAGCTACTAAAACTGATTAGGGCAAAACAAACTAATTTGGTTACAAGGCAATGATCTGACCTTGTAAACGATGTGAATAACTCACTGACAGTACTTTGCTCTTACGCAGCAAAGCCTCTCATTAGATCTTAAGCCCAGTACGCGCCTACAAACCCATTTTGCATAGGAGGAAATCCATGCCAGCGCCCACACATCCAGAGCACTGGTCCCTGGGAATCAATTGGCACCTGATGCCGTAACACCAGATGGAAAACCCCACCTGGCCCCGCCAAAACCAGCAGTGCTGGCACACACAGCAGCCTCCCCACAGCAGGGTGACAAGGCGTGTACTGCCGGTTTCCTCCTCCCCCACCATAAACACAAATCTCATCTGTTCTTGAATGAAGAGAATGACTTTGGACGTCCAGAATCACAGTAAAGCCCCACAGTGGTTAGAGACTTAGCCATTTAGGGCCCTGTGCTGCTTCCTCCATGGTTACCGACCCCAAGAAACACCCCACTGAGCCAGCCAGCCTGCAGCTCTTGCACACCTCTCCTTTAATAGCCACCAGTCACAAAATAAAGCCACCAGCTGTCCTTGAGTCAGTCCCCCCCTGCACAAGGGACCAGCACAATCCTGCAGCCAGAAGCTGAGTCAGCCCACCCAATGTCAGCAAGTCACCTGCTTTTGGGATGGGGACACGTGCCACCACCTACAGCACAATCGCCACACAACACACGCTTCAGGGCCAAGCTGAGGCCCTCCTCTGTGAGGACTTTTCATCCTGCCACAAGATACTGCTGCCACAAACCCCCCCGCCTTGCATCCTGCCACCAGAGCTTCCCAGCATTCATCATTAATAGTCATCAATGACCAAGCTCTCACTGTTGTGCTCTTGGAAAAAAACGGATTTCCCCATCTCACAGGCAAGGAGAAGTCTGCACAAAGAGGGAGATGACTCGCACATTTCTGGCCCCCAGGTATAGGCATGGCTGGAGATCAATGGCCGTGGGCAGAGCTCCGGGTGCTCACAGACACACAGCCTTGCAGGGCAGCACCCAGTGGGGAGGACTGAGCACCTGCATCCACTGGCAAGCTACAGGGACTTTTGTGCATGCCTTACAGTCCCCAACCAAGTTTGATATATGGTTTAATAAGCAGATGCACTCAGCTTGTGACCCAAACAAAAGCACTTCAGGAAGATCTTAATCCATTTTTCTGCGTGTACTCTCTTAAAGGGATGTTTTTGCAGCAAAAAGGAGAGAAGAGAATCTAAGAAGGTTGAGCACAGCCAGAGGACAAGCGCACTCTTCCCATTTTAATGACACACCAACACAGAGCAAAGGGAGCTTACAAGAGGAAGAAGCAGAACAAACATCTCAGAAGGATTTCTGGAGTCTTACCCATATTTGCACACTGAGCTCCCCACCAAGAATTAGATGTGGGACAGGCAGCTGCCCTGTACTTACCCTGCACACGTGGGCAGCTCTCCCAGTGGCTGCTGTGTGGTATCGAGCGCCTGAAGGTGCTGGGTGTATTCTGTAAATAAAAACAGAGTACAGGGTTTTATACCACATACATCTACATCACACACACGCCCCGAATAGGGTACCAGCACTGCAGCAATTTGCATGTTCACAGGGTGTTAATCTGGGTGCTCTGAAGCCCGCTTTGCTGTGAGGGGAACGAGTCCCTGGGAGGAACGCAAGGTTCTGGCCTTTCATTTGGGAGAGGGCTTGTGAACACAAACCACAGAGTGCCTGGAGCAGGAACAGCACAGACACTATGGCTCTGGGAAGCTAAAGGAATGGTAATGGAAGAGATGACAGCCCAGCAGCAGACTGAGTGAGGCACGCAGAGCAATGCCACATCTGCCAGCACGCTGCTCAGCACAGCAGGACCAGAGCCCCAGTGGCCAAACGCCAGCAGCTACTGGGAATGGTATCAGCGGAGCCCAGGAGGGTCAGGGAAATGTTTCAGGCTGTGCCCAAGCTTGACCTGGCCTCAGGACCAAGCAGTCCTCAGCCCTCATCATATCAGCATTTCATTTGTTCCCCCAAGCTACTGTTCAATCCCCAGTGAAACCCATCTCCAAGTCTGGAAGCCCCTTGTGCTTCGGTGGCTCTCCCTGAGCTTCCCAGCCATCAAAACCACACAATGGTGCTGAGTCCTCCTGGTTCTCCTTCTCAACTCTACAGTCACATACACAGATGCTCTGAAGTAGAGGAACCCAGTCTAGGACCCATCCCTGGTCTCCCACTACAAGCCCTACCAGACACCCAAATAAAAAAGATCACACCAGCCTCTCAGCCTCATGGCCCTTCTTTTAGCATATCTTTTGGCATCCCCAAAGAGCAGCACCCTGACTCGCAGGAGGGCACCCTTTGGTCCACGTGCTGGTGCGGCCTCACCTCAAGCACTGGGTGCAGATTGGGTGTCACAGTACCAGAAGGACATAGAGCTACAGGAGGGCTGAGAGATGGGGAAGGGTCTGGGCTTCCTCAGTGCTCTGCTGCGGCTCCGGCCACGCGGCCCTTCCAGTGCTCGGAGCACGCCGCCAGCTCCAGCTCCGCTCCCAGCGATCCCCAGCGCTAACGCCGCTGCCAAGCAGAGGGCTGGAAACGAGAATTACAGCGGCTGAGCGCTGTGTAAATGGCAATGGGTTGCCCTCTTAGAAAATTAAATCCTCTGAGCTAACAAGAAGAGTGTTTGCTCTCAAGCTGGAGGTAAAGGGCTGATAATTAAAAGACCCACTGGCATAATGACTGCCACGTTTTCCTCACTATTAATTTAATTATCCTGATTTAATTATCCTGCAGAAACACAGAGAACTGTGCCACACGAGTTTTCACCCAGACAAACATTAGGAGCACAACTCGCTCCCTGCTAACATCGCAGCAGATGTCAGGGGCACATGAGAAATGCATTATTCCCCGCGCAGGGCAGGGCTGCCTCCTCCTGAAAGCTGTGCTCCGGGGGAAACACGGGTTGCAGCACTTTCCTTGCACGGGTTCTGGCTTTCCTACAGCAAAACTGTTTGCCCACCTTGCACTGCCTCTTAGTGCGCTGGGGAAGACCTGAGACGGCCACAGCTCCAAGGTGCAAACGTGAAACAACCACAGGTTCCCCAACTCTGGGCAGCAACTAAAGAGTTTTGCGAGCATCAAAACAGATCTGGATTGTTACTTGGCAGAAGGGGAGAGGGAGGGACATAAGCTAAGTCATGCAACTACTATGGAAAGTATGTTTTCATAATTTTAAATGAGACGAGCAGCTTTAGGAAAAAAAAAAACATCAACCAAAACTACTTTTGGTGTGGTGGGGTGAAAGCTGCAACCAAGGCCAATTTTCAGGTTGCTGGGGAGAGGCTGGGACAGGAGGCTCCCACCAAGCAGCACTACCCCCTTAGGGCAGGAGGGAAGCTACTGAGCAACCCCAGACTCCTTGGGGTGCAGGCGGCTTCAGGGAGCTCCCGGTGCCGCAGCGCAATTAACTCGGGCACGGATGATACCATCGGGGGAAGCCTGGCTTTGAGATGTACAAAGCAACTTCTCTTGGGTTTAATTATTTCTAGGATTATTGTTTGATAGGTGAAATATTTACAATAAAGAAGGAAGACAAATAGCTCCCTCCCTATTTTACTGCTGCAATTGTCAGCTGAGAGCAAAAAAAGTACCTGTAGGGGAAAAAGCGAGGCTGAGCGAGCTCTGAGCAGCACCTGGGCATCCCCTTCTGCCTGGGGACGGGCAGCTCATGGGGGGACCTGCCCGGCCCCAAACACACTGTCAGTGCTTGTCCCCAGCTTTCAGCATCCCACTGACTCCTGGCCTAAAGGGAGCAGAGTCCAGCTGCCTGCTCTTAAGTCCTTTTAAAGCTTCCTGCTCATACACGAGAAGCTTTTCTGAAGAGCACATCTCGACACGCTGTGCTCTCAGCACAGCCGCCGCTGCCCCCCTGTCCGCCTGAGCTCCAGTGCCACCGCCAGGAGAACCTTCCCTGTCCCCACCCCAAACAGAGGTGAGGAAATCCCAGGTGCAGCCAAAAAGAGAGAACAGAGGGGATGGGGCAGAGCCAGGGCTCCCTCCCCACTCTGTCACTGCACTGTGCATTTTCTATGGAAATCTCCCGAAAACAAAACAATGAAGCCCTACTGATGGAATTAACCTGCCAGCGAGGGAACCCCATTGCACACAACAACGCACCACCGCGGGAGCTGCTGAATGCCCCATTCAGAAGAACCAATCTCCCCGAAGCCAGCTCAGCCGCAGACAATGAGAGCTTTCTTGAAAGCCAAGAGCCGCGCGGGGCGGGCGGCCCTGGGCTGCGGCGCTGAGCCCTTCCACGCGGGAGGACAGCAAAACAGCATTGCAAGAGCATGAAGTAATCCCACCCCTGCAGTTACTGTTTTGCTATCCAATTAGCTACTCCAAGTGTAAAACGGGAAGGGGGGGAGGAATAAAAAGGAAAAAAAAATAGCGTAGTGGAAAGCCAGGAGATGTTTTGCAACGGGCGGACTCCTGGAGCACAGCCCCCGAGCAACCAAAGCCCCGGGCGTGGTGGGGGCAGCCGGGGGCAGCAGAAGCGCGGAGGGGCCGGGAGCAGCAGAAGCGCCGGAGCTGGGGGGCAGCANGCGGCGCGGGATGGGGCCGGGGGGGGGGCACGGTGCCGCGCTTACCGTGCCTCGGGAGCGCGCCGCTCCGCCGCCCTTCCTTTCCTCGCTGCCCCCCGGCTCTCTCCCGCCTCGGTTTAACAAAACCAGTTTGGAACTGCCCCTTCCATCACAGCGTCGGAGTGTCCGCGGAGAAGCGGAGCGCGCAGCTCTCACACTGCGGCAGCCGCCGCGCGAGCAGCGCCGGTGCCAGCGGGCAGGTGCAGCCCGGGCTGCGGGCACGGGCACGCCGAGCTGCTCTGCTGTGCTCCTGCCTGCTCCCTGCACCACGCCGGCTGCCTGGGCAAGGTCTCCTCGGCAGCTCTGTGAGAGCACCTGCACAGCCTCAAAGCCTGAAGTCCACTGCAGTGAGATGGCTGGAAAGCATGAAATGAAGTCCTAGGGCAGATGGTCCTTTTAAGGTTTGCAGAAATGTTATGCTGATGTGCACAGTGGACACCGTGGGTTGCATGCAGGATGTGCACTTGTTTTGCAAGTGCAAATCCAGGTGTCATATGCATCAAAGCAGTGTGCCAGCCCCACAGTTCTGGTGGGATAGCAAATCCTGCCACCCTACAAGAAGCTGCAGAGCAAATTCCTGGCTGAGGGCTGTTGCTTTTCCCCACCTTTCTCCCCTCCTCAGTACCTGCTGGCCGGTTCTCCCCCCCTTGCCCTTGCCATGCACTGCACTGGTGACACAGCTGCAGCTGATAACGCAACCCAGGCGCAGCCCACAACTTGCAGCCTCCCCAGCTGCCATCTCCACAGACAGCCCACCTGCAGCCAGCCCCCAGCCCCTGGCATGATCCCCAGGGGCCATGTGGGCACCAGGCCTTGGGAAGCATTTTGGTGGATTCAAATTATTTTTTTAATTTATTTAAAGCTTAATGGGGTGGAAGCTGCAGGAGGGAACGCGCTGTGCCTCTCTGTGCAGGGCAGTCTGGAACATGCTGTGGGTGCTGGTGTTACGTTTGGGTAGGGAAGAGGGAGCACCGTGCTGCTCCAGTTGGTTCCTGTGCACATCCACCTGCGGTGCTGAGTGGCCATGGAACGCTTAATCCAAGTTAAAAAAAAAATTCTAAGAACGGTCCAACAGGGAGAATTTGTGCAAGCAGCCCGTGCTGCCAGCCCTAGTGGTTTCTGCAGCTGCATTTCATTAGCAATGCCCCTAACATCAGGCTTTGCCTGGTGGTTTGCAGGTTAAGGCCTCTGCAATTTCCTAGCTGTGCTGCCCAGAAGTGCTCAGAGGGAAGGGAAGGCTCACCTGCAGCCCAAGGAGCAGCCTTAAGGCCTGCCTTAGCTTTAACCCTGAGGGCTGGGAACAGTGGGGCCTCCTCAGCCCGTCCAGAACAGCATCACCCTCACACTTTTTGCAAAAAAACTAAACCATATCACTCAGCAAAGGAAAATACACTGTAGGACTAAGGAGATAGTGCAGTGAGAGCGTTTGCTGGGAAACACAAATACATTTTTCTTTGTATGGTTAAACAGCAAAAACTCCCGACAGGCTCATGTCTGGCAGAGGAGCTGCGGTATGAGCTGAGCTCCCAGGCCAAAACGCTTGAGGCACTCTTTGAATAAGGAAGGAAAAACATTTTCTACCCTTGATGCAAAGCGTCCGAGCCTGGGGAGAGCTGAGGCTGCGCTGGAGCCTGCAAACACAGCACAGAGCGTGCATCCCAACCCCACGGTGCCTGCAGAGCTCAGGGAGGGGGCTGGGACACAACGCACTGCCTACATCTCTGGGTGCCTGCTCCTCACACACATGCCCGTGTCATCCCAGCAGCGCTTCCTGTGAAGACAGCTGCATGGTCTGGGGTCATTCCCCACACTTTGATCCACAATTCAGCTCCACACCACTGCCGGAGCCCAGGAGGGCTGGGGCACAGCGAGGACATCAGTTTCCCCCCCATTCCCAGTGTCCTGAGCACCCCTATACCCTGCCCCACTCTTACTATTTTAGATCACTTAACACAGAGGGACAAAATGACTCTTAACCTCCCTTCAGGCAGCTCCAAATCAGCTGTGAAGCAGTGGGCTGTAATTAATGATCTGTAGTTGATGCTGAAAGTCTCTCACTTTCCAGCCCTCTGTAAGGAGCTCATACAGAGCCATTGCTCTGCTGTGGAAGGGCAGCTCTGTGGACAACAGGCCTCTGGAGCATGTTGCTTTTTTTTTTTTTTTTTTAGAGTCAAGATACTAGCTATGTGTTAATTTGTTGCCTAAATGTGGGAACAAGGACAACAGTAATTTAAACCCTGGCATTCTGCACCTGTGAAGCCATGCCCTGCCCTGGCTGTACAGCCACAGAGGCAGGTGAACCCTGCTGAGCTGGGGACCCTGCTGGCACAGAGAGCAGCTCCCCTTGCACAGATGCAGGCTTTGAGGGGACGTCAAATCCGGGCGCTTCCTAGAGTTATTTATGTCCCTGAATCTTAAGAGACCTTGATTTTATAGGACGACCTGATCTCATGTTTTCTGGTTTGAAGCTGGGGAGGGGGTTTTGCCCTGCAGGGCAGTGACCAGTGGCATTTTGCTTGATGTGGAAGGAAAGTCTGGTATACGTCACCGTGATTGTGTACAACAGTGCCAAGAAACTTGGTGCATGCATACTCCTGTTTATCCTACTTCAGACACAGGTAACATCAATCCCTCCCAAGGGCTGCAGGTGAGGTGACAGAAGCTCATCCCGTTTGACACACCCAGTTCTGGGCTGTTTCTTCTGCTCACCAGACTGCACCTTTATTACAAGGCTCCTTCGCATAAACTGACAGCAGTGGGTTTGAGACCTCACTACAAAACCTTGTCTCACCTCCCCCCCCCACTGCCAAGGCTTTGAGCTCCACACTTCAGCCCCAGCTGACATGCATGGTTAGTAATGAAGTCAGCTCCTAATGAGCTAACACAACATGCAGCTATGGATGGCACTTGCCTCGTGAAGAGCTGATCAAAGAGCTGTGCTTTCTGGTCAGGAAGCGTAATTAACAATAATTTCTAAAAAAATCAATTTCAGGTTGATGAAAAATGCCAGGTCTGACAGCTCATGAATGTAAAGCTGTCTTGGGATCTGCAGCACAGATACAGCATAAACTCAACACAGTACGCTCCTTCTCAAGCAGAAATACCTCTTCCATTTCCCACAGCCTTTTGCCCAGCCAACCCTGGCACTGGGGCCCACGGGCTGGTGGGGCCATCCCCTATGGAGCTGGTCCTGGCAGCGGGCCCTGCCTGTGGGCTCTGATGCTGGCAGACACGGCCCAGCCCTGGCCCCGCTCCCCCAGCTGTTCAGTAGTGGCTGGAAGAGGTGGAGGGGGCTCATGACAAGGTGGAGTCTTCTCCAGGAAAGGGGGCAGCTCTGATAATGGTTTGGGAGATCTCTGCCTCAGCTGCTGGTTACAAAAGTGGAGAGACAGAAAAAGCAGTCAGAAGATGCTGGAAAAAGTGTGAGAGCTGCTGCTTCCACAGCTGAGTGAGCTGGAGTTATCCTAGGATGAGCAAGGACCACTGGCCGGTGAACATCTCAGTGGGAAACAGGTCTCCAGTGATGCTTGCTGATGAGGCTTCACAAGGCATGTGCTCATCTCACTTCTCGCTACCTTCAACAATTACCAGAGAGGTTTCCTGCTGGCATGGTGCAGTCAGTTCATGAAGCAATCCTCGGGGCAGCACACACAGCCGTGTAAGGGAGCAGGGACAGGCGGGCAATTTCCAGCATAGCAATCTGCTCAGCTTCAGTCCTCATCTCGAATGTGGAGCAAAGCTGTTTAACACTGTCCAGGGTCACAATCCCAGGAGTGCCTGGGTCCTCAGAGAGCTCTTTTCCAGTTGCGCTGAATCCCCTGAAAATCCTGAACAGAATAGCATCCATGTAGTTCTTTGTTCTTGATACTTCGAATTTCTTGCTAGGCCATGGACTCCCATGTTATGTTCGAGCTACTTGCCCCCTCCCAGTTCATTTATGCCCCTCCCCCCAATACCCAGACACTTAACCCCCCTACCAAGACTTCCACTTCACTTTGAGCCCCCATGCTTAACTCTTCAGATGTGGCAGGACTAGAAGCAGCGACCAGACCCCAGCCACAGGCTGTGCAAAGGGTTCGGAGCACACTGCTGGCACCTCACCTGCCTGGCAGGGAGGAGGCAGCTTCTGAAGAAAATAACGAGAGCCTGAATGCAGCACTGCCTGCTTCTGTCCTCCTTTGGGGAATGAGCCATGGCTTTGGACTGGTTCCCTCCTCCTCCAGCTCCTAGTAACACTGACCCCATCTGACACACCAAAAACAAGAAGGGGGCTGCCAGCTTCTCACGCCTCTCATCCAGCCCTTCCATGGCCGGCATCAGCCCAGCAGGAGAGCAGGGACTTTTCCCAGGTGATTTAATTGTCAGGGAGACATCCTGAGGGCCAAACCACATCCCCATAGTCAGAATTAGCAGCTCACCTGAGACTTTTGAATCTGAATGGAGGGATGCCTCCACTCCAGGAGCCCCTGCAGTAAGGCCCTTTGGCAGCTCAGCCTAAAGATAAAAAGCTAACACTGAAAACAGAGGCATCAAGCACAGGCTGGTCCACCAGGACAGCGGGGCCTTGGGGAGCCTCCCAGCCACCCCACCAGCAGCTCTGCACAGATGCCTGCGCTCCCCATCACCACCACACCCTTCCCTATCCAGGTCAAGGTTGGGCTCTGTCCTAGTAAAGATAAATACCAAATTCACATGGAATTCACTTTGTGTTTTCACAGCCAGGTGTGATACAGAGCTGGTGGTCCTTACTGGAACGACACACCTGAGTTAATATGATCGAAACAACAACAGTTCAAAGCTGCTGTGGTCTTACAGAGCAGTGGACATGATCAAATTGCCTGGGGAAATCAGAAGGCTGGGAAAGAGGGTACCTGTGGCCCATCCTAAAATAGCCTACTTGGAAAAGCTATAGCCACTGATTGTAAGCCAGCACCTCTGATGGCTCTTAATCAGTGCTTGCTTCAAAGTACAAAGGTACAACGCAACTTCTTCATCTGCAGTCTGATACAACCTCCCATTAAGAACTAATAGCTGCTTCTACTGCTGATTAGAGTTTCTATGTCTCTGGGCACTAAAGGCGCGTGAAGCTGATCAAGAGATGGAGAATGACTGCTTTGGGCAGATGGCAGAGATGGAAACATCGACCCTTCCAGGACAATTCAAGCACTCGCCACTATTGTGGGGTTTGTTTTTTCTTTCTACAGTGATTCTTAAGAATTTACATTCTTTTGCCATTCAGAAACAGCAGATGGGAACTTTTGACGATGAACCTGAGAGCTGGAGCTGTCTGATAATCCCGGCCTTGCTGACAAGGACGAGAAAGGTTGTTCTAGTGCAGACATTAGCAGTGAATGCAAGGATGCCCTCCCAGCTGACGGGTGAGTGAGAAACGAGCAGAGATCAGAAGTCTCTCCACGGACAATGTGCATGTGTCTACACATCTGGAGCAGCTCAAAATTGACTGATTGGAAAGACTCTCAGTCTCGGCTGAACGCTCTCAGATGAAAAAAGATGGACAGCTGAACTTGGAAGTCTTTCTGGCTTAAAGTGTCTTGAAAAATTCTTTCTTGTGTACAAAATCAAGTTCAGGAGTAATGAAAAGGAGACTTCCAGCATATGGAGACTTGCAGTAATTTCTGAATTCCAGATGAGGAAGATGAAACTGAATAAAGTAAATCAATGAGCTCAGTTCTGAGCATGATTGCTGCCCACAGGGAACAGGATGGAGCTCATCAAATGCTCTTACCTATGCAGTAGATGATGTGATGGCCTGGAGCTGAAAGGTCTTGTCTGAGACCAGCGGCAAAGATGAAGCTGATGTTAATCTGATCTGATTAATCAGATCTGAATCTGTCAGTAATGTTTGGAGAAACTTAGACACCTTCCTCCACCTGATACAATCCCTTCTGTCATTAGCTTTCACATATAGCCTGTCTTAATCAGTTTTGCACAGAAGACTGTGTGAGACGGTGTCAAATGCTCTATTAAAATCTAAATGTACTACTGCAGCCCCTTCTAGCATCAGTCACCACACCGTAGAAGAGGCACGAACAGCACTCAAAACTGGCATTTCCCTTCTCCTCTAATTGAAAATTATTAGCTAAAGAGGGAGAATAATAAAAGAGCAATTAGGAAAAGCATTTCATAAAGCCATGGCTTCATTGTCCTGGCTTTGCTACTAGAACAGCGCAGACTCTGATGGCGTGCACCTCTGTCTATGTGGCTATTTGAGTGTCTGGTGGCTTTTCCTTCTCGCTGTATGTTCCACTCCCAATGGAGGTGGCAGGGCAGTGGGGTGTCCAGGCTGAGCCCACCTGCATTCTCCCCATCCCGCTGTGCAGGCACTCCAGCACTCCATCACTCCAGCAAAACATCACTCACAGCCTGACAGAAATATCCTGAGTTGGGAAAAGAAAGACCTCATCAGGTTTGGTGTTCCTTTCTCTAACTGGAAGGAAGACATTTGGGAACAAATGTGTTTGTTTCACAAGCCTCACCTCTCCAAGGAACACATGCCCCATGTTTGAACTTCTTCTAATAAACAGAGAGCCAGCAAGGTTTTAGCCTTTATCCATGAGTACTACAGCAGCATATGAGAAAATAAATTCATTTTACACTTTACCAGCGATTCAGGGAGAAACAGGAAAGGATTTCCCATGGCCCTTGCTCCCCTCCATCCTCCATGGGGCTCAGATTCAAACCACAGCCTGAGCTTGCTGTCATCAGGGGCTGGGGGTCACTGGGATCAGCGCAGCTGAGGCTCTCACCACCCCCACCCCTTGTGTTACCTTTCAGGCTTTAAGGACACTGCCCCAGACCCAAGGCTGCTCACTGTACAGGGCAGGGAGCTCAGGTCACAGCCTGTGCAGATCATGCCCAGCCCAGCACCCTGCTTCTACCCACAGCAAACAGCAGGAGCAGGGGGCACAGCATGCAGCCAGATGACATGCAGGGTTATTTCCCCAGAAATCCTCTCCCCTGCAAACTGCGGATCAGGGACCCCTGCCCCAGACCTTGGATCTTTGCATTTAATTTCTATCATTTTCTCATAAGTTTCTCCAATTGCTTTTTTTCTTCCTTTTAGTCAAGGAACCTTTGGCATCTGCAGCCTCCGGTGGCAATAGCCCAGAGATCACACCCTCTCCAGTGCTAGGAGAAGCCTGGGTCCATGGCGCTCCCTTTCCCACAGGAACCCCATCTCCCTCATGCTGCAAGAAAGTTGGGAAAAAAGGAAGCAGCCCTCAGGTTTCCATTTGGCTGCACTTTCCCAGACTGTAAATCAGCAAGCAAGAAGTCTCAAGGGTAAAACAGCCCCATAAATTCCTTAGCAATACAGGCTCTTCTGTATACAATGGGGCCAGACCCTCTCACAGCCTGACAGCTCCAAGGGATGCTGTGATCACTTGGTGTGAACCAAGACCTCAGTTTGGGTTTAGGATTTCAAAAACGTGCTAACGTGATCATCCTTAACACATCCACTCCCTAGGCAGGGGATTTATCCCCTGCTTCTCGTGTGGCATACCCACTGCCCACCTGGTTTTATGGGAACTGCTTGTGTTAAGTGCATCTACCAGGATAGGGGAGGAAAGCTCCTGTCATTATTGCAGCGCATCAGAAAACCTGCCAGCAGCCTAAGGCAGCCACCAGAGGCAGAAGGCTCCTGCACATGGTGTTTGCAGGGGCTGTGTGATGAATTGCTGCAGATGTTTTCCAAGCACCCTGGCCAAATCTCCGTGACCCTGAGCCTCACTCCGCAGCACAGATCTCCTTGCTGAAACACTCCTCTTCCCCCACACCGCCGTGCCTCACTTCCTTCCACCCACACGGCCAAGCAGGCTCTCCTGCGAGCCAGACCGGATCTGCACAGGCTGTAATGCAGCAGAGAAATCCAGCAGCCAGAGCCCTGGGTGCCCTCACAGGGTTTTCCCAAACGCCAGGCTGATATTAGAAACTGGTGTTCGGATACCTCATGCCTCATGGACCACGTCTGGAAAGATCTTCCAATTTCTTTCTTTTCTTTCAGCCAGTTTTACAAAGCTGTTTCTTGTCCCTATTTTACAAACTCATGCAGCTGGAAATAGGGCTGCCAGCTGAGTGACACAGCGAGATCCACGAACCCACTGCACACAGGCATCCTTCCCTTCCTGCTGCAGACATTTTCCCAGGACACTCCACATCCCCTTCCCACCATGTCTTGTTGATAGCCATGAGAATTCTGCAGGGATTTTGGCTGCAGCAAAACACAGGGTCTGGGAACCTATTTATAACTCATGTTTCCCACAGATTAATTTTGTGAAGTCTTTGCTCCGAAGAGATGACAATAAGGGCTGAAGAAGGATCTTTGGATATCTGTGCATTTTTACAGTAGCACAGCAACATCCACAGGCTGATGCTGGAATTACTGTGAGGCTTACTCCTTCCTTGACTCAAACAAGAATGGTTTGGGACTCAGAGAAGAGTGTCTATCAGTTCCTCGGTTTTTAAATTATCTCCCCATAACCTGATGCATTGGTATAGGACATCACCCTGGTAGACACAGGGAGGATTTACCTGTGTCAACAGAGAGCTGTGATCTCTATGGGCAGCACACAGGAGGAGCAAGCCTTGTGTCGTACCATAAAGAGTTTGGGTAGGTTTACTAGTGATTAATTGCATCTACATTCTGTCTAGCAGGATTAAGACTTTCCAGCACTGAAATAAGCACTGGGTGAAGAATCAGTATGCTTTCAGGGAGTGTGCTCTGCTTCTGTCTCCTACATTTTTTTTAAACCTGGTGTTCATCCAAGCATGATGCCTGCTTGAATTTTACCCCAGGGAGTCCTACCATGATGGACTCCGGGTTGGGTTTTCAAAGAGCTTTAGGCACCCAGCAGGAGATCCAAGTCTCTGGACAGCTCCATTTATTAGCTTCCAGGCATTTGACAGCTGGGCTGACAGTAAAGAAGGAATATGGATTGCAGAATATTATCGGGCACCTGTCAATCTAAGCAATGAATGCTGACATTGTAACTTTCTCTACATTTCACCTATGCAAAATACATCATCACTGCAGGTACCAAAAATAACTGGTGGCAGAGCTGTGACTATGAGCAACTGCCACTTCTACATTACATTGGTATTTTAACCTACTTGTCTTTTGTAAATAAAGCTTTAAGCAGTAATTTGCATCAGTTTAAATGTCATGTAGCATGTGTGCTATATCACGGTACCCAGCATTTTCCCAGCAAGCAATAACATGAAGTAGAATGATCGTTTAGACTCTTAGTTTAAAACACAATCACTCAGTCCTGGCATAAACGCCTTGTGTGCCAACCACCCCAGCAGATCAGGTCGGTACTGGGTCAGGACACTCATTGCTATATGAACAGAATATTGCTTTTTGCTTTTTACCCCTTCTGCCAGGAGCTGCTATCAGTGAAAAAAAAAAAAATCAGACACAATTACCTTGGATTTTGTCAGATGAGCCACTGGAAAGGCAGCAACCCACAGGAGAAGATTTGCCTCGGTTCGCCCAGCAGTGCCCTGCTGCAAGGCTGGGCAAAAGGCAGCAGAAGCCGGTGGTGGAGGTGTGGATGGAGCAGAAGGGCTGCTCACCCAGGCTGGGCATGCTCTTAGGGCAGCAAGGCTCTGTCACACGCAGGTTTGGAGCTTCAAGTGCCAGCAGAGGAGTGCTTTTATCTGTCAGAAAGTTTCTGCTCTCCACCTGCTAATTATCTCCTCACCCCAGCTCTTGCAGCACAGTTTCACTCCACAGCTCAACCAACGTTGTCAGAAGGGCGGCCATGCCCTCCCACCTCCTGATTTTGTGATGGCTGTGGTGCCACCCAGCCCTGACCAACTCAAGGCAAGCAACAGGCTGTGGCACTGGTGACACACGAATGGTCTTCCATCCTTCCTCCCAGCGGGTGCAGATCAACCATGGGGGCCTGCACGACAGCCTTCTTGGCCTTAGCGGGCATCCAGCTGCCTGCACAAAGCCAGAGATTTGGGAGGGTTTGTGTGCCTAGTTCGTCTCCAGTGCTGAGGGTTCCCTGGTGCCAGGGGCCTTCCTTTTTTAGCACTTCTGAAGCACGGAGATGTGATGCAGAAGTTAGTGACATCAGATCAGGCCTCCTGTGACTTTCCTACAGCACAGCAGTGTGATCCTCTTTATGGATGTTTTTAATTGCTTAAATGTCAACAGCATGCAGGTGCCTAATGAGATCCGTGACTCTTCTCCCACAGCTTGCAGCTACAGCACAGCCAGCCCTGCACTGCGCCAAAGCACCCCCCAACCCCAACCCCTACGGCTGAGAGCAGTGTCCCAGCGCTCCCTGAGCTCCGGCACTGGGGCCGTGCCCCCTGCCCTGGGCAGAGCCTTTCCTCACCCCCCGGCCCTCCCCTGGCAGCTCCGGGCCGGTCCCTCGGGCCCTGTCGCTGTCCCCAGAGCAGAGCTCAGCGCTGCCCCTGCGCTCCCTGGGAGGGGCTGCAGCCGCCATGGGGCCTCCCCTCAGCCCCCTCTGCTCTGGGCCCAAGCGAGCCCAGGGCCTCAGCGCTGCTCACACCGCCCTCAGAGCCCCCCCCACCTCCACAGCCATGAAAACACTGAAGAGAACCGGCCCTGAAGTGGAGCCCGACCAGTGGCTGCCGCCAGTATGGGGGAACCCCACGGACCCTTTGGGCCCGACCTGCCACCCACTGCTCACCCATCCCAGGATGCTTTTGGCTAGCTGGATGCTGGGCATTTGTCCAGAAGGATACTGTGAGAAACAGCACTGACAGCCTTGCTGAAACCCAACAAGATATTGCCAGTGGGCTCCCCCAGGCCAGCTGGGTGGGGGACGCTGTCCTGGGGAGGTGCGGTCGGGGGGCAGGGCCTCCCCTCACCAACCCGCGCTGGCTGCGACCACACAGTCCTCCGGGTGATTTTCAGTAACTCCGAGCAGAGCTTTCTCCCTAATTTTACCGGGCACTGGGGTAAGACTGACAGGGCTGCCGTCACCAGGGTCTTCTTGTCCTTCGTGAAAACCGGAGCAGCGTTTGCCAGCTTCCAGCCAACGGGGACCTCTCCGGATTCCCCGTTCCGCTGAAAACTAACGGAGAGGGAGGTCCTGCGGCACACAGCGGCAGGCACCGCGGAGCCGGGCCTCACCCACGGGCCCGCTCCTCCTCGCTACACACAGCGCTGCCTCGCCCGTACGCCGCTCCGCTCCGCTCCGCTCCTCTCTGCTGCGGCGGGGCGGGCCCGCGAGCGCTCAGCGCCCGCCCTTCTCCTCAGCGCCCGCCCCGCGGGGCCGGAAGGCGCGCGGCGGGAGCGGCTCCGGGGGCGGCATGCTGCCCGCGGGCTGCGGCGGGCGGTGAGCGGGGCCGGGGGAGCGGGGCG
>WBMW01004499.1:0-22347 GCA_013396635.1 Penelope pileata | reverse complement strand
CGCGGGCCCGGGCCCTGCTGCGGTGGTGAGTGCGGGCCCGGGCCGAGGGGAGGGACTGGGAGCGGGGGTGCTGCCCCGTACTCTGTGTCCCCCTCGCAGGGAGCGCCAGGACGAGGAGCGGCCGAAGGCCGAGGGCGGCGCCGGCGGTGGACACGGTGAGCGCTTCCGTCCCGGCCCGGTGTCACGCAGCGCCCGGGGCTGGCTGGTGTCAGGAGTCCTTCGGGTGCTCCGCGCTGGCCTGAAGCCGTCTGCTGCATCTCCGTTCCCTGTGCCACCTGGAGCTGTGCTGCGGTGGCCGGGATCAGGCGGAGGGGCCGCAGGGCTGACCAGGGTGCGGTGATGGCTCCAGAGGATCTCCAGGATCTCCATCAGTGCCTCGCATCTGCGCTGGGTCAGGGGTTTGTCACGTTGGCTGCAGCCTCTCTGAGGTCTCGGTGGGAGTGCGGCCAGAATACCCGCTGCACTGTTCTGTGGGTTCTGTTTCCTTCTGTAATTCCTGGAGGAGTAAGTTGGTGCAGAGAGAAATGGCGAAGATCCATGGTTTGTAGAATCATAGGATGGCTGAGGTTGGAAGGGAGTGCGCAGCCCCCAGCCCCACCCCTGCTGTGGGCTGGGTGCCCCCAGCTCAGCTGCCCAGGGCCCATCCAGCCTGGAACCACCTCCAGGGATGGGCACCACCACTCTGGGCCCTGTGCCAGGGCCTCACTGCCTCTGAGTGAAGGATTTCCTCCTCACATCCAACCTAAATCTCCCCTCTTTCAGTTTAAAGCCATTCCCACTTGACCTATCACTATCTACCTATGTAAAAACTCAGTCCCCCTCCTGCTTATAAGCTCCCTTCAAGTACTGGAAGGATCTTCCAAGGAAGGTTTGGATCTTCTGGTACATCTCTTCTTGCAGAGAGCAGGCCTTCGCCCCAGGAGCTGGAGGAGCTGGAGCTGCTGAACAGAGCCTTAGAGAAGGCACTCAAAGTCAGGAAAAGCATCTCAAAAACTCCTTTAGAGGCACAGGGAGCTACAGGGACAAAGCCTGCAGATGAAGAACCTGCTCCCAAGAATACTCAAGAGCAGCAAGTGCCTGTGTCTGTCGGAGAAGTTGCTGTGACCACGACGGTGACAGCTGTAAGCAGAAAGCCCACTACTTCAAAGAAGCCACCTCCATACCAGCTAAGAGCCCCTTACAGGACTGACCCAGATGTGAAAAAACCACAAAGGAAAGCCCCAGTCAGATGTGTTTCCAAAGGTCCTGGAACAGCTGGGAAGGGCTCTTCAAAAGGAGCGGCTTCCAAACAAGGAAGGAGTCATAGGCCAGCAACCAGGGCCAGCGGCCGAGAGGTCTGTGCTGCTGCTGAACCCCAAAAGACACCTGGCTTCTCCAGATCTGCCCCCAGCGAGCAGCAGAGCTGCCCTATAGGGGGTTCAGCTGGGGAAAGGGACTCGGTGGCTGCTGGCAGGCAGCAATTTGATGCAGGGAAGAGAAGTTGTAGCTCCCTTGGAGAGTCCAGCAGGAACGAGAACCCTGCAGCTGGAGGTGTTTTGGGAGGGAGCACCTCACCTCGGACAGTCGCCCTCCAGGAGCAGGGGTGAGTGCTGGGAGATGGGCACCTTTGTTCTGCTCTGCATGACTTTGAGCCTAACACAGCTGCAAAGCGCGGTCTGCCTCCCGCTGCTCTGTAGAACCTGATTTGGCTTCACCACTCCTTAGATTCTTCTCAAGAGAAAGAATCCTTTACAGTTCAGAAGTGTTTCCATGCTAAATAAGGGCTTACCCTTGCATGGCTGGAACTTGAAAAGTCCTTTAATTAAGACTTCTGATATCTTTATAGCCCACTGTGACTGTTTTGGAAAGTTCTCTCTCTAAAGCTTTCCTTGGAGTCCACTTTCCATTAGAGCTTATTGATTTCTTTGGTTATTTTTTTAAGATAAGTAATTCGTGAATCATCTCTCTCTAAAAGCATGTGCCCGCTGCTGTTTGGAGAGAGGCTGTCTAGATTTTGTGCTACGCCCTTTAACCTCTGAGATACTGCCTGCATAACTACAGAATCAGTATTGACTAGGATGCAGTTGTTTCAAGTGTTTGGTGTAGGAAGAATTGTAAAGCAGGTGTTACTCAGATGCCCTGTGGAAAAGCAGGAAAACGATGCTTAGAAATATGGCTTTGCATTCAGATCCGTCTGTCTTGTTTGGATCATTGTGGTATGAATTTCTGGGTATTCTGTACTTCAGAGAAATAGTGAAGTTAAGATCTGGTATGTGCCTGCACCTGGAAGATGTCGAGAAATTGTTCTCAGCTGCCACAGCCCAACTCTTGTGTTTGTACAGGGAGGAAATTGTCACTGTTTGTGAGGTGTTGGATGGATGCAGGACGCAGTGACTGTTGCTGGGGGAACAGGAATGTGGATTCAGATGTTTATTTACTTAAAATCCTAGCTATGGCACTGTGTTTGTAGTTTGCACGAGACTCCAGCTATAACTGCCAGCCTGCATGTTGTTGCATTAACAACTTAGGGCTTATTCTACCACGGGGTTGACAAGAGTGTATGCAGTGGAAGCTGAAACCCTTCCTTTCCCATTTCTTTGTGTCATGTGGTGCTAAGCAAAGCTATCTTGCCATGCTCAGGTATGGCAATACAGTTAGCAAGGTCTGTGTGCACACATCTGTAGCATTAGATTCCCTCCACGTCCACACACTGCTTTGTCAGGGCTTTGACCCCAGCTCCTCACCTTGGACAAAGCCATCGTGCCGGGATGGAGGAGCTCTCCCAGGTCACCTTTGTGAAAAGGAACGGCCTGTCCTGCTGCCTTGAGGACAGGCTGAAGGCAGTAGTGGATTTAATTTCGGGCGCTTTTGACATCTTCCATTACAGCTAAACTAATTTTAAATTTAGACAAAAAGTAATTGTCTTTATTTGAAGACAAGGCTCTGCTGACCTCTGGCAGTCATGCTTGATGATTCTCCTGTTTTGCAGATGCCAGCTGAAGCTACCCCTTGCCTACAGGAAAGCCTATTCCAGGAACTCCAGGTAAGCCCCCATCAGCCTGGGCCAGGACTACCTTTGGCTTCAGGGCTGTGCGGAGGGCTCAGGTTGGGGGCAGGTGTGGCTGGTGTCTGCGTCAGGCTGGGAATCGACCCCACAGCACCTTGGGGCAGGAGGAATGGTCCTGCACAGGGTGTCTGCAGGGCTGCCTTGAGTGTGTGTTGTAATCCAGCCAGTAGTTTCACATTTGTTTTCAGAGTGCTAATCCCTCTTAATCCCCGAATTGAAAAGGTGCTGGAATGCTTTAGTCACAGGTTTAAGTGCTGCAGAAGTCTCTGTGATACTGTGTGCTAGCAGTTCAGGGCAGAAAGCTCTGTGGGGTGGGTGCCTGTGTATACACTGCACAATTAAAGTTTCCCTAGTTATTGCTGACCCAAGCAGCTCTCTAGCCTGGAAGCACTGCTGCTGTGCTGTGTGAGGGTCTCTCACCACTTCTTCTGGGATTTCTAATTATGTGGTTTGCCCAGATGCTATGCTTAAGCCCTGAATCTAGTGACAGCTCCTTGTGTTGACCTCAAGAATTAATCCATTTGTGGGAAGTTGTCATTTATCAGACAGCAATCTGTCAGTTGCCCTTCAGCAAGTTGAAAACACTTGGTTCCCTTAATTTTCCCTTGTAAATTGAGCCTTTCAGCATCCTAATCACACTGATACAATTTACACTCTTCACTGTTACTTTCAATTCAGTGACAAACTGAAAACAGCCATGGTGCTGAAGATCACTTAGAGAAATCACAATGGTAAAAGCCAAGAGTTTGTCCTGTTGGCTCCACCATGGCACCTTGGTTTTGTATACATTTACTAGAGGAGCAAATGCAAAGAAAGCAGTAGACTTGCCCCCCAAGAAAGAAGGGGGTATTTTGTTTCCTCTGGATTAAAAACACATGTCGGGAGATGCAACAGAATTGCCGATGTGCTGCCAGTTCATACCTTTTTATAGAAACGTGTTGTTTCTTCTAACAGCTCAAAACAAGTTGAAAGAAATGACATGAGTGTTCTACAGCGTCTGAGGCGTTCTGCAGGGTGTCATTGTTGAGCTGATAGCAGAACGGAGGGGTAAATAGCTAGTGAACAACCTGTTTCTCTAGTAAAAGAAAAAGGCGAGGAGGGTGCCTGTATTTGAGGTGCTGATGTGTTGTACTGGTGTGTTGCAGCTTGGTGTGAGCACTGTCGCACAACACAGCACAACTCCTCCACCCTCTGCCCCTTTTGAATTTTCAGGGCATGGGAGAAGTGTCGTCTTTGCCACATGAGTGCAGATGCAGAGGCTGCGAGGAAGCGTTTTACAGAGAGGATCCAGAGTACTGTATCCTTCCTCAGCTCACCCCCTCCCAAAAGCTGCACGGTGCAGCAGGCACGGTTCAGTCAGTCCGTGGGGTGCTTCCGTTTGGAGAGAGTCATGCCTCCAATAACAGGAGTTCAGGTCTGGTCTCTAGGAAGCATTTTCTCCTTTTCATAGTGCAGTTTTTGTTGGTCATAACAATTGTGATCCAGACAAACAAGGCTGCAAGGTGAATGTGCCACAGACAGACGTGCTGCCCTCACCTTCTGCATGCAATGCCATTTTGTGGACTACTTGTTCTCTGCCACTGCCACAGATTCCAGCTGCTCTGGTCTGGGGCCAGGGTAGAGCGCTGAGCTAGTGTTGTGAAATGTTCCTTAAGCTGCTTCTGTTTGAGTTTCATTCACCAACACCCGCACTCAGTCCTGCAGAGATAGAGGAGGAATTAAAGGTCCTCCAGGATGTCCCTTCCCTTCTGAGCCAGTATGTGGAAGCTGAGGCTGCAGGTAAGAAAAAAAGAGAAGTGGGGAGAAGGGCAGAGGGTGGAATAAGGATGTTTTCAGTGGGCTCCAGCTGCATGTGTCTTCTGCTCTTGGCATGTCCAGACATGAGGGACAGGAACCTTCTCTGCCCAAAGCGAGGGCTGATTAACCCATCACCACTCCAGAAGCCAGTGTCTTGGGGAGGTGTCGGTGTGCTCATGCCTGCTGGTTTTCCTCTGCTTCTTTTCTAGACCATCCCACTCTTGAAAGAGAATATGAAAGCCTTCTGACCTTGGAATGTTTGCAAACCACAGTCTCCCAGTGCTTGCATAAACTGCAGCTTTTACAAGCAGGTGAGCCAGTGCTTGTGTTTGTAGCCGGGTATGAATGTTGCCAGCAGTGTTTGAACACTACTTTGCCCTGTGTGACTAGAACACTGTGGATCAACATCATTTTTCTCCTAGTTATCATTTGTGGTAAAGTAATATGCAAAATTCTCTCTGGTGGCAAGTGGTACCTGGTTTGGGGAGAGGCTTGTCAGTTCTACCTGCTGCAATTCAGAAGAATTGGTGATGGAGCTGTTGAGAGATTGGGGACGCTGCGTTCTGTAACTTAAGACGTCCTGATTGTGCCATGTATGAGGAGCATGCCCCAACTAGAATGTCATCAGTCATTGTTTTCTAGGAACACTAAGTAGATCACAAGTTCTGTGCATACAAGTTTAACTTGCATATTTCTGCCTCCTGCCAATTCTTCACCTTGACAGCTGTGGAGTCCCAGATGAGGCTGCACCCAGACTGCACTGAGAACCCAGGAAGCTGTGCTCCCGCCAGGGATCAGGCATGCAGTGGTGCAGGCACACTGGCTGTGCCTCTCCTCTGTTACTCCAGTTTCCAAGAGCTGAGGGACCTGTTCGCCTTGAAGCTGCAGGTGTCGATGCTGCACCAGGAAATTGCCTTACAAAAGGTGAGTCTTTTAAGAGTGTTAGTGCTACTGTGTAGGGCAAGAAAAGGGCAGTTATGGTCCAACAGTTGGCCTGCTGGGTCTCAATGGGGGAGCAGCAGTACAACAAGCTTTCCCAGTGGTGTTTCTATATTTATGCCTCATGTCTATGTCCCATCAGCGCCTCACTTTCTTTGTACAAGAACAGACCTACTCTTTCAAGACCATGGCAGAGGGCTTTATGTGCCTGTTCCTTTCCTGATAACATTTTTTAGCCACTCTTTTGGAGTGTGGCAGTGGAGGCTGTTGGTAATGCTTGGAGATCCCTTTTGGCAGTCCTTTATAGTCCCATCAGGACCCTACTTTCTTTCTCTCTTGCGTGACCTCTTCAGCTAGTGAACTCCTCTGCAGTGTTTTTCACATTTTAATGTCAAACCCCTGTGCTGCTAATCTTGACTTTACCTTCCTTAGACAGCCTGTAAGAACGTGAGAGGAGGTCAGCTCCTCCACCAGCCCGAGCAGAGTGCTTGCTGCACGGGGACCATTTGTTCTTCTCAACAGCAAAGGGCAGAGATGTCTGAAATCACATCTGCCCTGTGCCTTTGACCTACCCTTTGACCTGCCTCAAAGACAGAGGCTTTGGAAAAGCAATTTTTTATAACCCAGGGAAGAGTTATTCGTAAGTGGCCACACTTGTCTCTCTGGCTGAAGATGGACTGTTGCCTGTTTTCAGATGGGATTTTAGTGCTATATCCTTGAACTATGGGTTGTGAGGTCTTTGCTTGTATCTGCCCATGTAGCAATGAATGAAGCCTGGTGCTTCATCGACTGACCCTATTTCCTCTGCGCAAGTATTTTAATAGGTGCTTTGTGCTGGGTGAGCTCTGAGTATCTGAAGAAGCTCTCTTCAGAGTATGCAAGATAAATGAAATTCTTGGGACAGGTGAGGTGAATGGACTTGGTTCAAGATAAGTAACTTGGGAAAGGATCTATTTTTCTCTTGGCCAAGCCTGTCCATTCTCTTTCCATAGAGGAACAGCAGGAATCGTAGCAAGTCCTGTTAACTCTTAGCTGGTCTTTGGTGAAGGTCTGTTTCCCTTTATTCTTCTGCATCAAGAGCACGTCAGAGAATAGAAGAGAGAAAGGGCTTTCTCTTAAGAAGTGGGGAAATGACTCATTCATGTGTCAGTTTTCCCCATAAGCAGCTTTTATGTCTGCAGATCTTAACTCTTTCCAGAGAGGAGCAGCTGTGCCTTGTCCCTGTTTCCTGCAGAGGTTTATAGAGAACTGTGGAGAGGACACCCCTTTGGGTGCCCTGTTCTCTATCCTGTTTGGATCTTCCTTTGTGTCTGCCACCGGAACATGCTTTGAGGGACGTGATGGTCACGTGCAGTTGATCATCCACTCTTCTCCTGAGAAGGCAGTGTGCATAGCAGGCCGTGTGGAGTTTGAATGAGCAGACTGCTTGGAGTTCATTAGCAGATACCAGCTGAAAAAAATCTCAGGCAAAATGCCTCTCTGAGCATTACTTCAAGACTGGAATACTGAAGGCTGTTGTCCCTTGACAGTAAGTTCACTTGTGCCTGAGTTGTCAGTCACAGTCATCGTCCCGGAGCTTTGTGCTGATGATTACACTGCTACAGGCCTGTGGGTTGTTTGAGAGTGGACTCAGATCATGTGCTAGGCTTTATGAGCCAGAGGCCAGGTTGGGAGGTCAGGCAGCTCTAGCATCCCCAGCCTGCGCTGCTGCGGACGTGCAGCTCTGATCTGGGTGGGCTGCAGCTGGCGACCCGCCTGTCTGCCTTGTACTTATGTGACCCAGCTGGGAGGTGGCAAGAGCAGTCAGTTGTAAATGAAGAGTTGTGCTTCCCAGTGGGTGAGTAAGCCCTTAGCTGTGTGGTTGCAGAGCTCCCAAATCAACATCAGCTTCATACATGCTCGTCCTCAGTTTCTCCCGGGGACTGATCTCATCCCAGCGTGGCCCTTCCCTGCAGCACAGTGCTGTCAGAGCCAGCAGAGGAAAGCACTGCCATTTATCTCGCTGCTTGGGGAGCGCTGGGTGGCTGCTGGTGTGCTGCGTGAGCAGAGGATGAACAACCCTGCCATTCTTAAATATGACAAAAGAAAACACTTATCTGTCAGTTAGCATGTTATTACTCATTCCATTCTTGTTAGATTTCATTCGTTATGCAGCCACTTCAATTCTAGGAATCCCTTAAGTGCACCCTGGCCTCACTCTGATGTGTCTTCTTTGCTCCCACCCAGCTCACGATGACAGAACTCCTGCCTGTCCTGGACTCCAGGGCCTGCCCAGAGGCCTCTGCAGCTCAGCTGTATCGGGCGATTTACACACAGCTCTGCGAAGGAGGCACGCGATTCCCCGTGCTGGTGAGAGATGAGCTGGCAGACTGAGCTGGTGAGAGCCTCCTACCACCCATTCACATAACCAGCAACAATTTTAAGCAATAAATCTTTTCTAATAACTTTTAGTACTCTGCATGTTTGTTCAACTAAAGGAAACTAGATTTCTGGGTTTTGGCTTTTTCCTCATTGTCTGTTTTACAACCTGCTAATTCTAAGGGACTGTGAAGCCTCTTCAGGGTTTCCATGGGCACTGGTGTTGTGTTTTCTTCCAAGGTCTGTCTGTCCAGCCGGCTCTGGATTCTTGACCACTTCAGCCCTGACACTGACCTTGTATTCAGACAGTGTAGCTATCCATAAGACATGATTTACACTGATCGCTGCGTTGGGGCACAGCCTTCCAGTTCAAGAAAATCCAGAGAAAATGAGCTGCTGTTTTCCTATAACTTTGTTCACAAATTGGCATGTAGCCATCATTACAGTATTCGCTGAGTAATATGCACTGACTAACAATGTTTCTGATTTCTTCATCCACAGAAGCCTAGGCTGCATGCAGTAGTGCCTCTTTGGGAACTGCTGTGGTTTGCAGACATCTGCTCTGAGCTGGGCTGGTACCTGCACCACTGTGCAGCTGGAGCAGTCCCTTCCTGTTAGCCTGCAAGTGAGTCACATTGCTGCTCACATCATGGCTCTAGAAGGCAGTTTCCTGACTTGCCAGGCTCTTTTATAATGACTTACCTAGCCCACAACTGAAATATTTTTGCTGGATCATCTTATCTGGTGATTGTCCCTTAGGCAGCAGTCAAAGAAGGATTGGGCTGTCTGCGCTCAGGGAAATCGGTGCTCAGGGAAATGCATCTGCAGCAGGAGGGAGCTGAGGAAGCAGCCCAGTAGATGGCACTCGCTCCTTTGCATTGCTGCTGAACCTGTGCTGGTGGCTGCTGGAGGAGCAGACCTCCAGGGTGACTGATGCCGTATCCTGCCCAGCTGTGGAAAATACAAGTTCTGTAGCAGTTCAGACCTTGCCACCATGGGAAAACCCCAGCTTTGGTTCTTTCTGCATCTTAGGTGTTCACTTCTAATCCCTAAATCCTCCGGCATTGCTGTGTGGCAATTGCTTCAGAGTCACATGGAATACTTCTGGCTTCCAAGCAATTCAAATTCTATTTAGAGAAGGGCCGCTGAATACTGATGCAGCATTTTTACTTCTTGTTACAGTTTGACTTGCATCATATCTTGAAGCTGGACTAAATGGTTTGGAGGAATTTAGCTCATGGCAATGCTGACATTGGTCATTATTTTTTCCTTCTGTTTTTTCCCAGCTAGAGTTAAGGTGGTCTGACTTCCAAATGATGGCCCTTCCCGACACTCAGAATTCGCTGAAACTCATCCAAACGTTGGATGAAAGTCAGCATCTCACTTTTATTTCTTAATTACATTGCATTCATCTCTTCGTATAGCATTTTGGTTCCCATAGAGTCTGCAGTTAGGGCTGCTCTGACGTGTAAGAATTCATACCTAGCAGTCACCCAGAAATATCTGCCTGTGACTCTGGATGCATGTTGTCTAAATGCCTGGCAGGTTTTTTCTGCATACATATCACAGATGTGAACAGGCAGATACAGTGTTGAGCTGCTGTCAGGAGCAACTGTATTCGACCTTTTGACTTCAGGAAGTTGGAGCAGTGCTGGTTTAGCGTTGTTGTGTAGCTCAGAGAGGTGTCCCTGTGTGCTTACATCTGCATGTTCTGCTGGGGAGCAGCGCTGTGGCCAACAGTGCTGGAGCATTTAAATCTGCTGATCAAAGGGCAGCTCACAGTAGCCAACACTGCCTGCTGCCTCTGAAATTAATGTGGTCATATGCCACGGGCATTAACATGTGCATATTCAATTTTAGAGATGGCATCTGCTATTGTTAGTTATCGTGCTGTTATCTATAACTTGTCTGTATGCACTGCGTGAGTCATGGAGCATCTGTTCCTTCATTCAGAGCAGTCCAGTGTAAATTAACAGCCACAACATGGGCTGCACAGGTGTGACAGGAGTGTGAAAAAGAGACCAAGCCCACAGAAGTGTGATCTCCTGGACAGGGGTTGCTTCAAGCTCAAAAGCAAGCTGATGGGGTGGGAGGGGCTGCAGAAGGGCAGCACGGCTCCCACCATGGTGGCTGGCAGGCAGCTGGCTTGTCGTGTGCCTCTGGGTGCACTGTGACTGTTATTCTTACACCACGTGAAAGGCATTTTATAATATTCATAAATGTGGAAGGCTTTAAATCATCTGAGTGACTCACTTTTTCAAATGAGCCTTGTGCGATGGAGATAAAGTATGAAGATTCAATAGCAGCTTAACTCAGGAGGAGGAAGGATCATTGTTATTAGAAGATGTGCCATTGTTGTAGGAGGAAATTATGTTGGTACTTCGGATTGAGATGGGGAGAAAAGACAAGGCAGAAGATTGTATTTCTGATGCCAGGGGATAGTATTACAAAAAATACAGGAAATATGAGGTGTTTTGTGAAAGTGATAGATGATACTGGAGCTGTGCAGACGTGAGCTGAGACAAAGCACAGTGAGGGTCAGGAGGGATGAACAGCTCTCATCCTGCTTTGTCCTCTGCAGTGGAGTTAGAGAAAGTTTCTAGTTAGCACTGCTGAAAGGCATGAAGCTGGATCCCGGGAAAGGATTTTTTTTCTTATTTCTTTCCAGAATCTGTGATATTAAAAGACTCCCAGCTGCTCTAGTTTCTTTTCCACCAGCTTCCTTCCTTCCTCTCTGCCACTTCTAAACTTACTGGTGTTGTTTTTTAAATAAGACAGACGAGTGGGAAGAGGCAGTGCCTCTGGTGCACGCTGCAGTCAGCAGACCCTCTTAGGGAGCTCATGCACGCTATGGTCTTTGGTTAGGTCTGGTGTCAACCTTTGAGAGCTTTGTGCAGCAGGTATCCTCAGACGTGGAGGATCTCCCTTCTTGAGAGATGCAGAGAATAGGCAGAGTAGCTTTAGTCATGCCCTCCATCTAATAGAGGAACACCACCACTCTTCCTCCCCAGGAAACAAGGCAAATCTCAGACGCTGGCGCAGAGGAATGCCACGCCTCTGCCATCCTTTTTGAGGGGATCTAACAGCGTGTGAGTGCTGGTGGAGCTGAGAGCTGCTGAAGTGGCTGTGCAAAAAGCACGAGCCTCAGGGGCCTACCCCCACACCCAAAAGGAGGGCAGGTTTCCCAGCTTTGCTATTACGGTTCGGAGGGGCAAAACCAGCGTGAGAGAAGTGAATTTCATCAAGGAGCAGTGTCAGCTGATAAGTGCTGAACTGGAGGGGGGAGCTCCCGGCTCTCTCTGCAGGTATCAAAGTTGCTGGCAGCGTTATTCTCCAAATGAGCTTTCTGTGTGAGCTCCAGAGAGCAGGTTGCTTAATTAAAATACCCTCCGTAGTCAAGTCTGAAGCACACAGACCTGAATCAGCTGTTTGTTGGGCAGTGTGTGCTCAGCTGTGCTGGCCAAGGACTGTCAGTAAGGGTGGCGGTGCTTGAGAATGCTGAGTGCTTGCTTTCTGGGCAGGGAGCTCGTAGCAGGAGTGTTGAGGGGAGCTCTGTGTCCTCCACACATGCAACCACACACATACTTTTTTACTCCAGTCAGCCTCTCCCTGAGGTTCAGAAGCTGAATTGGCTGGGGGTGCTGCATGATAGAAATGGTCAGTGCCACCAGCCAAAACTTAGAGAATTTAGAGTGGAGAAAACAGGCATGAGCCCGAGATTTCCAGCTGAAGCTTCGCTGAGAAGCTTTGCTTCTGATAAATTTGAAATAGTGTGAGTGCAAACCACATGTGAGCACAGAGGGTGCTGCATGCTGGTGATGCAGGAACGTAGTGCTCCTCCAGTCCGTCCCAGGACATGTAACTCTCAGGATGCCACCAGCAACGTGTTGGAAATGCTTCAGTAGCCTTGTGACAGCAGGGAGGAAGGGCCAGCAAGGATTTGGGTCAGGAAGCTGCCTCCCATCACCAGGTGGGGTCACTGGGGCTGTAGCAGATGGTGGCTCTCACCACAGGCTCTCTTCTTATCTGTGAAATGCAGATTGATGTTATTTCACTTGCTTGTTCGCTTGTTTCTACCACATCTGTGCTCTCCGGGACAAGGCCTCTTGGGCAGATGCACAGGACCTGGTGCAGCCAATGTTTTGTTTCACCAAGAGCTTCCCAGTGCACTTATGCCTCAGTGAAAAAAAAAAAACTCCCAAAACAAAACCCCTAAGCATGACTCAGCCTGACACGAAAACAATTCATTAAATGGGTATTAAAATTTCTATTGTGCACCATGCAGATCGAAGTCTATTTTTGTAACATCAAAACTACCAGAAAAGATCTATCCTCCTGTTTTTAATTTGTGCAAAAGGAAGGTCTTTGTTGTAATCAAGAAAAATCTATTGCATGTTAATTAAGCTGAGCCTAGATGGAAAGAAGAGGGTAAGAAACACTCTTCCATGTGTGCCTGAGTGTCAAGAGCTGGTAGTGGGGGGGAGAAAAAAGGGAGTTTTGCGCTGTAATTTCAGAAGGCAAGAGATTACAGCAGTAGGCTATTTAGGCACGCAAACGGAGATGTGTGGCTTATTTTTAGACAGAACAAGAAAGATAATCAGTGGATCTGGAGTTAGGAGAGGAAAAGGCAAATTGAAGGCAAGCTGTGAACCAGCAGAGAAAACTGACGCTGCCTGACCCCGACACGTCTGAGATCTGTGCTGGGGGCAGGGAACAGAAACTCCCAGTTGTGCCGGGGTCTGCTGGCTGCCTGTGCTAAGGCCTTTTTTAAAAAATATTTTTATTATGACTATTTTTCCCTCTAGCCCTTGCATAGTACAGTGGCAAACAATGTATTAGTCTCATTTTATCTGTGGTTTGCAAAGAAGAAAAGAAGGGAGACTTAATGCACGTGTTCAAGTCAAAGTTGCAGGGCAGGCTGCTGCGTGCCCTGGATGTGAATCTCACTGTGGACCTGTGTAGCACCTTGTTGTTCCTTTTCCTCTGTTAAAGCTGCCTCACTGCACGGCAGTCGATGGAGCTGGCACGCCCTTGTGACTTCAGAATTCGGAAAACTGCATGATCTGAGGATCTCGTGCTCTTTTTTTTTTGCTTTGGGTCTTAAATGTCAGACTGTATGACGTGTCTCTGTGATGTGAAGCCTTACAGGGGACGTTGGCAGCCAGTGTTGCTGCTGAAGTTGTTGGGCGTTGTTTTTATTCGAGGTGTTGGGAGTCTGCAGTTCTCGGTGCCTTTGTGAGAAATGGACGATTTGGTGGCAACCAGAGACGTGAGCATACACAGCATGAGAGTGTGGAAATCACTGGAATGGTGATTTTAAAAAAAAGGAAAAAACACAAACCAAATAATAAAAAAACCCCACTGTTAGAAATTACTGGAAGCCTGAACAGTCTGCAGCACTAACTGTGGCTGTGTGCGGGCTGCGTAATGGCACGCTGGGACAGGCTTCGAGTGGCTGGGTGTGGGTGTGAATCAGGCGTAGTATTTTTCATATTTTAACCACATTGGATTTTGTATAAATCAAAACAAAACCACAAACCTGTGAGCCTGGAAGGCTTGCTTCTAGCGTAACTAGGAAATCTGGAACGCTCAGCAGAACCTCTGTGGTTGCTGTCCACCCTGCCTGCCTGGCTTTGGGTGGGGGTAGCTGGTGGGTGTCAGGGCTCAGCGCTGCGCCGGAGCCTTCCCTCCGTGGTGGCACAGCTCTGCTGTTACCGTGTCCCTGCAAAAGTGGAGCCACTGGGTGCATGGGGTTGTCTGAATGCACAAAGCATTACTGCTTTGCACTGTGCATATCTCTGCCTTATCCCTCGCAGCAGTGCATGCATGCCACAGTCCCCGTTTGGGGAGGATAACTTAGAGTTTAGCTTATGACAGTGGAAGTAGCAATAGTTTATTTTTAAGCACTAATTATAGCAAAGTAGTTTTTTTTAATGTGCTGGGAACACATCTTGCCTGCTGGCTGCAGGGTGGCTCCTGTGCTGGCCGCAGGCCCCCCAGGCTCAGCTCTGCACGCCGCTGCCCGCGCTGTGCTGGCAGGGGTGCGGGGACCCCCGCCGTGCTGCTGGCACTTGGCTGGGGCCTTGGAACCTCAGGAAGGTGTCCTCGCGTAAGACGTGAATCTCTGCTTGCAGAAGCTATCACTGCTCCAAAGCTGAGCAGCCCCTGCAGCTCAAGGTGCCCTGCGGGGCTCACGCTGGTGGCAGGGTCCCGGGACAGCAGGGAGGTGTCACCCGGCAGCTTGTCACCCTGCAGGAGCCTTTGTTGGGGTGGGGGGGGGATGAAGGTGACACTTGGCTGCTATTTTCAGAGCCACGCTTCCTGCTGGCTGTTGCTGCTCTCCTGCCCTGCCTTATTTATCTTCTTTTGCTGAATCATAGACCTGGAAAATACTTCTTAGGTCACCGGAATGCTTTCCTAGGGAGGCAAATCCGAGGTTGTTTGTCCTGATGTGTGCTGCTGCCTGTTCTGCCTGGCACACAGTCCCTTACATGGCACGTGAGAGGCCACCTGCTCCTCCCTAACAGCACCTACCTGCTGCCTGCCATTTCTTCCCTGCTTCTTATCTTAAAATGAATGCAGATGCCCAAAGCTGAACGCTGCCTTTGCTGGAGCAGTTTCCCCACCGAGTGCAGCCACAGCGTGTTTAGGTAACTTTTGTCAGCCTGAGGCACGTGGGGATGGTGAAACTGCTGAAGTTGCAGTGAGCTCAGACAGGGCCCCAGCCTGCAGCTGCGATCTGGGCCATCTGTGGCAATGGGCAGTTGCAACAGAGCCGTTAACCCCGTGCTCACCTGCTGTCCTCCCCTGGCAGCTGTTTGTTGTTGTCAGTTTGTTTATCACGGGGGATACTTAGTGCAATGAATAGTAATTCATTATTTCTTGTCATAATCTTAATTTAGTATGCGTGTTACTCATCAGCCATTCTATGCCAGCCAAGTGCAGTGCTGATTTCCTTGCAGAACCACAGGAAAAATAACACAGGGATGCCTTAGTTCTTCCAGGCTCCGGTGGGTGTTTGTGCAGTCCCTGTTGGTGTTTGGCTTCCGGGCCCCTTCGTGTCCCTGGTGCAGGGCTGTGGGGCTGCGGTTTGCACCATTCCTGCAGGTCAGAGCCCATGGCACAGAACCACGTGTCCCGAAATGAGAGGTGGGGTGGGCAGGTGAGCAGGGTCTGTGAGGAGGGCAGGGGTGTGGGAGCTCTGTAGCAGACGTTACCTTTGATTCTCTCTGCCCTGAGGTGGTGGGGCTCCGTTCTTGTTTTCAGGCCCATTGCCTTCCAGTTTTTGGAAAAATAAGGCATAACTCCTACACCCACAAACCCTTCCTCCTGTCCGTAGCTGCTGGGTCGCTGCTAGCACCTGCTGGGGCAGAGCTGTGCTGGGTGACGCTGGAAGCAGGCGTCACTTTGCACACCCGTGCTGGGCTGTGGGCGTCTCCATCCTGGCCCTGTGTTCTTCTGGTATTGCCGTGTGAACTCCAAGCTGTTCTGGCTCTCTGATATCTACGAGGAAAAGCAGAAGCTCATACCCCCACGTTGGGCCCCTGCTGCAAACCCCTCCTGCCCCGTGTGCTCAGCCCGGCGTGGGGCTGGGGCTGGGCATCGCTCGCTGGCTGTCCTGGGAGTGGGCACCTGGAACTGGGCCCCCTTCACTGGGGGCTCATTGCCGTCCCTTAGAGGGAGCCTGGGTGCCTCCTCCCTTCTGTTTCCATTCTGGGAATCTGGATTTCTTGCTCAGAACAGACGTTTTCCTTTGCCCACTGAAGCCGTTAGCCCTCTCTGCTCTCTTCCTGTTCCTCTAAAATAGAGATCTCTATTTCCAGGTGCTTTTCCCTTTCCCTTGCTCGTTGTGCAGGGCTGATGGCTGTGCTCCGCAGCCCCGTCCCCACCTGGAGGGCACCGCAGCCCCGTCCCACCCCGAGGGTTCCGCGCCGGGTCCCTCCGTGCGGGCTCCTGCAGCGTGAGTCACCGGGTCCCAGCTGCACTTTTCTCTCTTGTAGGAAGAGGGAGGGGGCACGCTCGAGGCTCTATTTCTGTAACAAAAATTACACCCTCGGTTCGTCGCAGAAGGCGCTGAGGATGCGGGCGGAGGAGCCCGTCCGCCCCGGGGAGGCTGCACCAGAACCCGGTGCTGGGGGAGCTCGGTGCACAAACAAAAAGCCCAACCCCAAACCCCGGCTGACATCACACAGCCCAGCCTGAAGCCGTTGCATGTGTGGGTTGTACAGAGCCTGGTGTGCAATCAGGGGAAGATGTGGCTGCTGAATGGAGGACGTGTTGGTACCGCTGCTTTCTGCAGGTGACAGAAGGACGTTTCCCAGAGGTGACCCCATCCCGAGGGGCAAAGCAGTGTGGCTGTGGGGCACCGCTGCTGGCTGCTATTTCGCTGTTTGAAGAACAGACTTCTTTTAAGCTGCCGTTGGAGGTGTGGAAGGCTCCACGCAGGTGGTGCTGTCCCAGTGCTGTGGCTGCTGCTCCCCAGCAGGGAGAGCCCCTGTGCCCTGGGGGTGCCATCCTCGGGGCTCCAGCCTGTCTGCTCCCAAGGACATGCTCTGTGGGGAGTGGGGGCGGCCCTGGGGCTCCTGGGTCACAGTGTCCCCCCGCTGCCCATGGACACCCTCTGCAGGGTGCAGGTGCACTCCTGGCACACGTGGGTGCAGCTGTGGTGACAGCAATCCCCGTTAGTAGCAGTGCTCTCCTCTGAACGTGCTCTGTCCCCATTGTAATTGCTGTGTGCACACAGAAACACAGTCCTGGGGCACCCCCACCTCCAGCTGGGGCTGAGCTGTGTGCAGTGCTGCTCGGAGCACGGTGCTTTTGCAGTGGGTGGCTCCCAGGGAGGTGCTGCAGGGAGAGCTGGGTGGGCTGCAACCCAAAGCACCGGGATGGTGTGGGGCTTGGGAGCGGGCAGTGGCAGCCCTGGTGCATCTCTGGGCGTTGCTGTCCTGTGTCAGCTCCCCACCTTGCCTGGAATCGTAGCATCACAGCATGGCTTGGGTTGGAAGGGTCCTGAGGGTCAGCCGGTCCCAGCCCCTGCCGTGAGGGTGCCTCTCTGCACAGCTCAGGTTCTGTCCGTTCCTGCCGTAGTGTGGATTTCCTTGCTTGCTTTTGGCTTCCCCCCGGCCTCCCAACGCCGGTGCAGAAGGCAGCTGGGCCCCACGTGCTCGGGGGAGCTCTGCCCCGGGAACAGCTCCAGGCTTCTTACGTTTGCTGCAACAGCTAATTCCTTCCCTTTCTCCTTCAGGAAAAACAATTAAAAAAAGAACAAAAAAAAAAAAAAAAAAAAAAAAACAGTGCAGAAAAGATGAGTGGGGATGGGAACTGCTCATTCCTGCTCTGGCATCTTTAAAAACCATTTGTCTTTGTTCAGGATCTGGGTACTGCGAAGAAGGAGTGGGGTGCTGGAGCATGGACCCCCAGGACAGGAGTGGTGTGGGTCCTGAAGTTTTGCACTGTGCTGTGTGCCAGCCCCTTCCTGTGGGTGCCACCCACCTGCAGCTCTGCCTGTTCCCTGCTGCCTGCCAGCACCCTGCTCCAGTCTCCCAAATCCTCCTTATGGCTCCAGCCTCCTTGGTCCACATCCACTGGATGGTCCCACTCCCAGGTGTGTTGGGGGCCCACTCCCAGGTGTGTTGGGGTCCCACCACCTCGCTGGGTCCCATCCTGCAGTCTTCTCCCGTCCCATCACATCCCCAGCCCCTGTCTGCCTCTGTCCCCAGGTCCTGCTCCAGGGCACGCAGCCGCTGGAGGGAAAGCCGTGCTGTGGGGGCAGGCAGTGCCGCTCGGAAGGAGACGACGGCGATGCCCGGAGGGCGCGGGGTGCCCGGCGGCCCCACTGCCGGCCCGGCGGGGCGGGACGCGGGCAGCAGCCGGGGAGCGATGCCGAAAGGGTTAACGGGCAGCGCCCGCGCGGTCCTCCCACCGCCATGAGCTCAGCGCTGCCGCCGCCAATCCCCGCTCCCTCCGGCAGCAAAAGAGCCGGGAGCCAAAGCCGGGAGCCAGAGCGGCGGCCGCCGAGCCCCGGTCGGTCCGTGCGGGCGCCCCGAGCCATGTAGGGCCCGGCCCCGAGCGGCACCGCGCCAACATGATGGGCTGCAAGTCCAGCTCGCTCACCTGCCTGCAGGGCGGCAAGGGGGGGCTGCCGCTGCCCACCGCCACCGACTCCACGGCCACGCTCAACAAGCTGGCGCTGGCCACGGGCGGGACGGAGAAGTCCTGGTACCGCTGCATCTTCCCCTTCGGCATCGTCTCCGTGGTCATCGGCGTGGCGGCGACGTGCATCACCTTCACCATCAATGGCCCCCAGATGGACATCGCCAAGGTGGTGTCGGTGGCCGCCCTGATCTTCGGGCTGGCTCTGCTGGTGGCCGCCTACGTGTGCTGGCGGGCCAAGCGCGAGCGGCAGCGCAGGCGGCAGCGCCCCGAGCCCGGCCCCGCGGAGCAGGGAGCGCAGTGACGGGGGCAGAGGCTCGGCCCCGCCTGGGGACCCCGCTCACGGACCCCGTGGCACGGGGGTCGCAGCCCCGAGGAGGTCCGCGCCGTGACTGAGGTCAGCTCGCTGCCGTCCCGCATGGGGCTGTCCCTGTCCCACCACGGGCTGCGGGCGGCCCCCGGTGTCCCTGCTGAGCTCACCCGGTCCCTTCCCACGACCGGCACCGAGGGACCCCGAGAGCACCTCGAGCAGCGCTTCGCCCGCGCATGGCTCTGCAGAGAGCAGCAACGCGGCTGCATGGGCCGTGTGCCCCACGGAGCTGCTCCCAGCCGGGGATGTGGCACCTCGTGACAGCCTGGAAACGGCTGCTGGAGGCACGAGTGTCCCTTCTGTCCCCTGTGCGGCAGTGCAAGGACCGTGGTGTTCTCGTGACAAATGGAGTTTTGGAAGAAGCCTGCAGGACATGGGGCAGCGGGAGAGGCTGGCAGCCGGCAGCAGGCACTGGAGTGTGAGCGGGGCTGGTGGCACCGTGACACCCATGCTGATGTCTGCGGTGACACCCATGGTGACACGGGTCCGGGCTGAGGGCAGAGGTCCAGGCAGTGGGGGCTCCACTGGGACAGGGGATGGAGGGGGACATGGGGCTCTCGCTGCCCACCTGGCGCACCCCTGCCTCCAGCCTGGGGGTGTCTGATCCCCCTGGGGGGGTCCATGTGCATGGGATGCGCGGGGAGAAGGGATGGTGCTGGGAGCCCTGGCGGCAGCGTGGGGAGCCAGACAGCGGCTGTGCTGCTGGGTCCCAGCAGTGTGGCAGGACAGGAGCTGCAGCGGCATTAAAAAGGATCAATTCCATCGTCACTGTTCTTTGTAAGCTGTGAAACGATGCTTCCGCTTCCATTCTTTGCATTCAGCTTTGAGCTCGTTGCTCTGAAAGTGGGCATGAGGAGGGGGTCCCGCTGCAGGGCTCAGGGGCAGAGCTGCGCTCACTCGGCAACTGGGGCTCCATGTGCAGCAGAGGGAGCGAGCGAGGCATGTGGGAGGGACGCGGTGCTCTGGGTGTGTGGGGAGGGGGCGTCCTGCTGGGCTCTGGCTCTGCCCCGCAGCCAAACCTGGGAAAGCACAGCTGTGTCCCACACCCTGCACCCTGCATCCCTCATCCCACACCCTGCACCCTGCATCCCTCATCCCACACCCTGCACCCTGCATCCCTCATCCCACACCCTGCACCCCGCATCCTGTGCGCTGGAGCGAGCACGGCCCTGACCTGCAGGCCCTGGTGGGGGCCTGTGGGGTTGGGGCTGGACCTGCGCTGTGTCACTCGGGGATGTTGGGACCGGGCCCTGCAGTCGGGCTCCAGCGCAGTTCGTGCTGCCCAGGGCCGCTCTCAGCCATCGCTCCCCTTCCAGGAGCCATGCGGAGCTGGGGGTGTTCCGGAGGCCGGCGCGGCTCTGCGGCGGGTGATGAGTTTTGCAGGCATCCCGGCCCTTGCAGCCTGCCTGGTGCTCCGGGTGTTGGTGTATCTCAGGTCTGTGGTCTCAGCACAGCTCGGGGGAGGCAGAGCAGTGGTTCCTCCCTGCAGTGCTGACCCACGCTCCCCATGCCCCCAGCCCATCGCTGCCCAGGGGCCACACGATGCGTGCACAGGGAATTATCTCGTTTTCCTTCTAACTGCTATGTGTATTCCAGCACAGAGATGTGCTGCCTCCTGCAAACCCCCCTGCTTTCCCCCCACTCCCCACCTCTTCATGAAGTGGGACATTGCCCGGCTCTGGGTTCTGCAGCAGCCCCATCACAGCGGGGTGCAGAGCAGCACTCCGGCTGCACCCCAGGCCCCATGCAGCCAAAGCCCCAGCACTGCCCTGGGAGCAGGGGCTGTAGGGCAACACTGGCACAGGGAGACAGCAGACGGCAGTGGGAGGGGGGCACAGCAGGAGCCCCCGGCACAGACGGACGTTGCAGCATGGTGCTGCTGGCCCCGGGCCCTGCTACATCACAGCCTGCGGCCCCGGTGCCGAATTTCCTCTTTCAGCTCCGATGGAGCCCTCCGGGCAGCCCCGTGCAGGCAGCGTGCACCTGGCGGGGGGAGCGCAGGGCGCGGTGCTGCTGTTCCAAGCTGTGCAGCGAGATGCACGCAGATCCCTCCTGCTGCCCTCAGCAGTTCTGCTTACACAGACACCCTCTGGCAGGTTCCCCTGCGGGACCAGCACGCTGCTCTAATGGCGGATTGAGGGGAGATTTACCTCTTTCTGGAGCACAGAGTTACGTGTTTGGCTGCAGGCACACAGGGCAGGGAAAGCTGCACCCCGTTCAGCAAAGGCACCGGCACAGGAAGGCAGCAGTGCTGCACGGCCGCTGCCCACCCATGCAGCTCCCGGCTGGCCGTCCCTGGGTGGGCGGCAGTGCCACCGCTCCCCGGCCCCGCGGCCCCGCTGGTGGCATTGCAGCCACAGCCGTCCCCTGCGCTGGGTGAGCTGGGGGGGCTCTGGTGGGCACCTCACTACGTGTCCCACCCAGCACCATGCCCACGTGTCCCACCCGGCATCCCGCACCACAACCCAAGGCCGTTCCGTGCGGTGCCCTGAAGCCGTCCTGCGCTCCCCATGGTGCCGTGGCCCTGGTGGCTCGTGGCTGCGTCTTGCACCCGAGCGCGGTTTTGAGGACGGAGGCTCGTGGGGCCGTCGGGCAGCGCAGCGCAGTGCAGTGCAGTGCATCACCCGGTGGCTGCAGCCCTGCAGCTCCCTGTCGCTGCCTGGGGTACGCAACACTGTTCACCTTTTCTAGGTCAAAGGAAACAAACATGAATAAACCTGGAAAGCTGTAACACTGCTCCGTGTCTGCTTTGCTTCGTCCGCTTCCCAGAGCCCAGGGCTGCTCTGGGGTTTCAGTGCAGCGGGAATGTTCCCTGCCGTAAGGACCCCAACCTCTCACGGTGCAGCTGCCCCGGGGCTTTCTCCATGCCACCAGTTTTTCCACCTTGCTGTGCTCAGTTCCTGTGACGGAGCCGTGCCCTGGTTCTGCCAGCTTCAGCCAAACCCGCTTTCATCACTGAAGAGGCTTAGAAGGAACAGAGCAGTTTTGTTGCATCCCAGAGAAGGGTTAAAGCCTTTGTCACCGGATTGGGAGCAGCTACAAAGGGGAAACAAAAACACAAGCAGTGTCCCCAGAGCACAGTGGGCTCCTTTCTTACAGCTGATGGGTGTGTGGGGCCGTCCCCTGGCACCGTGTGTGGTGTCCCATGGCCACACCGTCCCGCAGGCTTTAGTCCCCGTGCCCTGACCTCAAGCCTGGGTGCTGCTTTCCGAAGGTGCAGCCCAACACTGCAGCAGGGCTGGGGCCGAGCCCCCGAGCCGCTCTGCACTCAGCTCTGCATGGGGAGGGAGGGGACCGGCACTGCCAGCAGCCTCGGGGCCCTCTGTCCCACAGAGACCCTTTTCATGGCTCCTGGCACGGGGGACCCAGTGACATTTTTCTATGGTGCAGTGCACGGGGTCCTGCTGTGTGCGCATCCCTGCATCCCAGCTGCCCGCACAGCGACCGCTGCCTGCCCCTGTGCACGCTTCCAGAGGCTGCAAGGGCCGGTCCCTGCAGCATGCAGCTCTGCACGGAGCCAGCGGGCAGCACGGAGGCACCGCAGGGTCTGGGATGCAGCTACAGCACCGCGGGATCCTGAGGAGCATTTCTCAGACACAGTTCTGCCTTTGCCCAAAGTGAAAAGGTGCTGGTGCCAGAGCTGCCTAAGTGTGCTCGGACACAGCGGGAGGGAGGGAGGGAGGGA